>VWZL01002125.1:0-15957 GCA_013396915.1 Stercorarius parasiticus | reverse complement strand
GGCTGTTGGTGAATGAGAAGCTCAACATGACCTAAAAATGTGCACTTGCAGTCCAGAAAGCCAACTGTATCCTGGGCTGCATCAAAAGAAGTGTGGCCAGCAGGTCGAGGGAGGTGATTCTGCCCCTCTACTCCACTATGGTGAGAGCCCACCTGGAGTACTGCATCCAGCTCTGGGGCCCCCAACATAAGAAGGACATGGACCTGTTGGAGGGAGTCCAGAGGAGGGCGATGAGGGCAATCAGAGAGTTGGAGCACCTCTCCTGTGAAGACAGGCTGAGAGAGATGGGTTTATTCAGCCTGTACAAAAAAGTCTCCAGGGAGACCTTATAGCAGCCTTCCAGTACTTAAAGGGCGCCTACAGGAAAGATCAAAAGGGACCCTTTATGAGGGAGTGTAGCAATAGAAAATGGGGTAATGGTTTTAAACTGAAAGAGTGTAGATTTAGATTAGATATCAGGTAGAAATGCTTTACTGTCAGGGTGGTAAGACACTGGAAGAGGTTTCCCAGGGAAGCATGGATGCGTCATCCCTGGATTTGTTCAAGACCAGGCTGGATTGGACTTTGAGCAACCTGGTCTAGTGGCAGGTGTTCCCAGCCATGGCAGCGAAGTTGGAACAAGATGGTCTTTAAGGTCCCTTCCAACCCAAACCATTCTACGATTCTATGATTCTATTTAGATATTGATGGATAAGTACTGACATTTAATTAAAGCAAACAAACTTTTTTTATGCATTAATGTTCTTTCTTACCCCTTTTGAGTGTAGAATGAACATGCCCTAACTTTCTACAATAGAAATGCAGTTTTTAAATGTTTCTTAACTAGGCATAATGGTGATCTGTTATAGCATGTTTGTGTCTTCAATGTGGAAAATAATGTATAATGCTACAGCTCACCATCATGGGATCTTCAAAAAAGTAAACTTTCTATATGATATGTCATACAGTGACCAAAGTACATACTTAATCTGTGATGTTTGTTGAATAGATAGATTAGTGATTACAAGTGATTTTGCTGCTTGTTTGACTGAATCTTAAGAAATCAAATGCATACTTTGCTGTGGATCGAAGTAAATGCGCACAGTATTACTAGAAGAATCAACCACAGCATACTTTTTGAGGCTGTTAATGAAGCAGGGACTCATTCTTCCAATATTATGACTAGATGCAGACAAAGTATTTCTGCATTTTAACTTTCTGTATTTCCCTGCCGACTTGAGACAAAACTGAAGTAGATGCTCCCTGTAGCATGATGCTTCATAGTTTTGCTGTTGATCCATTTCCACCTGCTGCTAGATATGTCTCACAGCTGCTGGACAGGAACACTTAATATCACAGAGAGCAAATTCAATTTCAAGAACATTGTTGCAGCAACAATGGTGAGCAGAATGGCAAATGACAATAGGAAAAGCAATTGTTAAACATCTCTCCTGCAAGAGAAAATTTGCTCTTTCCTTTACTGAATTATCCACAGGTCTGCCCCATTATTCATAATATAAATACTATGGCTGCTATATGTAACTTGGGTCTATGTATCACCGGAAAATTTTAAAGGACTGTTATATTTAGTCTAGTGTCATAAATTAGCCCTAAGTATGAGCCAAAACACCAAGCTGCAGCTCCTGAAACTTATGACCCAGAAAAGAGATCAGCTGAGTACTAAGGAACATTGATACAGAACAAAAGAGAACAAGGATCCTATAGCTACAATGCTCCAAAGAAGACAGAATTTTTTTCTAAGAAAACAGGGCTGTGATGTCTTATTGCTGTCACTAATTGGAAGGGCACAATAAGCACAAGGAAAGCTGGTCAACATCATAAAGACAGTAGAAAATTTGTGTACATCACCTAACAATGCAAACCCAAAAATGCACTTAATACTTCTTTAACCATTAGGCTGAGCCATGGGACTACTTTTTTAATGTCATTCAGTAGAAGGAAAGACCTACAGAGTGATCTGTGCATGGCAGTGAGGGAGAAAATACTAGTGTAAATTTCTTATCTTGGGCTAATCGTAAGGGTTTGGAGACAGGACAGGGAAAGGAAGTAGAGAGCATTCTTTAGTATTGAAGAGAAGAAACAGCTAAAACAAGGGTCAGGATTTTGCATGAGGACAAAAAAAAAAAAAAGGAATACGTTTAATTTTTATGAACTCAGAAATGGATTAGAAAAAAAGGCATGAGAAACAATGTTAAGCTGCCAGATCATGACTTTTAGGAGATAAAGCAGAATGGTGAAAAGAATTAGAGAAAAAGGCAAAACAGCTTATCATGAGGCAGATCTTGTATATACCCCCAGGATGAAAGATAGGATGTCCTGGAAAAAACAAAGGGCTTCTATAACGGAAGGCAAAGCAGGAAATAAGACATCTGAGGTGGAAATGATCAGCACAGAAATGGTCACTCAAGATTCAGGGAAGTGGCACATAAGAGATAAGACCTGAACAGCAAGGAAGACCCCTACGCCATTAAACTGAAAAGAGATGAGAGGGGAAGTAGCATGCCCCAGAAGGAAAAGCTCGTTGAATATTCACTGTTGCAATAGGTACACACACAAATTGATAACTTTTGGGGGCCTATAACAACTGCAGAGGAGAAGGAAAGAAGGAAGAAGTAGAAACAGTCAGAAAATGTAGACATCATCGCAGAGTCATTGAGATTGGTCAAAACTGAATAATTTCTAGAGAGATTCAGCATAACTTTCAGTGTGTTGAGTATCTTCCTAGAGGACCCTTTCATTTCTTCTATTCATGTGGAAGAACATTGAAGAATTAACCTGCTGTGTTAAATGTTTGTGCAAGTAACTTAATTACTCCATCTACTAACTGAACAAAGTGAAAAGTTTGATTGTGGAAGGTCAAAAACAGATCTGTGGAAAAAAAATTTCCATTTTTATTTATTTGTACTTAATGTGAAATAACAAAGAAACTCTTCCAACAGGAGGTTTAGTTTCTCTAATATTAGCGTGCTACAGGGTGAATTAATGTTGTATGAAAAGTTAAGGATAACAAGGCTACATTAATACCATAATACCATTAATACCTACTAATAATAATAAATCTCAAGACTGCAAGGGATCCCACGGGTCACTGAAACTAATTCACTGTTACTATAAGGACTTATATTACATGTTAGCCCTTAATAAATCAGTACATGTAATGTAATACAAAATCAAAATTACCAGGTTGCTCACACAGTTTTTATGAATGCATCCCTTTTCTTACAAGTAATGTAAAATGATTAACAATTTCAGTTGTGAGGATCCATGCTAGTACTTACACTTGAGAAATTATTTCTGCTGTATTCTTCTACATGAGTACATTTGTAGTCAAGTTGACTACAGAATTTATTTTGTTTTTCAGAGAAATTCTGACAGAAAGTCTACAAGTCAACCCCTTCTCCCAATCAGTCAAGAGGGACAGGGGCAGAAAATCATTTAGAGATATGGTCATTACCTGTTTTGTTGACATTAAATCAGAAAGGTGGCCAAGCTGATGTCTCAAAACATGTACTATTCATAAACTGTATGTATAAACTATTAGGAAGTGCTAAATCTTACCATTTAAATAATGCAAATGCAAATTCCATCTGTTTGTAATCTCGTCAACAAGCTTAGAACAAGCAGACAAAGGAACATCAGGTTTTCATACTTGCTGGATGACCTCAACTGCAGTGAAGTTAGCAGAAGGACCTCAACTATGATGAAATTAGTAGAAGAAATAAGAGCAAGGTTTTTAAAAAAATTCTTTTTAGTTGAAGCAGATGAATTCTTTCTCAGTCATTAGTCTAAAAGCTAAAAAGTGCATTTTTACTTTTCTAAACTGAACTAAGACCAGAAACTAGAACAAGTAAACCCTATGCTTTGAAAGGTTCTGAAATAATTTCAAAATAACAATAGGTGAATTTTACTTGATCTTCTCCATCATAGAAGCCAAGCCAAATTACATTCTAGACTAAGTGAAACAGTAAGCTTGTGTGTATTCATTCAGAAAGCATCAGTAAGTGGACCAAGCACTGTTGCTTAGGTGACATTAAGGTCAAGGACACTGCTCATATATTTGAAACTTTAAATATGCTTTTATTTTTTTGCTAGGTTAGGGACAACTATAGAAGAGATTTCAGTATGCATAAAGATATTTTAACCTTAGTTTATTAAGCAGTGATAAAAAGTCATTTATTAAAATCTGGACAAATGAAAAATAAAAAGTAAGCAGTAGCTAGCCATTGATTTAAAAGGAGCACACTTTAAGAAATTAGAGAATTAACTTAAAAAAAATTTAATGAGGCAGAACCTCAGGTCTTTTCAAATCAAAGTCCTAAATCTAAATTACATCAAATGTCAAACTTCTCTGTCTCAAAAAGATTGCCAGATTCATCACTAATCTGATGAAAGCAGATTATGTTTTCTCTTTTTTTTCTATAATGCATAAATCATTAGAGAAAAGTTTTTTCACTTATTTACGTTAATCATCAAAAAAAACTTGTCATCATCACCTGCCTATTCTTTGTACCTTGACTTGAGTATACTCAGTGAAAACTTGTTCCCTGTTGTGTCAGGTGAATCTGAGTCCTGATTTGTTTTATAGCCATTATCCACTATTTTATTTTATCTTTCTCCTTACAAATTTAGATTCTTCTTTATGATCTTACTAGGTCTTAGCTTTTGCCCTTTATTGAGTTTCCCAAACATGCTCAAACAAAACTGAGGCTGGGAATTTATCTGATCTTGATCCTAGGTTTCGAGTGATGCACACGTTCTCATCAAAGTTTAACATCCTCCTAAATAGTCCCATTAAAAGTTAATATAATTCTGTTGAGCAGTCATAATTTAATTATTATTTTGAAAAATTTTAATCATACTAACTGGGATGTGTGAGTTTTATAATGTGTTATTTACTCTCTGTGTTTTTTATAACTACAGAAGTCAAAGGATTGGTCATCAGTGGTGCATTTTCTTTGGTAACTGTGCAAGTTTTCATTGCTTTTAGGTGGACTTCAACTTTTCAAAGTTAATGTCCTGTTAACTCTCACTTATCATTATACTTTACAGTGTTAGGTATTAAATACTAATTTCAAATAAATTACTTTTGACTAAGAAAAAGATTACTAATTAAATAAGGTTCTTTTATAGTAAGAGAGAGCTTACAATCTTATAAAACTGTGATATTTGGAGGCTACAACATTTTCTTATAGAGCTACTTGACATTTGTAAAAAGAGGAAGAAAGGTTAATGGAAAAAAAAAATTAAGGGAAGCCTAATGATAGTGAAACATATTTTGGCCAGGAATCCTTATTATAAAATATTATCACTTTTACAGCTTTGTCTTTATTGAAAAAAAAAATAAATCTCCAAGCAAAGCATGGAAGTAACTAACGTCTTTGTCTTGTAAGAGGTGAATTGCCCTTAGATTAAAGAGTGTTGCAAGCTAAGTAGGTGGGCACAATGCCAAGAAGTGAACTGTTAAAATTCAGACTCTCATACGTGAATTTGAATCTTTTTCCTAAACTTTATAGCACAGCTACAGAGGCTACCCTAAAAGAAATGTGGATCTATTATATAAGAACCTCATTAAATATATCTCATTCAGTTGTACAAGACAACTATGGAGAAATTATTTCTTTGCTTATCTTTTCAGCATCAAACACTGACAATTTTAACTGGTTTGAAGACTCAAGAGTAAGAAATAAAGTGTTGAATAAACTATGGAGAAGTATAATTTTATCAACATCTATTAAAAAATAAAGTATGTATCATAAAGTATTAGATATTTTAAATATTCAGTCTTCTTACTAACTTCTGGAAAACATTCTGAAGAAGAATATTTAAATTGCGTGGTCCTTAAAAATATATTAGTTATATAGAGGTTTAGGAATGAATGTGTTATATTAGATAAACATTTCATATTATCCCTTTCCTGTATCAATTAATCTACTAAGTCTTTTCAAAGAAACTTTGAATATACTGACATCTACAACATTCAATCAATGGCCTTGTGACAGAGCTATAAATACCTGTGTAGGAAGAGGGGCAAGAGAGAGACTATTTGCAGAAACCAATGATTATGGCAAATCTGCAATCACCTACGTCAGCATTCATACAGTAAAATGGATGATGATAAAAAACATACACCTGATGGGAATACATTATCTGAAGCTAGCATAAGCGATGTAAATGCTTCATTACCATGGAAATGGTGCACATTACATGACAGCAGAGAAAGTCAGATGAGACAGGTCATTTTAATTTTTATTGATAATATGATCACAGGTGCGCTTTTAATCATTTCACCACTCAGGTTTCTCATCAACTGTCACTAATAATTCCATATGACAAGCACAGTGCCCCTGTGACATTCCAAATACAACCTGGAGTTACTTTCAATGCCTACTGACTGGGAAGCCAAGCTTGCTTTATTGTCAGGGCACAACTCCAGAAAGTCTATTTATTTAGTAAACTAGAGGTCACTCAACCTCTCCGTTATGCCCTGTGGCATTTGTGTTTTATGCAAAGTGTGGCTGATGCAATGTAGGCAAAAGCTTTGACAGTGTTCTCCCAAAGAAACAGTGCCTTCTGAGTGAAGATGAGATGGCAAAGAGGCAGGCAGGATTCAGAAGAGCCATGAAAGATATAGGATGAACAAACTCAGATCATTTAGGGACATATCATTAAACTGAAAACCAGGACCAGGACAGTTCTAATCCATAAGGCTTCCTGTCTCCCAGACTCTGTGCTTTAAATTTCAGAAAATCTTAATTGAATCTGCTGTATTGCATGCCCCAGTTTAGCTCTAACAACACTGCAGAGGTCTAGCCAAGAATGTATGATTCAGGAAGAAGTATTCACAATGGTAAACAAATACTGTATTGTGAGAACACAAGCAAAAATTCTGGGAATTGCAAAAGCAATGCATATTCAGTTTCACATACTATTTAGATAATCAATCATACATACATATGCATAATGCTTTTAATTAAAACTTCATATCTCCCTTCTTTGCCCTGTATACTTAAAGTAAGTCCTAGAATGAGGCATTCTACAAAACACAAGAAGTGTGAAAAAGTGTTTTAATGTTGTCATTTTATTTTTTTTTCCAAAATCCATGCTACCATTAAGATACACATGGAGTTTTTGAAAACAAACACTATGGGCAAAGTTAAAATGCAAATTTTATCTGAGTCTACTGATAAGATCTATCAAATTGGCTATTTCACCATAACATACATATTAAAATTCAGTTAAAATTATAGTGTTAAGTTGCTCATTTTAGCATGTATTTCCTAAATTAAAATTTTGACCTTCACAACTAACTTAATCAGGACTGCATAAACACTAATATTATCTTTAATAATAATTTTGCAATTTTTTTTTCATTAATATGAATATATATTTTCCCTTAAGAATAGAAGGATATTGTTTTAAAACAATTTTGTAATAGGGAAGGGAAGGGAAGGGTAAGAAATAATTTGGGGAATTTAACCAACCTTATTCAGTCTATATAAACTAGTAATTTTTCATCAAATGGACTACATAGTCAAATAAAAATTATATTCCCTGATTTTTTCTTGTTGCAAATCTGTAAAGGTTAAGAACCTGGCTTAACATAGAGAAATGCATGCTAGTCGTACAAGAGATTGTCATACTAAAATTTACTGATGACTTTGTAATACTGTTTTAGCATGTGAATTAGAAGGAAAATTGCAAAAGAACTCTTAGAAGCCTCCAATGAATTTCAAATATGAAATGGAACTCTTCTATGGAACTCTACTAATATTCTGTCATGCAGTAATAAATACAGTGCTGGAGCCACCAAGAACGAGGAGTAAAATACAGCTTCTATTGGCAAAAAGTGTTTTGATAAGTTATTAATAATATATGTGCTCACCTCAGCTTTTCTTCATTCCCTTTATTGTTTTATTTGTTTTGCAACTGCTTGTAAATGCATGTCATATTCATACTAGCATAGTATGAATCCGATAGTTAAATGTAACTGACTGTGTAATAATTTAAAAAATCCAGGAGGAAAATGACCAGCTTTCCTAGCAGTTACAATTATTCCTCAGTAACATATGTAATGACATCAGAGATAACATGCTAGCATATTTTTTTCTTTCTTAAAATATTTTACTTTAAGATGACAGTTATAAAAATGGGAGCAGCAGGATTTAAACAGTTCCATTTCAGAATATTCAAATATTTTCAATGTGCTGAAAATTATTTCCCATGAGAGAAGGGTGAACAGAAGGAATCTATTCTTTTCTGTTTCTTTCTTGCTTAGCACAGGTGTCAACCAAAGTAACAACACAGTGAACAGAAGGGATAAAATCTTGGCTTCACTGAGGTAAATGGCAAATCTCCCATTGACTTTAACGGGTCAGGGTTTTTCTAAAACTGTTTTTAAAATCACAGTTGCCAGAGTGTGAGACACCACTGAAGAGTCTACTTTCTCCTCTGGTGTGAGATGAAGGCAGATTGGATGTATGTGGTAGTCAGAGCAGAACATTGAACACTGCCACTTCATGGCAAAGTTAATATTCTGTAGAGTGCAGAGCTCCTCCAACCAAAAACAATGCATAATTTGCTTCTTTCATTTGACATTGTCTCATAAATAAAAGATAAGAGGATGATGAATTATAGTTTGTAAACACTAGAGCCAAATAATCACCCTTGATTGCTAATAAACTACAACGAAAACTGATTCATACAAACCACAAGTTGTACTGCAGCAATAAATAACTAGGAGGGCATTGTACGTTAATAACAATTATTATGCTGGTTCTTTGAATATTAATTTCTATTTGCATAGCTGTTAGCTAGAAACCAACGGGGAAATATTTCAACAGGTTGAAAGAAATCAGCCTGTCAACAACTCACTTTCCTGCTATATTTCAAGTTCAAAACATTTCCACCTTCCTATGATAAATCACCCTGCTTGATAAACGCAGGAGACTAAAACATAAAATTAAATATATTGTTATGAAAATTTTAAAGCATATCTTGATATTCATTTAAAATAGGTGTTACGTAAATACTGAGAAACTCTGCCTTTTTCCTTTGCATTCTTTGCTTCCACAAAGCTATTTCTCTATTTTAGCAAGGTCATTCTTGTGATACTGGTATTAGAAGTTCCATAGAATGATATAGGTTCTGGCAGCTATGAAGGGTGGACCCTCTGTAGTGAATCCCATTGTCAAAACTGTTGAAGCAAGATTTGCACACACATAATTACTACAGCTGATCCAAATTCTACAGTAATTACAGTATTAGAATAAATGGGAACATGGCAGCACATCATCTGAATGCTCTGGCAGTACAAGGTACAAAGTACAATTCCTGTCCACAGCTTTGTCTAAGCCTTTTAAGACAGCATCCAAGATTCCGCTATGTAAGTAACAAAAGATCAGCTTTCAGAGTCTTTTTTTAATTCCCAATAGCTTCTTAATTGCCAATAGCTGCACTTTTTGTGGCTGACTGGAGTTATTTGTGTTTGCTAGTATCTTTGAGGCACTGACAGAGTTAAGGAGATAAGACACAACACACACATAAAAATTTTCCTCTTCCATACTTAAAGAAAAGAGATTCATCTGATGAAATTCAAAGCTAGAGGGTTGCTATCTTTCTATTACATTTTTAAGAGTTGCAAATCCCTGATTACCTTCCCTTTCTCAACTCCAATGTTTCATCTCTTCCAGGACCTACTTGTCCAGTGCAGTTTACAATGGGTGATCAAAAACTCCAGAGGCACATGTTTCCTTCTCCTTATATTTGTAACTTTCTGTGATCCCTCGTAGAATGCTCATGATGAATGATCTTAGATCACAGATTACCAAGTATACATGTGATTCATCTTAAAAGCTAGTAATTTTCCAGTTGTGCCGATTAGCCTAAAAAAATAATATGACCAGTCGCAATCAAGCCTATCAGGACCATATGCTTTTCCAAAATCTTGAATATTGTACTGCAATAAAACAAATAAGTCTCTGCTTACCCCCCACCAAGAGCTCCCCAAAGGAATGGAGGTTCATTTAACATTTATAATCAATGCAACTATCATAGCAAAAAAAGTACCTTGTATTGCCCAGCTTACTTGCAGACCAACAGAACCTGCAATGTAAGAAAACAAAATTCTGCACAATTAGTCATTGAATACTTACATACACATACATACACACAGACACACACGTATAAAACCAGAATATTCTTTTAGAACTAGTATGTGTGCTTTCTGATAGAGTAAACATAGGTATAAAAGCAACTGAGCAGTTAAGGATTTACCTCTTCATGTCCTGAAAAAGATTCACAAAGTATAGCAAGTAGCATGCTGACGTTAGACATAGTCAGATTCAGCTAATTACCCAGTCTGTTTAGACTAGCAGCGAATGGCATCCCTTTCTGAAAGCTTGTGAATGCTTTAACAGCCAAACTGCTTTGGTTTTCATTTTGTAATATGTTTGAAAATATTACTGTGTAATGTAAATACCTTGAGTTGCCAGTATCTTAAATGGAAAAAAAGAATGTCTTCCCTCCAAAAAGAGTAACTACAAAGCATCATGTCTATGAAGCTTGTATGTTTCCTTGGCCTAGACAAGTCCTAATCATAGATGAAAACCACTCTGCACTGGATCTTGGGGGAATACAGAAGGGAAAAAGAGGTGAAGATCTTAAAAAACAATGAGAGCCTACTTTTCCTACCCCAAATAGCTCATGTTTCCCTCATGTTCCTTATCTTTCATAAAGCAGGCTTATTTTAGTGTTTCTTGATTATTTTTTTTTTCAGATAGAACCATGTGTGAGTTCAACCTATGTGTAAGAAATCAAACTTTCAAAATTTCAAGCAAATATGATGATCATAAGAATTCTAAACATAACATTCAGAACTATGTTTTCATATCAGTCCCTTTAAGAGGTCTACAGTATTTAATTTCCACTTTCTAACTTTAACAATGGCAGCATTTGTATTAAAAAAGACAATAAAAAGAACTTTTCTGAAGCTGAAATAGTAGCACCAGAAATAAAAGCCTCTCTTTAATGAAATAGATTGAGTTGCCCACAGCAAGACTCATTATGACCTCAAATTAGTGATCACATATTTCCTGTACAGGAGACTGATTATAATCCTCTAAAACAACAAGATACTGAGTCCCTGATTTATTTCACATTACACAGCAATACAGAGAGTGGCTAAAGGTTTTTCAAGATATACAGTGCAATATAAAATTCAGCAAGGAACTAAAACTGCTATAAAATGAAGTATTTGGCATCTACTGATAAAAAATATAAGGGCCAAAGTCTGTCTTAGTACAGTAAATACAACATATGTGATCCAAAATTTGTAATTCCACCTTCCTGTGCAAGACCAAGATAAATGTCTCCTAAAACATATTGTTGTTTGCAGAATATAATACAGATACCACACACACATATTTAAAAAAAAAAAAAGAGACACATCCCACAGTTAGACCATGGAAAAGAGAACTATTATCTAGAACTTTCACTGCAAAATACTGAAGAGTAAATTCAAAGTTATCTATATTAATAATTAACTATAACATTATATTGGGGGGGGGGGCAGATTTTAATCATTGTGCCATTTCCAGGCAATTTTAATTTAACAGCATAGTTAGCATCTTTACCAGACTAGTCATTTTTAAGCAGGAAGATCTAAGAGCAAAGAGAGAATGTAAGGACCTTAATGGTGTCACAGTGCCAGGATTCTAGATAAAAACAGGGTTTGCAGAGTCAAATGTGACTTTTCCATAAACCGTGTCCATTGTGTTATTTAAACCTCTTAGTCTTCACCTAGCCAATAAAAAGACACTTGGTGCATGAGGCAGGTCAAAAGAGTTCCAGCAACACAGACACAAAGAACTGCAAAGGTCTATAGTCCTCACCCTTTATCCATGCATAATGTAGGGTCATTTTGACCCTCAGTTACAGAGATCAGGACAGAAAACAAAGGGTTGACTATACAATAAGAAAGGAAAACCTGCATATAGATGATCTTTAGAGGTCTACTTAGATGATGCTTGTTTTCAGTGTTTCTTTGTAGCATGATTTTAGGAATACTCATACCTTAGTCCTATAAATTATTAGCTGGTACACATTATTTTCATGTACACACACATACACACACACGGCATTTAAGGCAACTGTGATGTACTGCTCAGCGTTGGTATCTGAATGCATGTAAAATGTATGCATACAGACAGAGCCATAAAGATTTTCAAAGACATTAGTAACACAATACAGTATATATCCATAGGGAGAGAATGAACCATAAACCTCAAAATGTGTACTTATGTTTGTTACGAAAGCAATTTTCTCATGCAGTCCTGATCAGAAACATACAAGCAAAGAAAATGAAAGCTACTGGAAAGAAAAAGCCTCATGTAAGTGACACTTCATTGAACAGTCGGTGGGAAATCATAACTCCACAACATCTGCTTCAACCTTACAAATAAAATTAATTTAAATTAAGTACATAAATAACTTGCTATGCACATATCAACGTAATCAATAAGCAACAGACTCCTAATCATGACTGCCATTAAGATTTGTAGTGAAAGATAAGAATAAAGAGATAATTGCAATTAGAAAACGTGCTGAGGAGAAATAAATTACAGTGGATTTTAAACAGTATTAAAGAAAAGTAATGTTCAGCATAAGTTTGCTGTAGCAGATGAAAAGCCCCCAAAACATGAAGCCAAACTACGTCTTCCTCTCCTTATCCCTCATCACTGCTTTTCTAAAGTGTGAAACTCAATTCCTTTTCCCTTGATGACTTTGTTTATAGCTTGAAACAAATGCAGACCTAAACCTATCATCAGCTTCAGATAAAGTCTCTGAAAGAAATAAACAAATTCTTAAGACTCATAAGTCTTTTTTTTTATTCCATGCTACCATACCATCACTTGTAGCTCTGTCCTAAAGTATGTGTTTTCTTGCAACTTTTCAAGCTCATTTTTCTTGCACGCAACTTCCCTATTCACTCTTTTGTTCTGTTTTTTCTTTTGAAAGAGTTTTCTGCACTGCATAAGAACGTCCCTGTTCCTTGTTTCTTTTTGTTTTCTTTCCACTCAGAGAGCCCAGTATCAATTCCCTTTAGGTTTTGATATCCCTTTTTCTTTCACTTCTGTGATGGAAGGTGGACTTGTGGTATTCTGAAAGAGTATTCTGTAGCAAAAATCCAGCGTGTGATAAAAAGGAAAATGGACAAGATCTTAAAATTTCAGGGGATGCAATACTATTCCTAACTCATTGGCAGTTTTTGCTTGTCTTCCTGTTTTTACACTGTTTTCATCTCTGGTGAGTAAAGCAATTGCTTCTTTTCTTTTCCTTCTGTCAGTCTATCATCTTACTGCTGGTTTTCCTCTCTCTGTGCCCACTTATCTCCTTCCTGGTCTAGACAATGCTATGTTTCTTCTGTGTTAGGCCTCATTTTTCTCTATTTCCCCAAATTATAATCAACATCTTTAGTTTCCTATATCTCAGAAATGACAAGGTTGTCCCTGGTGTTATTTAATTAACTCTTTTTCTTAATGTTCATGACTGCTTTTTTTTTCTTTTTTTAATATCTTCTCTACCCTGTCCTTCACTAGGATAGCAATGGAGAGTAACAGAGGAAAGGCAATGATGGAAATGAATCTTTGCCAGTAGCCATCCTTTATTAACAACAGGGAAACTTCCACTTCCTCCCCAACCCAACCCAAATTCAGGTTTACTCAGTTTCCTGTTCTTATGTAAAAGCAATGCAGAAAGGGAATATTAAGTATACAGTTTATTCAGAATTGCATGTATCCCAATACCAAGATGATGTTACACGCAGATAGTTCTTTGCCCTGTTGAGTACCTTTCCCAAAATTATAGGGCCCAAGGAAATAGTAAAACTTCATTTCAACTAAGTAGTTCTGCTGTCCAGAAGTTACCTCAAATGTCAATAGCATGTTCTTTATCAACCCTAAATTCTTAGGGCAGCTCAGAGAATTCTGATTCCAATAGAAAACAGGAAAGGTTCTTCTAATGATTTCTTCTTGAAAAGAGTGTGACTTGTGACATAAACAATCAGGGTGAAATTCTTCCATTGATGACTTATTGCTCAGGGACAGTAATGACTTCAGTGGAAAACATGGCTGAGCATCCTAGGGTACAATTTCATTCCTACTGTTCCTGTGTTTACTGAGACTGAAGATTACTCTAGGGAAGACACTGGATGTGCAACAGAGAAACTAATTATGTCTGAAAAAGATGTGGATGGATCAAGAATAAATAAGCAAAATATTGCATGCATATTCAAATAAAGAGCTTAAGCTAGCATAAATATATACATACATAGTTCAATAATGTAAAAACTATAACGCTAGAATCAACCCATCTGCTATCATCACTAACATGACATCTGCTAGAAACTTTAATGTTCCTAACAGCTTGCAACATGTTTGTAGTTCTTGAACATCAAATCTCAGGCTTAGGAAAGAGACAAGCTGTGACATGGAGTCAAGAAGTGTGAGACAGAAGTAATGAAGAGCAGGAAATGCTTTTAGCAGACTGATTACATCACCATAGTCTTGATGTGAGGGTATGGCCCTTAAACATCACTAGGTACAAATGAAAAACTTTCATTATATGACATCGTTGGCATAAAATTTACCATCGTGTTTTGATTTTCTTTTTCCTCAGAGGAAAAAGTATGTATTGTAAATTGGTTAAAAATTCTTCATTCATGAAAAATTGTCCAAGAAGGCAAATAGCATCCTAGCTTGTATCAGGAATAGTGTGGCCAGCAGGACTAGGGAAGTGATTGTACACCTATACTCGGCACTAGTGTGGCCACACATTGAATACTCTGTTCAGTTTTGGGCCTCTCACTACAAGAAAGACTTTCACTACACTGAAAGGTGCTGGAGTGCATCCAAATAAGAGCAACAAAGCTGGTGAAGGATCTAGAGCACAGGTCTTATGAGGAGTGGCTGATGGAACTGGGGTTGTTTAGCCTGGAGAAAAGGAGGCTGAAGTGAGGTGAGCTTATTGCTCTCCAGAACCACCTGAAAGGAGGTTGTAGTGAGGTGGGGGTTGTCTCTTCTCCCAGGTAGCAAGTGAGAAGACAAGAGGAAATGGCCTCAAGTTGCAATCCAAAATTAGATTGGATATTTTGAAAAATTTCTTCACTGAAAGGGTTATCAAGCACTGGAGCAGGCTTCCCAGGGAAGTGGTTTATTGGTGGACTTGGCATTGTTAGGTTAATGGTTGGACTTGATCTTAAGGGTCTTTTCCGACCCAAAAGCTTCTATAATTCTGTGACTCTAATTACCCTCACTGATTTTTGTCAGCATAAAATATAAACGCTTGTAAATTGCACCCATCTAACTGCTCTGAGCCTATGCATAAATGAAAATTTGTTACACACATTTAACAGCTATGGATGGATTCGCTGCCAGCTAAAACATTTCATAATAGGAAAACTCAAACATGCTAGACAATTTCTCATTAAAAAAAAATAAAACAATCAAAAATTAAATCAACTCCCACAACCAATCCCAATCCTCAAACCACAACAAGAAAACCCACAAAGTGTAATGAGAGGCTTTCTCAGTCCACTGAGGAGCAAGTGTATTCCAAAGCTCATAATCTGTTCTGATACACTGTTCTGATACACTTAAAAAAACACACAGGTGACCTCACTGTCAAAAAGAACAAGAGAAGAGAGAGGGAGACAGAGAAATGGAACAAAATGTAAAATGTCAATGCCACAATTATTTCAAGAAAAATACAGACTCTTACTCAGCATACTTTATGAAAGTAGAAGTAATTTCCTTGAAGTTTTCTATTATCTTAAGAAGTCAAGAAATGTAATGGTAAATTCTTATTTCTGTAGGTCAAAAATTAAAGATTTACCACAAATTTTGTGTTCAGACTTTGCTGGTTAGCTTTGAATACTTTGATTTACAGAATCACAGAATCACA
>VWZL01002123.1:520569-543837 GCA_013396915.1 Stercorarius parasiticus | reverse complement strand
CCCCTCAGCCCCCCTACCTTTCCTCAGCCAGCCTTCTCGCCTGCCCTCAGCCTCCCCGTGGCCCCACAGCCAGCTTTCCCTGCTCCCCACAGCCCCTTGGGCAGCTGGCTCTCCCTCCCCACGCTCTCCCCCTGCATCAGCTCCACACCCCGGGTGGGAGCAGGGTCACCCCTCTGCTAAAGCCCCAGGGGATCCATCCCTCCTCTCTTCAGCCAGCAGCAGTTCCTCATGGTGGTGTTTTTTTCCTTCTCTGACCCACACTGTCCTGCAAGAGGGGCCTTCCCAAGCACATCACCCAGGCCCATGGTGCCACATCCCCTGCCTGATGGACACAAACAGGGTAGGGGAAGCTTGCAGAGGTCCCAAAGCCACCTAGACTGCCATTCAGACCTACATGTGTCACAGCACTCCAGAGCGGAAGCACTTCCCCAGCGCCTTTCCACAGTCTCCAGGATCTGAGAGTGTCCCGTGTCCAAAAAGACCTCTGTAGGCGTGGGCTGGTAAACAGGGACAATCCTGGGATCGGGCTTGCCTGCAGATTTGTGTTTAAAAAAGAATAAATAGAAGGTAGTTATGGTGATAGAAGAATTTCTCGCGTGGGAGACGATTTCATCAGGTTGTCCCTTGATCAGATCTGAGGGTTGCCAGCTCTGGGTCCCTTGTAACCCAAGGGAGGACAGGCCCAGCCCTGGTCCCTGACCTCAGCATAAGTTGGGGAAAGAGCCATCAGGTTGATTGCAAAGAGAAAAAAAATAATAAGCAAGCCAATTGTTTTGCTTCCACTCTTCCTTTTTAATGAAACACTTTCCTGTGTTTTAAGCAAAACATGACTTTTCATTTTGAAATTTCATTTCGAACCATTAAAATGTTTTAAAGTGGTTGAAGGCGAAGTGAGATGTTTTGATTTTTCTCGCTATGAAATGTTTCACTCAACACATCCTTTGTGTTTCTTGATTTGCCAAAATTTTTCAAAGGTTTCTGCTTTCTCGCCCAAGATGTATCTATATATTTTTTACTTTTTGGAAAATCAAAGAAAAAAAAAAGAGAGAGAGGAAAAATATCCTTTATCTCTGCGGCTCCACAGGAAGCGGAACTTTATCCAAGAAACAAGGAGCCAAGGGACTCCTCTCCAAAGGTCCAAACTTTCAGACACTTAGTCATCCCTTCGCTCACTTGCTCACGTACCAAGTCTAGACATACACTGTCTCAAACTCTGGCAGGGACTCCCCCATCCCCAGAGGTCAGTCCAGGGTCTTTTGGGTTTGATTGTGAGCGGCTCCGAGGAGAGGAAGAGCAGCAGAGCTGGAAAGGGGACAGACATTGGGGACCATGGGACGTGGTGGCCTGCTGACCCCGCAGACTCTTGTATTGCAGATTCTTCCCTGAGTCACAACACGATGCCTCAGCAGAGGCAGATGTGAGAGAAAGGGAGCCAGAAGACCCTCGGGAGAGCTGGCATGGGTAGGGTATGAGGCACACATGGGGGTGAGGCAAGTTGTCCATGGGGTCAGCGAGCCCCAGGCAGCCCCACGGCATCTCAGCCCAGAAGGCCAATTGTATCCTGGGTTGCATCAGAAGAACTGTGGCCATCAGTTCGAGATGCGATCCTCCCCCTCTACTCTGCTGTCATGAGACCCCACCTGGAGTACTGTGTCCAGCTCTGGAGCCCTCAGCACAAGCAGGACATGGACCTGTTGGGAGTGGGTCCAGAGGAGGGCCATGAGGATGATCCAAGGGCTGGAGCACCTCTGCTATGAGGACAGGCTGAGAGAGTTGGGGCTGTTCAGCCTGGAGAAGAGAAGGCTCCAGGGAGACCTTAGAGCCCCTTCCAGTACCTAAAGGGGACCTACAGGAAAGCTGGGGAGGGGCTGTTTGCAAGGGCATGTAGCGAAAGGACGAGGGGCAATGGTTCTAAACTAGAGCAGGGTTGGTTTAGATTAGACATTAGGAAGAAGTTCTTTACACTGAGGGTGGTGAGACACTGGCCCAGGTTGCCCAGAGAGGTGGTGGAGGCCCCATGCCTGGAGACATTCAAGGCCAGGCTTGATGAGGCTCCGAGCAACCTGATCTAGTTGAAGACGTCCCTGCTTCCTGCAGGGGGGTTGGACTAGCTGACCTTTAGCAGTCCCTTCCAACCCAAAACATTCTATCATTCTATGATCTCACAGGGAAAGGGGCAGAGTGACCTGAGCCACTCCAAGGGAAGCATCCCAGCACAGGGCCTTGGAGGAGCCATCGGGCCAATGCAGAAATGGCCAGGACTCTGCCTCTGCCATCTGCTGGAGTCCGTAAAATCCTTCCTGTCAGAGATAACTAATCCTGGGGCCTTTACAACACCTCTCCTGAAAAGCACATTTCATTCCTCTGTCTCCTCCTGCCTTCCAAGTGCATGAGATTGCAATAGGTATTACCGAAAATATTCCCCATGGGAGCTGACACTGGACTCCCTTAAAACCCAAACACCATCACCCCTCCTTCCCCAAGACACAAGCGAGCGCTATGCTCTATTATCTCTACACCCACTAAATCTTTCTGAAATAAAGAATAAACATTTCCACCACACATAGTGTAAGTGTATGTGCCAAGCTGCCTCGCTTCCTCTCCTCTGTGGTTGTTATAAAGTGGTTTTGTTTCAATGGTGAAGCAGATGGACAGATTCCAAGTCTGGCGTCCCCCCTCCCTCCGAGTACGCCTAACGCTATCTTTGGTTTATCACAGATTCCTGAAGAAAATGTTTTATGGGAGCCTCTTGTTTAAAATCTTGGCTCCATTGCAGCATAATTCCTATTATTTATTAAATGAAAATCAAGCTGTTGTTAGTGCACCATTAGTGGCAAAGTGGAGCGCCTGAAAATGAAGGCCAAACACACTCTATTTCTCTGAGCACGCGGGAAGCATCTCCCCACTATCTTCGCTCAGTGCTCACACTGCAATGGGATGAAAAGCGGTCTCCTGGCCTGTGACTCCTTAGACATTTTTTTAGGGAATGGAGAGCCAGGGACTCTTTCGCGTTGCTGTCCAAAATCTGACATCTCAGTCAGACAGTGTAAAAGATTGCCCATAACACCGTTGGACGGGCTTTACCCGAGGCACTTCTGTGCAAATGCCCTTCTCGGTTCACCATGACCAAATTAATTTTCCTTCCTCTTCTGCAATTTTCCTCTAACCTATTCCATGGAAAAACCAAAGCCCTTCCTATTTCCCAGCCAGCTGCAGTCCCCATAATGCAGTGAGCTCCATACGGATAGTCTGTCTTGGGTTGAAGTGCGGCAGAGTTTACATTCCTAACTGGTTTCCAGAGGAGATTCTTAAATTTTCCCAGAAAATGTTGTGTTGTTGCTTTGAACTGATTGTTTATTTGTCAATTTAGTCATTAACCTTCTTCCTCACTCCTCCGGCTTTTTGATAAGACAGGAAATGTCAAAGGGAAGGGAAATAGGCTCAGAATGATTTCCCCTGGCGAAGGATCCCAGTCCCCAGAAGCGAAGGGAGTTTTCTCATCAATTTTAGCAAAGACACGGCTTCACTCACAGTGCCAGGTTAAATCAGCGTTCAAGTTCCAAACCTCTGTTCAAGCTCCAAACCGCTGATCCCAGTTAAAGGAGGTGGGAAGAACTGGCCAGGCAGTGGGAGAGCCAGAAATGGATTCCCACTCACCCCATCCCCAGCCTGACACTCAGTTCCCTGCATCACACTGACCTTACCATGGTAATGGCGTGTTCTATCAAGAAATGCATGTCTTAATTAATGCACTGCTTATTAATATTTCCTATCCACAAAATTACCACAAACAACCTGAACACAGGCAAAATGCAACAACCACAGGCGAGGGGATCAACTTCCTGTTCACAAATAAATGCATCGCATCTAAACTTGTCGTTTGTTGCTTCTTCAAATGCAAGCGACAAAATTCTTACCGTCAGAAGTTTACCAAAAAGGAAAACGGCTTTTCCCAATAGCTGACATAAACATGTAAGTGCTACCAAACATATTTACATGTTTGAAATAGATGGTATAATTACAATGAGTTATAGTCAATATTCAGTCTTTCCCCGGTTTAAGTGCTACCTTCTGATACAGCACAACACATCCTTTAATTGTAATCATGTGCTTTTTCTTAGAGACTGTTGCAATTTTTTTCCCCACAAAACCGGCAGTAATTGAAAAGAAAATGGCATTGTTTAAAACAAATTCTCTGCCCTTCTGGAAATAAACAGGTGACTTCCCTTACAGAGTGTTCTATTTCTGGGACTTCTACATCGCAGCAAGTCATCTGCAAAATCATTTTGGACATTTTTTTCCAGACCCCAAACTTGAATTTCAGCAAGGAAATGCAGTTTTTGAAGACTGAAAAAAAATAAAAAAACCCAACAAGGATTTTGAAAACAAGTCAGGTAAGAGCTATCAGAGGAAATATCAACAAAAGAAGCCATAGAGCCTGCCAATAAAAGCGGATCCATTCCGGACTCAACATAAAAGGTCTTTTTCCCCTCTTTCAGCCAATGCTGATGTTCCTCAAAGGATACGAAATAGCCGTTAAATTCACTTTTATCTAGTGTGTCTCACATTCTGCACAGCACTTTTAAAAAGACAAAGCCACATTAGAGGGGCAAACACATGACTGTATTCCACAGCTTCTCCATGAGATCTCACAAGTTGGGCCTTCAAATGAGACCTCCTCTTCACCACCAGCAACACAGGCTCACTGTTGTAGTAAGCCCATTTTCAGATGGTGTACCAAGAAGGTATATCCTTAGCCTTCTTTTACGGGTGGGGAAATGGAGGGAAAAGTAGAAGAAGGGCCTTACATCTGTGAACCACTAGCAAGAGCCAAGGATATCACCCAAAGGTGATCCTTTAATATCTACCTTGATCTACGTGTGAAAGAAATCCCTGCTGCCTCATGTGAACTATAGGTATCTAGAACGACTTTGTGTCTCAGATGCAGACTCCTGGTTTTGGGATGTTTTCCACCACGTCATCTACCTTCAAGTGGTCTTTATGGAGTTCATCGGCAGGCAGAAGTTGGTTTTCCTCTCTTGAGTTTTCCACAGATTTCCAAGGCTGAGAAAGGCTGCAAAGGAAGAGGTTCAGCTACAGGTTTCCGATTTCAGCTTCATAAAAGAGGAGTTTAAGGCAATCCCCAAAGACAACTCTCACCAGCCCTAAATCAAGGGATAGAGCAAAGCCCCTCTGCAGCAGTAAAGCTGGTGGGAGGTGTCCCCCCATGTAAAGGTCTGCCAAGAAGCCCCTTGCTGCTCTCTGGGCTCGAGCCCTACCATCCCATGTACCTCTCAAGTTGGCCATCACCACAAAGCAGTGACCAAAGTCTCACTCAGGTCTCTATGGTGGTAAGCAAGCCAACAGCTCCAATTTGCTGACTCGCTTCTCGATAAAATCCCCCCTTGGCTTGTTCACAGATTCCTCCAGTCCGTCTCATGGGGGTTTTGACCCAGTGTTCCTGCAGGCTTTCCTATTATCAGCTGTCCTATCCTTTCTACACGACTGCCGAAGTTGGACCTTAGCCTTTCATTTCATTTTCATTTGGCTTCTTCCCCAACTTCCCATATTTGAGCACTTTTGCTTATTATCAGTCTGGTCCCTCCTGTACTTTGCTCAGCTTCATTCTACTAATTGGTTCAAGCGTGGGCCCAGCATTCTCTAAAAGAAAGTGACTTCCCCTCGCATGCAGTCACTGCCGCACATTCAACACCCTCCCCAGACTCCCAGAGCAGGAGCAACACTTCCTCTGCAAAAGGTGCTGGTGCCCTTGACTGAGTGGGTCTGAGACAGTGATCGATATAATCACTGATATATGATTGTGTCCCATATTGGTTCTTCACAGCCCAGGAAACACGTCCCCTGGCAGCCCTGAAGGTTGTAGGACAGACAGGCTTCACAACCAGATATCCATTTTCACTAATGCTCTTATCAACAGCTTTCCCGGTAATATCCCTATATTGCACACCACCTTGGGAAGCACCAAATTTCAAATAGCCAGCAGCCTAAAACTAGGATGTTCGCTTTAATTCCTATGAATTGATATTATTTGGATTCTCATACGATCAGCTGAACCAAAGATGCTTGCACCAGCCTTGTCGATGACCTTGTCTTTCCAGAATCACTGCTTCCCTGTGGCTCCCAGGTCATAAAGAGGTGTCAAAACCACTTGCCTCTCACTTGTGAGTAAGGAGGTGGTGCTGCAGAGAGTACAACCACAAATCACAGCAGCAGCTCTCCTGCCCCTGGACCCAACCCAAGTTCACCAAGGACTTTACTTTCACTGTCCGACTGGGCAGAAAACCCGCAAAGCTTAATTTCTTAACCACACTTTCCCAGGAGGAAAAAATCTCACCTAGAATTGCTGTCAAGTCACATATAGTATCTCACTTCAAAAAGATTTAGGCAGGTTAAGCCTGGAAGAAAGAGAAACTATCAAAGGCTTCTTGTTTGATAAGGGCACATCTACACTCCAGCGGCACCTGGTTACTGTGGGACATGTGGAGCTGGAAGCTGGGCTGGGGGAGCAGGTTGCCCACCCTAGGCACTGTCCTCCAGAGGGGAAGCTAGAAAGGACAGGTTGTCACCAGCTCTGAATGAGAGCAAAGCCGGCAGAGCAAAAACTGCTTGCATCTTGCAGTGAGCCCAAAGCCACCTGGCACTCACATGCAGTGGGTGGCCCACCGACCCCATCAGCTCAGCACCCGCTAGGGAGGGAAAGCCACAGCCCTGAGAATGGAAAGTCAAATTCACTGGGATCGTGGCGTTGGAAGGAGGTTCTGTTGAGCCGAAGGAGGTGGACGTCTTAGACACCGCTCTGGAACCGCAGCATCCCACACCGGTCTAATTAGCAGCAGCTTCAACCTCCCCACCCTCCCTTCAATGAGTGCAAAAGTCAAAGTGTCCAAGGGGTCTTTGGGAGAGGGACAGAAGATATTTGTAAGAGGGCTGGAAAAAGGATGAGGGCGCCATGGTTATGGCAATGGGGAAGACAAAAGGACATGTAATGCTCAAAAAGCTAGCAACGACTCCGACGTGCTGATTTTCCCCCCGTCCTATACTGGCAAAGATCCCCAAAGGATGTAAATTAATAACCCTTGTTTGAAGCAGTACCAATTTACTCACAGCAAAGACCTGGCTTTCAAATTTTAGATGCCCAAGTGGGTGTTGCACGGGAGCCTGAATTTCAAGGCCTAGGCTAGGAAGACCCCACCCGGCCCACATTGTCCCGGCCTCAAATACAAGAGCAGAAACTCCTCCTCTCTTCCAGGCTGCTCAGCCCCTTCCTCCAGCTAATTGTTCTTTCCCCAGTTGGATAGTCTATTTCTGGAGCAATACAAGAATTAGGACAGAGAGAAAGACACTGGCAGAGCCCAAGGAGGAGCAGGGAGGAGAAGGGTCATCCCAGGTTCCCTCTGTCCCCATGGAACAGGCAGTGTCAGGCTCCCGGCAGCCGGATGGGGATGGTGTGGGAGGAGAGAAATGGGACCAGCGTCCTGGGAGATACAGACTGCGTTGGACAGAGAGGGGAAAGGGAGGAGGGGAAAGGAAAGACACAACCTTTTGGTTTTGCAGGGAAGGGAACGTGGGTGTTTTATAAGCATCAGCCCCTCCTCGACTGAAATGCATGAGCTGTGACCAGCCCAGGGGTGGGCAGCAGGTGCAAAAGCAGCAAAGGAACATGTGCTCACCCAAAGGTGCCCTGTACCTTCTCCTCAGAGAAGTGCCCCAGGGATGGAGGCCAGCGTTTGGCATGTTAAACCACCCTAGGCCAGGCTTCACACTGCCTCTACTGCAAAGCTCTCAGCAGCCAACAAATGTGCTGACTCCCAGTTAACCTCATCTCCCAGCCCTGCTCCACCTCCCCTCCCAGCCTGCTCAATGCTGGGAGCTGGGAATGCAGATCATCCCACCAAGGCATCCAGCCCTTTCTATTTCAGCTTCTTCCTCGCATTCAGCTGAGGCAGAGTCTGGCTGAGAAGGGTCAGACTCACCACATGAACGCCAAGGCTCAAGGTAAACCAGGGAGAGCAGTTTCCAGAGCTGGAAAGTGGAGAAACAACAGGCATGTCTCCTGAACCCCAGCAGCTTGCTGGTCTTGTGACCTGAAATCAAGGCTCAATGAGGGACTGGTCAGAGGTAATATAAGTGGTTATTTGCATTTGACCTAAGGGGGTGGCTTGGAAGCTTTAGGCAGTCACTGTTCCAGATAGCAAGAAAGAGGACTCCTTGCATGTGCACTCTGGACACGTCTGGTCAGCTGCTGCTCCTGGGCACTGCCATGTGGTTGAAGTCAAAGGCATGAGTCCTGAGGAAAGGCAAAGACAGAGCTCTATGAGAAATAGCAACATCCATTTCTCTCATCAGAGCACCTCCAACCTTGCTGGTAAAAGAAAGGTGGAAGCTTAGCCAGGTCTGGAGCACAGGGCAGACTGCTGCGGGTAGGACCATGCTTTACTACTTGACCACAGAAGTGTTATTTACCAAAGCTTGTTCAGACTATTTTCATAGCCTTTATAATGCAGCATTCTCCAAGCCAGTGCTTGGTGGATGGACTGCACGTGGACCAGCAGCTGCAGGTAGAGCTTGCAGTGCTGCCATCAGTCCTGGAGTAACACAGCTCCTGGGAGACTCCACCATCACAGCCTGCTCTGGAAGAAGACAGCCTCTGCCAGATCTTGACCACAGGCAGAACAGGGACCTTCACTGCACAATGCACTGTTCATTTATGAATGGATGGACACAAGCAACAGCAGAAGACCCCTTCACTAGGATCAAAGGTTGGTTTACAGCCGTGAAGACATGCCTGCATTTTGATGTCAGGTTATCAAAGCAAGTCATTTCAATGTTGGAGCAAGCTGGAGCAAGCCCCCCTGTGTAGACCTGGTTAGGCTGACTCCGTTCGGTCACAGGTCTTCCTCTACACCAGAAACCCAAGCGATACCAGTGACATGAGACTGGCTTTGCATTAGTTTTACTCTGTGGAGCTGGGATCAGACTCTAACCCTGGCTTTGCAGAGGGTTTTTTATCACCTCCCCTCACCACCACTTAGCTCCAACCCGAAGCACTAGAATAACCAAATACCATAAATTAAATTGCCTCAGAGGAAACAAAACGTGCATTTTTACAGCCCCGAGCCGGAGCCCTGTTCTCATGCTTCATGATGAAAGGGGTCCTTTAGGCTGCACAAATCACTTGCATTAAAAGGCAAATATTATTATTTCATGCTTTTTTCTTTGGAACCCAGTGCAGATGAGAGAGAATTCATAATGCGGAATCAGAGGTTCCCCTTAAAACAAGAAATCAATGTATCTAGTCATAGAATCATAGAACGGTTTGGGTTGGAAGGGACCTTAAAGATCATCTAGTTCCAACCCCCCTGCCCTGGGCAGGGACACCTCCCACTAGACCAGGCTACTCAAAGCCCCATCTAGCCTGGTCCTCAGTCTACATAGGGCTGGATGTATCCTTCATAAGGGTAGAAGATTGGTCTTGATTTGGTGCTGGAACTGCAGCAAGAAAAATGTATGGCGGGACACAAGAATCCCTTCATGATGGACTAGAGACAAAAAAAAAATATCAAATTTCTGAATCTTCTCATTAGGCAAGTGCTTCTGGAGCGAGCATCTCTTCCCACTTGCTCCAATGCTTTTCCCCTGGCTAAAGAGGAGTGAGCTACAGTGTTTGTTGCACACACAAATCCCACACGTGCTCTCTCCATCCCGTTTGAGGCATGGCTTCCCAGGCTGTATCATGTGCAAAGTGAAATCACCTGAAGAGTGTCGCTTTAAAAGCCACGGAAGTGCAGAGAGCAGCACCAGCAGCAGTCAATAGCAATTTCCACCGCCAGGTCGATACCATCTGATGGCTGTGTAGCTGTAAAGATTGTTTCACACACATATCAGGAGGTGGGCAGGGGCAGGAAAAGTGGAATTGGTTTTAATGATTGCAGGATTCAAAGTACTCCTGGCTCCCTCTCCCTCTTCTTCTTTCACACGAAATACATGCACAAAGAGTCAGAAATCAAATTTCCAGCGCTGTCAGTTCCTATCACACCAGCTCCCCAGCTTGGACTCCTTCCCAGTTTGCCAGGGAAGCATCTCCTAATCCACTGAGAAGTGCATTACCGGGAGATGGAGTTGCAGCCTGTGTCCAAACTTCCCCGCGGTTTCAGGTCGTTAGCTCCACCGGTTTGGACGCAGAGCTACAGCAGAAGCGCAGTGCTCAGGTTCAAACCCAAAGGGCTTCCAGATGAGGGTAATTTGCACTATTTTACCTCCCCAGACAAGATCGGCATCTCATTTTGCTAGATGCTGGATGGCCAAGGAATAGCAGGCAAGCACAGATAAACACAAAAAAGAAGGAGGGTACCCATTTTGCAGAGAAAATGTGTGAATGGCTGTAGCCTACAATAAATAATAGCACATTGTGTTTCTGTTGCCTCACAAAGTGCTTTTCAGCCAGTGACTCCAGAGGCAACAAATGAACAAACATGTCTTGGTCAGCGTTAAGAGCACTGCTGTGGGATGAAGGCCAGACCAGGGCTGGCCCTGCAGCCCCAGCTCTGCTCTTCGGCTCTTGTAAACGTGCTAAAATACCAGTCGCTGCTTCTGTTTCCCTTGCATTGTCTGCCTGCCTGCCTCCTGCCTGAGGCATGGACTCTTTCTTACAGGGTTTCACTAGCTGGAACTCTCATTTCTGCTAGGAAAACCTCTCAATTGTTCCTGCCGTAACTGAAAGCCAAGACTGTGTCTGCTTTTCAGAAAATAAATAACGTTACTTTGAGTCTTTGTCTTCTAATTCATTAATTCACTGACATCTAAACACAAAGTTCTCCCCCACCATCACATAAATACGCAAGAGAATTTTCCAAGGAGCTGAGCCCCCACCAGTGTCTCTCCTGACCTTTAGTGCCTGGGTACCAGGGTGGGAGCAGAGCTGGGCATCTTCAAGCATCTCTCTCTGAAAACTGGGACAAAACAGTCTCTCCAAGGCTCATAACGTTGTGCCAGATGGACACAGCCTACCTCCCCTGCTCTGCAAATCTTTTCATAAAACACAAGTCACCGCTGTCTTTCGTGCCCATCATAGAATATTTTATTCACACCCTCAATTAGGCCTCATATGGTAACAGAGAAGCAAACACAATAGCCATAAGCACATGCTACCAAAGGGTCTTTCTTTCATCTTGGAGGATGCCACGTGAACCTGTGTGTGCGTGACACATGTACACACATATCCTTCCCTCTTTTTTCTCCTAGCCCCTAAGACATTGATTCCTATTTGCTGCAGCTTTTTATTTTATTAATAAATACATGAGCATTTCAGGGCCTGACCACCAGCTTGATGCTTTTATGGAAGTGATAACACATACGCACAATATCCACAGTGCTTAGAAGCACGTTCCCAAACTCCCAGCCTCCCGAGTCCTATGAGAAGCAGAAATGGCAGGTAACAGCACCCAAGCCTTGAAGCCTGGAAAAGGTGAATGAGGTGGAGCTTCACTGCAAGGGCTGGAGAAACTTAAGAGGGGTAGTCTGCAACTAGTAGCACTTGCTGAAGTTTTAAATCATCAGAAAACCAGCTGGGGTTCAGCCACCAAAGCTACTATTGCTCTGGATCCAGCTTCACAAATAGGTTTATTCCTGGGAAGAAATAGAAAGAGAGGAACGAAGAAAGGGGAAACACATAATTTCAGTATTTTTAAACAAGGCATCTTGGTGTTTCAGTTTGAAACCCTCCTGGTTTATACTTGCCGCTTTCAGAGGGCCTGCCAGCTTTCCCCGGGTGTGCTGCCACCACCATCCCTAGCCCCTACAGCCGTGCAGAGGTGGCGTTCCATCCAGCAACATGGCCAGGAGACACAGGGAGGGTGACAAACATGGTGGAAAACAAACAAAGCCCAAGCCATGGGCACGTTAGCTCAGCGGAAGGACGTTGACACAATGCAGCAGGCCCCTGACCCTCAAAGGAAACTGGAAAATAAACTCCGTTTCTCTCCACGTGCGTGACACTGATGGTGAAGTCACTTGTGCCCTTCAGCCTGGCCAGCAATGCAGAAGAACCTGCAGATGATGAAGACTTGAAAGTCAGAGCTGTTGAGGCCAGATGGGCCACCCTCACCAACTAAACCTAGTCTGGTACTGTGCAAGCGGAAGAGCTGTAGGAATTTCAGGTCAATGTCTACCCTGCCTGCAGGAACCACACACACATGCAAGGAAGGACCCCCTGAGCCCCATGGTGGCTCCCTGATCAGTTTGCAGCTTTGCTAATTAGTCACCAAGCCAGCACCCACCACCCCTCCCACTCACAATAAACCCCAATATTTGCAAAACTCAGTATGCATTAAAAACAAAATGATAAAAATCCCCAAATGATGATAATTTTGGTTGTCTTTTGGGTCACGTTTTCAGGTCTCTGCAAAAATGAAGTGGAAGGTCCTTGTAATGGCGCGAGTGAAGAATGGGACTTTAAATAAAATCCCAGGCAGTGGGAGATGCTCAAGGCAGTGGCGAGCACAGCTTCTGCTTTGCCTGTGCTCAACCCTGCAAAAGACAGAAAGGGCTCTGCTCAGCAGTCAAAGAAAATCTTCATCCTGACTTGATCCCAGATACCCACGGAGTGAAAAGAGCTGAGATTGGCATGTTCGTTAAGCTCACAGGTAAAAGGCATAGTAAGCAGCAAACCCCAAAATAAATAGTGAGAGTTGACAACACTGAGTGAGCGAACCTTGAATGGGAAATAAAAGACAATTTTGAACAGTGAGGGTAGTTAATCACCAGGTCCGGTTACCAAGGGAAATAGCAAATTCATCATCAATCAGAGGTCGTGCATGGAGACTGGATGTCTTCCAAAAAGCGACACTCTGGTTCAGGATCAAGTTTTTGGGTTCAAGAGCATCTCTCAGAGGAGAATAACGCCCTCCGTCACAGCCTCTGCCGGTGATGCTGGCCTGATGCAGGCAAGCAGGTGAGGGTCGCAGTGCTGCAAGAGCCCCCACCTCTCCCCCCGAGTCGCACCGAGACTGGCTTGTGGGGCCCGGCCAAGTGCCGAAACCCTGCGCTGGCCATGGCCCTTCTCCAGACACCCCGCCTGAGCCAGGCTCCGAGTCCTCGCCTCCGTCACGCTCAACCCCAGCATGGTGCTCCTGGCCACCATGCCAAGCTGTGCCGCCGCACTCCTTGCACCAAAGCACGGACTGTCCAGTGTAGCCAGGAAAGCAGAATGATGATCTCTCTTTTTTTTTTCCCCCTTTACTCCTTTTAGTCTCTGCATCTGCTCCTTCCTTCCTTTAGCTGCCATGCAAAACCAAGCCCAAAATACACGGTCTGGCTTCTATTTATCCTTTCAGGCAGTTTCCCTGATGCCGAAGACGCTGATTTGAACTGACCTCTCTCTCAACACCACCTTATCACCAATTCAGCTCCCCATCCCTCCTTGGAAGCAGAAACAAAAATCCAAGGGCAAAGCAAAGCGTCTTTGGCATCCCTCATGTGCTCCAGCATCTCCATCTCCCAACCATCATGTGGGAGAAAAGCAAAATGCATCGGAGTCTGATTTCCAGCTTTGGTTGCGGACACGGAGAGCAAAACGCCAGCTAATCCCTGCAGGAAAGTGACTCCCCAGATCCCAAAGGGCAGAGCTGTGCTCTCTACCCTCCTTCTGCACCAGTCAATATGGCCAATTTAAAGAGGTTTCAGAAGGAAGCAGGTGCCTGCAGCTCATGCTGCTTCCCTGACCCTTGTAAATCCAGTCTCTTGAGTGAATGGCTTGTTTGGAGAAAGCCCTCCGTTTGTTTGTCTGGGCTCTAGTGATAATAGCTCTAATTTATCTCTGAGCTGGGCAGGCATGTCTAATGTGTTTGAGTATTTAGAAGCATTACGGAGGTTTCATTTGGTCAATTGTTTCTTGAAATCCTTTCCCACACACACAACAGCCGTGCAAAGGTGGAATGGCTCCACCGCGGGCAACCCTGGGAGCCACAGCCTGCGCTGCCAGCCTTGGAAGGGCATACATGCCGGGGCCGCTGGATCCTCATTTAATGCCCCGTCTTGGAAATTAAAGACCAAGCAGCCAACGTGTGAAAGGGACAATGACAAGACAGTCTGGAACACACCACCACGCCTCCTCCTGCTTAGACTTTCCAACCCCATTTGCTTTATCATCTATCTCCTCCGTGTAGACACACTCCATCTCAGCTCAGACTTGATTAGGCAGGGTTAGCTTGGCACCTGCACTGGGAAATACAACACAGTTGGCCGACACGTTGTATCTAAATCTTAAATTAACCCTCCCTGGACATCGAGATCCATTCCAGCTCTAACCAGACACCGGCTGAAGACCCTTTAAGCTGGGTCGCAGCAGAATCACAGAATGGTTCGGGTTGGAAGGGACCTTAAAGATCACCCAGTTCCAACCCCTTGCCATGGGCAGGGACACTTCCCACTAGACCAGGCTGCTCAAAGCCCCATCCAGCCTGGCCTTGCACACCTCCAGGGATGGGGCAGCCACAGCTTCCCTGGACAATCTGTTCCAGTGCCTCACTACCCTCACAGGAAAGAATTTCTTCCAGATGTCTAATCTAAATCTCCCCTCTTTCAGTTTAAAACCGTTACCCCATGTCCTATCATTACACTCCCTGATCAAGAGTCCCTCCCCAGCTTTCCTGCAGGCCCCCTTCAGGTACTGGAAGGCCCCTATAAGGTCTCTTCAGAGCCTTTTCTTCTCCAGGCTGAACAACCCCAAGCAGAAGGGGTTAACCTGAGTCAGAGCTGGGGAATGGTGGGGACCGGGTCACAGGTAGAACATTTGATCCAACCAGGGAGTTCCTTACAGCTCAAGCCTACAGGGCTCCACACGCTACCGCCCGTCACCTGCGTTGTGCTCGCAAGCCCACCCGTGCTTCGGCCCATGACAAATGCAAGGTCACGTGCTTCGGCTTAAATCACTTTCGTGGAGGTTTCAGCAATTCTCTTCATGCCGTTTCAGCTAATTTTAGCTGCGAGCCGAGAGGCCGTTACCGAGGTTCAGCTGACTGGTGGCAATTTATCAGGTCACCCTGTTGGGGTAGGGAGCCTGATCCCACTCAGCTCTGTCCTCCCTGCTCTCCCTTTTCCGAACGCAGGAGCATCGAGAACCAGACCTCTTGTACAGCACCTGTAGCCCCAGAGCAATTTAATAGAGCGTTAGCATGAGCAAGTCCACGTTGCTCCCCATCCCCATCCTCCACACCACCCCGTGCACTGAGATGCAACCGGTGCTGGGGTGAAGCACATCGGGCATCACCACCGCTGCACAGCCAGGAGGAAATGATGCTGCAGCTCCCCGGCTGCCATCACGGGGCTAATTTACGGGGGCCGAATGTAATTACTTACCCTAGCACAGGGCCAGGACAACAAGGTTAACACCCCTCGCTCTCCAAAGAGTGCCAGGGGAGCGTTAGAGGGATGCTGCCAAGTCGTTTTGTGTGCCTTGACTTCAGGCGTTGCAAACAGCAAGGTTTAGCAAGGGCCAGCCGGGAGGAAAAGGGTCGCCATGGAATTTTTTGAAAAGCAAAATAAAAGAAGGGGTTTGCTTTCTGCTTGGCTGTTCGGGTTTATTAACTTAAACTTTACTGTGCTGCACCAGGGACCCAAAGTACAACAGCCCTGCAGAAAAACGAGGGCTTGCCGATGCGTCCTTCGTTTGCTTTGGAAAGTTCCGAGCCTCTCTTGGCTTTGCTAAAGCAATCTTGCAAGGCCTTGAAAAAAAACATCACTTCGTCTCTGTCCCTGAGCTCCCCGGTCCCTCCGACGGCCTTGGCAGTGTCTGAGGCGTCATATCCCAGAGCAGGGGCTGGGGCAGACACCGCGTCTGTGCTGCGCCGGACGGAGCAAGTGCTCAGCTCAACAGACTCCTACGGTGCTGGCAAAAGTTTCTCATGGCTCTAAATTTTATTATTTATTTTTTTATGTGGATTTAAAATGGATTGAAATAGCCCTTGTCAAAAATAAAAAGCCACCAAATTTAGCCTTCCTTCCCTCTTCCCCCCCCCGCCTCCCATTTCCTGGAGTACTGTACTGGTTGGGAGGTTTTTCCCCAGGGGTTTTGGCTGTTATTTATAAAGCTTTGATGCAAACTGCAAAAGAAAGGGAAAGAAAAAAAAAAATAAATCAAGTTCCAGGTGACCTCTCTCCTTCTGCAGCAGCTCTGCTCCCTGCAGCGACAAGGCATCACGGCAGCCACGGCTTCAGGGACCACATCCAGCATCCTTTGGGGTCAATGCAAACCTGCCCTCTGCCTTCCTGGGAGTTTCTCTCCAACCCCCTCTGTCTCCAAGGGATGTAGCGATGAGGGATACAGTTCCTTTCATTTAGAGTTTACTGGTTCAGCAAAAAAAACCGTCACAAACCCCCACCTCTTAGCAGCACCGCATTACTGGTAGCTGTCCCTGGAGCTTACTGGTCTGAAGGACTTCCCAAAAAAATGTTCGCCCAGGACCTTGGAGGAGCTGGGCTCCCGTCCCCCCTCCTGGTTTTAGGGCAAAGCAAAGAAAAAAAAAGTGTCACAACTACGTCTCTCCTGACTGCCCCACTGCCGGGATGAGAGCAAGGCTAGTCCCACAGTGCCCAGAGCTGATATGGGCATCTTGTGTCTGCTGATGAACCAAAAAACCCAAATAAATGAAAACCTCTCTGGCCTTCACCTTAGTCCATAAATCCATACAGGAGAGGGCAGGGCAGAATGCCAGTCCCTTTAGCCTCTGTGCGTCACCTTTCCTGCAGGAGAGTAAGGACAAGCACAGCAAGAACAGCAGCCGCGTGGCAGAAATCCCCTTTGCAGGGCTGCGATGGTGGTACCCTCTGCTCAGCATGACGCAGGGCCCAGCATGATGCCCGGCGTGGGGACATCATCCCGTGCTCCCTGTTCCTGCAACTGGTGGGGGGAGGAACACTGCAGCGATGCGTATGCATGTATTTAGCTGTATATACATGTGTGTATGTACCATGGCACGCGTACGATGTATATTGAGATAAATAATATTTTGAGAACAAGCATTTCATTTTAAAAGTCACTGTGTGACAACAAGTTAATTATCTATCATATCATCTCTCAAACCCAAACATTTTGAAAGCTAGGAAATAACTAATTAAGATCATCATAAATCTTATTCTGTCTCGCAAGCCCATTTTCCTAAGAAATAGGAAGAAATACACATTTCATCACAATGCAACATCCGTAACTCTGACCTGTAAGATATTAATGACTAGTTCACGCGGTTTGTCTACCTAAACACTTTTTTTGCAAAGGTTACCATAAGGTAGCACAGGATAATTATTTGGTAACGCTTTCCTGGCAATAAATCTGCAGACAGAGATAGTTAGAAAGAAAAAAAAAAGACAACACTGGGATCCTCTCACCTAACACCAGCCATGTTGACTTCCTCAGATCCATTTTGCTTTGAACCAGGACAAATCTTATAAAGGAATATAACTAACTGACTCCCAGTTAAAGCTTTGCTCCCTCTTCCTCCACCAGACAACAGCTCCCAACAGGCTCCTTCCACTCAAGCCTCTACCCACTCCCGGGGCCTTCCTCTGAAGCCTATTTAGTCACAGCTTGGTCAAATTGGCCATTTCTAGAAGACATTTGGCCATTTCTAGAAGGCAACTTCAGATTGATCCTGGATAGATAAATCAAATCCACTGGAGAAGATGCATAAAGCTAGGCCAGGACCACACTATTAACATGCTTAACACAACTGAAGAGCTTAAGGACTTGAACATGGAGGAAATTTCAATATTTTTTTTTTTTTTAATTAGAGCGTGAGATGCAGGTGGGACAACCGTTCAAGCAAGGCTTTGCGCCTGGAACCGTGTTTAATAGGAAAAGGGTGTTCACACTTAGCATCAGGACTACAAAGGAATAAAGATGAGGTGGAGGAAAGATCAGGAAAGGAAGACACATCTGGAAATCAAAAAATACGGGAACGAAATGAAACGTGGCAGGACTCAGGCCTTGAAGGGGAGACAGAAACACTGCAAAAAGGGCTTTCATCATAAAAGGAGAGCAAGTGACAAAGCACAGCTGCTCCGCACTCATGGTGGAGTTCTGTGTTAGGGTAGTTTGGGCATGGCCCCAAGGATAAATCAGTGCTCCGTGCCTCGTGAGTGCAAAGGCAAGGAAAGCACATGTAGAAATGGCAACAATCCTCACCCGTGTGATGGTCCAGAGCAGAGGGAGGCAGATAGTCTTCATGGGCCGTCACTCAGAGAGACAGCATCCAGGGTAGCAAGGCAGGAGAGGTATCTGCTCAGCTCCACAAAGCCAGTGGGCTGATCTCAAGCATCTACGAGGCATCATTTGGGACTCAGAGCTTTCTACATGGAAAGTGAGCCAAAACACAACATGGCTCTTGCAAATTTGGGTCTTAGTGGGCAAATCCCCAAAACAGCTTTCTAGATGAATCAGGAGGTTCAGCTGGGGAAGAATTCACGGAATGCTGCCCCATGGGACACATCCTGTTGGGGTGGGAGGACAGGCATCACGGGACCGGGAAGCAGAGAAGCGCAGAGTAGGGTTAAGCTGAAGGTCTGCAGAAGTGCCCTGCAAGACCATGGGCTTCCTTTGGATGCAAAGAGCTGCCTTCAGCCCAGCAGCTGCCAAACACCGATCCACCTCCACATCCATGAGCCAGGGCCACGGCAGGAGCAGAAACCCCTGGCCTCGGGGCAGAGTGGGCTTTGCTACAGTCTGGGGTGGGAATTCAAACAGATCTAAATGTAGTGCTATGTGCAAGGAGGCTCTTACACCGATGAAGCAGGCCCTGATTTTGTGAAGGACATTTGCAAGTGAATTTAAGCTAAAGGAAAAAAAGGCCCTTTCTATACTGGAATTAAAATGTCTAGACGGAGCCTTCCTGGTGTAACTGGACCTGCTTATACTGATCGCGATACACCTGATAAAACTTCCCATGTAGACAGGGACTAAGAAATACTTTGGCAGAAATTCCAGCAGGAGCCATTTTAAAAGTCTTTAATCTCAAGAATTACTTATGCTATGTAATGAAGTCTGCATTATGGCTGTTCATTACATGGACCCTAAACACTGGAGAGCAAGAGGATTTTCTTTGGCATTGTGACAGGAATCCATGGCATAGAGAAGGCTGGCCCTCAGCGTGAGGTCAGATCTCCCTCTAGCTGCTGGTCCTGGGGACTCGGCAGCCTTTGACCACCCAACGCCTGCACAAGCTCCTCTTCCGACCTTTTCTACATGCTGGCGCTTCCAGTGCTGCAGGTCCTGAGGTCACTTCTTGCTGGCTGCAGTGCTCCTCCCAAGGAGCACAAAATAGCTCAGCTTTTGCCAAGGACATACTCCAAAAGGGAGGTAGAGAGGCCAACAGTAAACCCCACAATGATTTCTTCAAAACAAGCCATCACAGATAAGCCAACAAGGTGTGCAGAGAGCCCAGACCCTCTGCAGAGGAGACATCCCACAGCCAAGATACTCATGGTTTATGTCTCCTCTTAGCCCAGCTAAATCCATAAAAGACCTTCAAGTCAATTTTCTCCCTTTGGCATACAGCAGGATCCAAGCAGTGCTCAGCACCACACTGGTCTTCCTAGAGATATGTTCCGCAGATCAGCAGCCCCAGGTCTCCAACTTGCTATTACGATGTTGCTACATCACTCACCTCTTCAGGGCTAGCACCAGAGCTTACTAGCAAAATGCCACCATCATCACCAAAATGTCCCAGCAAGTGCAAATCCAGAGGAGGAGCTCATTCCTGGGTCCTTGGAGTTACGTTGCTTGAAGATCAGTGGGTCTTCCTAGGAGGCAATGAGTAGGTAGGAGGGTCAGAGGGAGAAGGGGACTGGCACAGTGTCCATGTGGAGTTCCTGGGGGAATGAAGTTCTTGGGAGGAGATGGCTCCTTCCAGAGACACCCAGAAGGGAGACCAAGAGCTTCAGCCACTCCATAATGTCTCACAGGGCAGCAAAGGAAGCTGCTTTTTGGGGATGATGCCAAGCCTTTTTACTTTTTGAAGAACTGGACAGGAGTCTTGATTTAGGGGGCTGGAGTCTGGTGACTGAAAGATATTTTTTGTCACATGGGTCACAGTTGGCCTGGCTGGTCTCACTGGCATTTCCAAGTCAGCTTCTTCCGTATACCTTCACATTGAAAAGGGAAAACTTGTACAGCTCCCAGCCTGATGGTGCCTTCAGCCAGCCACTGCTTAGCAACGTTGGAGAGGGGTGGGTGTGTGTGAAGGAGAGATTTCTCCGCCTGCCACAAAGCTGGTGGGAATGACTCCTGCCAGCAGGTGCCAACCAGAAATCCAAATGATCCCCAAGAACACCACCCCCCTCACTTTCCTTTACTGTGACTTACTTTCTTCAGGTGCATCTGGACATGTAAGTACTCTAGAAGTGCGAACAGGCTTTGAGGAGCATGAGACAGAGACCAGCAGGAAAAAGTCGACATTTCAATGACTAGGAAGGGTCCAGCTAAAACACTCACTACTCGTGAACCTCTCAAAAAACGTTCCTTGGGCACAGCAGGAACCTTATCAGCTCTCCACAGCACAAACACAGTTTCCAGCTCCGATCACTTTTCTAAGCCCAACCCACAAGAGAACTAAAATGGGACTTCATTACGCAGCTGAGCACAACCCTGGGGCTCCTTCTCATTGCTCTAGTCAGGGAGGGTTATGTGTGCGGGAGCTGGCCTTCATCCTATTCCAGCACTAACTGTAGCAAAGAGGCACCATGGGGCAAACATGACTTCAAGCCACCTTCCTTGCTGGAGAAAGTCTCAGACCTCTGTTAAAAGAACTGTGGCCAGCAGATCTAGGGAGGTGATTCTCCCCCTCTACTCTGCTCTCATGAGACCCCACCTGGAGTACTGAGTCCAGCTCTGGAGCCCTCAGCACAAGAAGGACATGGACCTGTTGGGAGTGGGTCCAGAGGAGGGCCATGAGGATGATCCAAGGGCTGGAGCACCTCTGCTATGAGGACAGGCTGAGAGAGTTGGGGCTGTTCAGCCTGGAGAAGAGAAGGCTCCAGGGAGACCTTACAGTCCCTTCTAGTACCTGAAGGGGGCCTACAGGAAAGCTGGGGAGGGGCTGTTTGCAAGGGCATGTAGCGAAAGGACGAGGGGCAATGGTTCTAAACTAGAGCAGAGTCAGTCTAGATTAGACATTAGGAAGAAGTTCTTTACACTGAGGGTGGTGAGACACTGGCCCAGGTTGCCCAGAGAGGTGGTGGAGGCCCCATACCTGGAGACATTCAAGGCCAGGCTGGATGAGGCTCTGAGCAACCTGATCTAGTGGAAGATGTCCCTGCTTCCTGCAGGGGGGTTGGACTAGCTGACCTTTAGCGGTCCCTTCCAACCCAACACATTCTATCATTCTATAATTCTAAATTCACCTTGTTTCTCCCAGGATCCAAAAGCAAAGAGTGTCCGTGTGGCAAGGCAACGGCCACAACTCTGCTCTTCTGCCTAAACAAAAGCTGGCCCTCCAGAGCCCCTCTGCAAGATCTGTAGAGATCTGAGAGAGCCTTCTCATGTCACCTGAAGGTCCCTTTACATCGCCAGTGTAATACAGAGGGGCTCCAGCCTGAAGCCAACCACAGAGGACATCTGCAACGGACCCTGGCAGGACCAGTGTGTCTGAACAGCCACGTGCCCACACGCACAGACACACACACACACGCTGTCCACCTTGCAAAGTTTCCCCTGGATTTTTGTTACCATGTCATCTATTAATTACCTAATTACATCTTCTAATTATGGGATTCCTCCAGTATTTATACTCATTACATAAATGGCGGCAATTACACTAATTAGGTTAATGATACAGGATAACAGTCTACAAATTGCTTTAAAGGGACACTCTCAAGGCACATAGGCCAAGGATGCTCCCTGGCAGGTCAGCTGGTGGGTGGCATGTAGACATGCTCCCTCACCCCACGGAGCTGCTGTTGCCTCCTCGCGTGGCCTCTACCTGAGCATCAGGGCCACCGCTACGGGTGGCCCAACAAACAGAGAGCGGCTGCAAAGAGTGCTACCGGGCAGATAAGGAAGCAAATGCTCTATTGTGTGGCTGCTAAATCAATTCCACTGATAACTGTGGTCCACTATTTAAGCATGACCCTCTCTAAGCTGGAAAGCTGGAGGAAGGGTTGCAAACGTTTCTTCTCTGGCTGTATGGAAACCTGGGAGGAGGATGGCAGAGTACCCGCATCCTTCCAGGCTCCCCAGCACCACTCCCAAATGCACCCCAAGTCCTTGAATCTCACTCAGCTGGATGTGACCCAGTCTCTTCCCTATAGGCATTTCCAAAATGTTTGCAGCAAGGAAATCCAGCTCCTCTGCTCCAGCCAGATTCCCCGGAGCTCCGGCAGCGCTCTGCAAAACCAAGCATGTCCTCAGGGTGAAAGGCAAGCCACAGGAGGCTGGAAGGGATCTATTTTGCTGAGCGCCCTACTTACCCAGATTTGCTGGAGACTGAGCGGCGTGGGACAAGGTGCTCGTCCCTATAACTCACCCAAAAGGATCCTAAAGCAGCGCCAAGCTCCATTACTCTCTGGAGCAGCCTCAAGCACAGGGAGAAAACTTCCTTGCTTGGATTCGAATGCAGGCACTTCTCCGGTGGAACACGGGAGCCCTTTGCAGCACTTTGGAGCGTGATGAATGGCCCTTTGTCCTGCAGCCACTACAGAAAGAGAATGTAATTACCCAAACTGGAATTTGGCCAGGATGCAATTTTACACTGAATGAATTTTTTCCCCCCTCCTTAAAGTGCTTGCAAATCCCCCTTTAAAGATAAAATCCCGGAATAAAATCCAGCGCTTGCTTCAAAATTGGCCCAATTCCATTATAAGTCAAGTGAACAACTCCATTTTGCACCTTTAAGGCCATGGAGCTCTCGATGTTGCGCAAGAGATTTCATTATTGGCAAGGTTGAGGAATGCTGATTTCTGCTACTGAACTGCTGTCTTAGCCCTAAACTATATCCCTGTGTCAGCTGCCCAAAGACATGTGTAACTAGGTCCATTTTCTGAAAGATATACAGCTGCGTCCGGCTTTATAGCCCATTCCAGCAGGACATGGCTGGCACTTCCAGTGGAGCAGGCTGACCGGTCTCCACTCGAACAGGCAGGGTCTATGGCTCCAGCGGGAGTCTTGCAGGAGCATATATCGATTGTAAATAATGTCTCAATATCCTATAGTAGGTCATAAATCAAAAAAGGGTTGAAATATCTTTTCTCCAAGGGACTTTTTTT
>VWZL01002123.1:508413-520258 GCA_013396915.1 Stercorarius parasiticus | reverse complement strand
TTTAAAGGAGTCTATTTCTTGTTTAGCAGGTTTCTTTTCAGAGTTACTGCATCGACCTTTTACCCCAAGTGCCAGGTTTGAATCGTGGCCGGTGATCCTTGCTTGACCTTCCCTGGGGACACACAGAAGCTCCGCAATGAAGCCAGGGCTTGGGTGTTCCATGGGAGAATAGTCACATCTCACAGTCAGGCCAAAGCCCTCATCCCAGGTGGTGCCCCTTGACTTGCGTGTGCCTTGCTGAGCAAGCCAAGCCCCACCGCAGCCACATCTCTGGTCACAGACTATGGCTTAGGGAAGAGTCTCGGATGTAACAGCATTAGAGACACGCACTGTGGAGATGGGCTTCTCGTAGGGGGTGCAGGAAGCAGAGATCCTCCCCGCTGGGTACGGAGCAACACCGTCTTCAACTTCTCTGCAGCATATTTGACTTGATACCAACCCAGAAAATAAAAAACAAGCTTTGAGCCAATGAAGACATCAGCCTTTCTCCTGTCCCACAGGCCACGGGAGATCCCTCTAAAAACCTAACCATCAACCCAAATCTCTCCCTTCCCTCTTTGTAAAAAAAACACGTGCCTCCAAGATACACCTGCTGGCATGCCAGTGCAGCAAAAGGAATGGCCTCAGGGCTTTGTCCTGTGGGCTGTGCCACACTGCTACTGTCCCAGGGCTCGTACCCACATGTTGTTACCAACATGAGACATGGGACAGAGGCAGCCTCCAATCCACCACGCACAGCCCTGCACCAGTCACCTCCTCAGCGGTCATGACTTGCAGACCCATTTAACATGGTTCAGGGCAGAGACCCCTTTTCCATCACATCTCTTTAAGTCCCTATCACGGTGGCCCTTTGTCTTGCAAAGTACCAGTTTCTCAAGTTGCTGCATTATTCTGGAAAGTAAAAAAAGAAAAAGCCTACTTTGGGCCATTTTTAGGAGTATCGAGCAGAGGGAACTGAATACCTGTCAGGAGGACAGAAAAAAACCCAATACTTTGTTGTCTAGAAAGTCACCTAAAACGATCTAGGCTGAGCTTCCCAGTTGCAGGGTGCTATGTGGCACTTGGGGACACCTCCAGTCCCTCTCCCAGCATCTCCGGCGTTGCCACCAGCATCCTGCACGACACGGTGGACACAGCACCCTGATGGCCACAGGCAGCAGGACACAGTCCTACTGCTCCCCCTCCAGCACTGCCTTGGTAGGACCTGGGCAACATTGATTTCTTCAAGAAGTATTCGAGCTTGACTGGCAATAAAATCAAGCCCAGGGAAAGGTGCGAAGGGATCTCCTGGGACTGAAACGAGAGCTTTGATGTTTAAAGAAGCCAAGAGGGAATAAAAGGGAAGGAAGGGTGGGAGGGGAATAGCATTTACCTGCACAAAAGCAAGAACGTTGACAATAACCCGGCTCAGCTCTGGCTCGCACAGGAGACTTTGGAGAAGGGGGTGGGAGGCAAGGTGGGAAATTACCAGGAGCTTAAGAAAATATATATGTAAAAATTAAAAAAATAAAATAAAACTGTATCAGCATTGACTAATAATTTCCGGGCTCTGCGCAGATGTCATTAATGACCCTTTTTATTCATGCAGGAGTTCCCAAAGAGGAGCATAATGTTCCATTAGTAATAATTGAGGAAGTCTCCTGTCGGGATTATGTCAAAACCTAGAGATGCTGCTGCTGCCAAAACATTTTGGTGACAAACGTGTGAAGCGTTTGACAGAAGGTGCCACAGCAGGTTGAGGCGGCTTCAGGAGGGGAATCCTAGGAGGAGAGAAGAGGTGGGAGACAGCAGCAGGGTGAGAGCTGAGCACCAATTTACTTGGGAAACACGGCTCAAGGGATGAGCGCACCTACCGCGACAGCTTCAGGGTCACCATGGCACCTCAGAGATGCTGCTGGGGACTGCTGAGGATTTCGGCTGACCCATCTTCTCCCCGACTCCCGAGACTTTGCGACACATCTGCAATATGTCCTCTGGCGTGGCTCAGCGCGGCTGGCTCCTTTCGCCCAGGGACGACTGTGTCCTCAGCCACCGGGGAAAGGCAGGGGTGTTGCGACACCCTGAGCGTTACTTGCTGCTGCCCCAGTGAGGGCTGGGGACCACTGCAGTCACCAGCACAAAGGGCAAAGCCGCTGTGAGCAATTAACCCAACATATCCCATTTCAACAGGATGGAGAAAATATCTGGTGACATGAGTGTTTCAACCTACAGCAAGGCTGGACAATACCTCTTTGAACTACGAAACACCAGCGAAATTTAGACAGATGGGAAAATAAATTCCTTCTCCCAAATCTTTCCCATTTACAATCGGGATATCTCTTTTTTTGCCCGGCAGACGCAGAGTTCTGCTTGACCACAGCTGGTGCCTAAGTACCAGCACTGCACTGCTGCTGTGCAGACGCCGCTAGAAAACACAGGAAGAGCAAGCAGCTTTCCACGACCAGTCCTTTTCCCAGAAAGAGTTAGTTAACACCTTGCAAGAGACAAAATAACAAGTTCCCTCCTCTGTCCTCATCCCCCACCTCACCAAGCCCCTCCTGGGACTGGACCCCCCTGGCATTACCTACCCTTCACCCTGCTCTTCCAAACCAGAACCCACCTACCGCAGCCCACGGTGCAGGCAGCCATGCTGCAAACTGGCACTGCCACCATAAGCTGCCCGAAGCCGGGCGTTGTGGTATGCAGAGATCCATGTTGCACTGCTGGGGCTGGCACAGCTCGGCCCCGCGACATCCTTGGGCTCGACAGACACAAGTTATGGGGCTTGGGGGGCGGGCCAAGCTCAGAAGAGCATCAGCGAGACACGGGAAGGAGTCTCTAGGCATCAGTGGGAATGGGGGATAAGCCAGGCGGACGGGCAATGCAGGGAGAGCTGGGGAAGCTGCCCTGGCTCTCCATCCCCAGCAAGGGAGGCTTTGTCCCCCGTGAGCACAGCTCCTCCTGCAACATACCACAGGGAAGCACCCATGGGTCAAGCACCATGAGCCACACGTTCTCAATTTGCTGGACAAAACCAGGCAGGTCACTTCGCCAAGGCAGCACCCGCTGCCAGAGGGGTGAAAAAAGGCATTTAAATGCAAGCACCGTCCTGATGCAGCTGGGGAAGCCCAAGCCAGAGCACCTCAAAGTCAGCATTATACAGAGCCATGGACAGAGAAAAAAAAAGTTTGTCACCACCATATTATTTGCCCTTTTAGAGCAGGGAGGTGTTTGGAGCCAAGACATTGGTTCAGGCAGCATGTAAAGCCATGAAATTTGGATTTGGATCCAGAGCTGTAGTCTAAAAGCCATCCCAGTTTGCAAGGGTTGGTTTAGGCTCATTTCTAGTCCCCAGACCACAGCAGAAGGGCCTCTCTTCCCCGGGGCAGGAGCAGAGCAGCTGGTACTCTTCAGCCCAGTTAACAGACGAGGTCTGGCCACCGCAGCCGAGGGCTGCTCCAGATTTGTTTTCTAGTGGTTTGTTCATTGAGAGGCTGCCAACGCGTTAGCAGAGAGAAATGCACACTGGCCTGATCCTCCCCACCCCTTGCACCAGAGCAGATCTGCCGCGAGCTGGAGCAAAGACCCTGCCGAAGGAGAGCATGTGCTTGGCTCTCTGCCATAACTGCCTCCTTAGAGGACGGAGCCAGGGTGCATCCCAAACAGCTCCGATGAGGGCAAACCCCCTTAGAAACAAGCCCGTGGGCCCCGTACGCCGCTTTGCACACCCACCCCACAGAGTCCTGCCCGCAGGTCTGGTGTCGCCGGATGAGCGGTGTCGTCTCCCCCAACACCTGTGGGAAAGCTGCAACTGCTGTCCCCACCATGGTGGCCTCCCGGCGTCGGAGGCAGAAGCACCATTGAAAAAAGCGTGAAGGCTGATTGCTGTAATTGAGCCTACCAGGGGAATTTCGGTCTGTGGGAATGCACAGCACATCCCAGCCTGCAGGAACGGGGGTGGAGAATAATCCAAGCCGTTCCTTTCGAGGGCTAATGATGATGGGTTTTTGCTAGGACTCAAGCTGGCATGGATGAGAGCTCCCACAGAGCGCAGAGTCAGCCAAATTAAGTGCCGGTTCTCCCTTGGAGAAATCCAGTCTAGAAGAGTTAGTCACAGGACGCTGCCAGCCTGGGTGCAGGCTGCGCAGAGGCGGCGGCAGCAGGCGCGGAGCCCTGAGTCCTCGCTGGATTCCTGCCGAGGATTCGGCTAACGCTGGTTTTACAGCTCCGTGCTATTTAGGTGGCAAGAGCCCAAGCAGTGATGGCAAGGTGATGCAGGGGATGGGGGCAAGGTGATGCTCAGGTATCTCTCCTCCCGTCGGCCAGGGCCACATGGCAGGTCTTGCGTGGAATTAGCAACAGAAGGGGAAAAATACATAGCCTTGCCTGTGCGATGCACACCTTTGTGTACACATACGTGTGCAAGCACATGTATGTTCAGAGGCATAGAAAATCTGCACCACAGTCAATGTCTTTTTTCCCATTTTGCCCCCTTTTTTGGCCTTACAAAATGTACGTGGGTAAGCTTACACCAACATGTGGTCAAATATCTGCTAATCATTTACTAACCATTTCCAACCAGTTGAATGTAAAGGATTTAAATCCTGACTAAAGATGAGATGCAGGTCTCATCTCAGAGGTCTGAAAGGTGAACGTGGCGGCTGCATCGCTTTCTTGCCTACCTTGCAAAATTGTTACTAAAAGATTTAGCATGACTGTAAATAAGTTTGTACCAAACTGATTCTGCACAGCCGCATCCAGAGAGAAGAAACACAAGGAACACATTGCTGGTACTTGTGGTTAATTGCTGCCTTTTCTTTTAGGTCTACTTGGTTTGAAATATTAAATGCAGAAGAAACCATCTATTTCTCCTCCATAGCCTGTCAGTAGAGGAAGTGAAATATGTTTTTTTTTCCCCCTCTTTTTTTTTATAAACAAGGAGCATAAACTGTTTTATAGTAACTAGGTAAAATTACACAGTATTTTAGTCAGTGGGGAAAAATACAGATCTCCGCGTGGCGGTATTTCTCCTATCTTTCTCGCTGACTGTATGTTAAAGTGACGACTCTGCATAACTCAGCTTTGCAGAGTTGTCACCGACATCTTGGAGCTCAGACACCGTCCGGTCTGTCCCACCGGGGCTGTCCTCAGAGCGGATGACATGCATTTTAAAGACTTCTGGGTTTTGATGTCCCTCCCCTAACTCCCCAATAACCTGGGGAAAATTTGGAGTAGCCGCTACACATTTAAGCCTGTATTTCACTGTCCAGCCGTTCAACTGCTGTGGCCCACAATTCAGCCTTTACCTCACGAAGGAGCTCTGGTCCATCGAGCACAGATTCAGCCCACGCTATCACATGGCGACTCAGAGGAAACATCTCTTGGAGAAGGGAAACAACAACAGATCAGGAAAACACACCAACTTTTCTCTTCAGTACCAACAGACCTAGAAACCGATAACTCCTTTGCTCCAAAGGACCAAACCTTCTGCCACCAACACCAGCTTTTTTGCTTCAGCTTGCTGAGCCTCAGCTGAAAAGTGCTCCAACAGCCCTCCTGCCCTCTGCAAACTCCAGATCTTCCACAAAAGCAGGGAATTTTGAAGGCAAGATTTCGCAGCCACAACGTTTCTCCCTTTGACCCTGAACGTGCTCTAAGGCCATGTGGTGAGCTCGGATTTGAAACTTTGAGATTAAATCCCCTCTTTTCTCTTTTTTTTTTTCCTTTTTTTTTTTCCTCTTTTTCTCCTCTCCTCGGGAAAAATAGGAACTAAAAAATAATCACAAAAGTCTTTCTTCTTTATCTGAAGCAGCAGGATGCTCTGGTGGCACTAGAGATGGTATCGGCATGGGGCGCAAGGGGTAACGGTGTGGGGCGCAATAAGGCTCAGATTATTCTCCACCCCCGTTCCTGCAGGCTGGGATGTTCTGTGCATTCCCACAGGCTATTTCAAACCCAAAATACCTCTGTAGCACTTGATACCCATTCTGATGGCGACTGAAATTTTGGCTTTTCATCGCAGTGCTAAGTAGAAGCATTTTCCAGACCTTTATGTGGGATTAAAATTCAACATTTTCCATCACTGCCCAGCAAACAGCTGCCCTGACAGAGTTCGCTCCAACACCTGGGGTGGGAAATTCAGCGTATTCTGTATGAGTCTGTTAAATTTTGACTGAACAGCCAAAATGAGCCTGCCTGTAGGAGAGCACACACCTGAGAGCTGGGTTGCTGTCACCCCACATTGCTCTACCTGCTGTCCTGAGCAACACCAGCAGCGTGTGGCTGTCACCCTCACCCCGGGACATCAGCGTCTGATTTGATCCAACCAAACCGAGCCTCTGGAGCCACCACAAATTTTGCCAGAGACGCCTGTAGCCAGTGAGGGAGAAGACCCCCTGGCATCCTTACCTCTGGGCTCCGTCCTGCTGCCTCTGCTGCTTTGGTGAGAGCTCTGGTGGAGGCAGAGATGCCGGTTCTCCATCGCGGCTGTGGTGGGAAGGCAGATCGAGCTCACCATCGGTATCTCCAGTCCTTCAGCCCACACGTGGCTGCAAACCCACCGGGCAGCCCAAATCGCAGAGAGGGACAGTGTGCAAATGGCTTTAGTTTTCCAGAGCTGCAGAAATTCAGAAGCCCTTTCCCTAATGAAATGAGCTGGTTTGCAGCTTTTAGCTGTAAAACACAAGATGAAAATTCTCATCTGGAGCTGAGCACGTCCATCCCTTTGCGCTGTGTTTGCACAACCCCTTGCGCCCCATGCCGATACCATCTCTAGTGCCACCAGAGCATCCTGCTGCTTCAGATAAAGAAGAAAGACTTTTGTGATTATTTTTTAATCCCTGTTTTTCCCCGGGGAGAGGAGAAAAAGAGAGGGGGAAAAAAAAAAAAGAAAAAAAAAAAGAAAAGAGAGAATTTAATCTCAAAGTTTCAAAGCTTGGAAGTTTCAGCTGCTCTGGCAGCATTAATTCCCGCTGTGTGGGGCCGACCCATGGGATTCTGGCATAGGACGTGGCCGTGGCACGGAGCTGGAGCAACGCTACCGCAGCATCGCCCGTAGAGGGAGCTTCCTTGGGGAGCCAGGCACGATTGACATCTTTTCATCAAAAGCGTCCAGCTTTTTTTAAAAAAAAACCCAACATTTTTTTTCCAGACAATATAATGTATTGATTTTAAAGTTCTTGTGGTTTTTGGTTCGTTGTTTGGGTTTTTTCCACCTCCTGCCCCCCACAGCAAAACAGGCAGCTCCAGGTTAAACCTATTGGAAATGGATATTTTGCAAGAAGGAGGGAAAAAGGAACAGGGAAAGAAATGCTTTGCCCAGCACTGGATGTTTGCAGTCGGTTTTTAGTTGGGTTGAATCAAGCAAATTGCAAATGGTCACCTTTCCATCCAAATTTGTTACAATGAAGGGGGGGGGAAAAAGCTAACATTTTAGTGAAAATAAGATTCTGCAGTCTGCCAGTGCTCAAGTGTTAGACAGCTTTTTCGACCTACTGGATACCATTCTGGGTTTGAAATGTGAAGCCCGACGGCTGTTTTTCTACACATTTTTAGTTTAATTTCCTTGCAAACAGCCTCACGAACTCCGGTTACTTCTCCGTGAGATCCCCCCTACCCTTTGGGCACAGCCACAGGATTCCCACAGCTCCCGAGACGGTGGAGGAACGTCCTTTTAATTCACTCTGTGGACGGCCCAATTAGCATCCCAGTAAATTATTACCTCGGGGAAAACTCCGGTCTCAGGACTTAGCAGCCAGCTGCAAAGGCAGCCGGCACTCGCCCCGCTTCCCTGAGCGGCTCGGGGAGAGCCGAGAAGATGGAGGGCATTTTCTCCAGGAGGCAATGGTGTTCAGGTGGCCGAGCAGCACAATTAGACGGGGAGAATTGTAGATTATCTTGGGTTTATAGTTCCCTGATAGAAGGGAAGGGGAGAAGCACAGTAAAAAAAAAACATGATCAAATAATTTGTTCTGCTGTTCAAACTTCTGGACGAGGCGAGAGATAAGACACAGCTCCACCCCCCAGCTGCATTTGATCTATCGGGCTTTGAAATTAAATATTCTCCCTGCAACAGGCGTAACTGTGTCCTGGTGAAAACTGCTTCTCCAGGCTCTCCCATGGGCAGGGTTTGGGGCTCCCTCCACATTAAGAATGAAAAGTCCCAGAAGCAGCTGAGACCCCTCTGGTTCGAGTGCACCACAAGCAAGGGATGGTCCTTACACCAGGTCCTTTCCTACCTGCAAGGTACCCTTGTCTGCTTGGGCAAGGGACCGAAAAACATCAGGGGAGCAGGCCGAGGCTGTGCAGGAGATCTATGTCCCAGCAGGGACACAGCCTAGATGCCAGCATGGTCCACCATGAAGCTGTCCTTGCACCTCAGTAACCTGTTGCCACCTTCTTCTTCTGAAGATCTCTTTCCTTGTGCTCTCCCTCCAAAATGCTTTTGCAGTTCATGTGAATGAGGCACAAGCAAATAAAACCACATCGAGCCCACAATGCAAATAAAAACTGTGACCCTGGTCCATCCACTGTGAAAAACAGGAGGGGTGGAGGCAGGTAAACTAGCCATTTACTGGAAGAACCTGAAAAAAAACCCTCCATTTGCATGAACAGATTTGGCACAGGTATCCTCACGCACCTCAGTGTGCTTTGGCTTCAAAAGGGCCAGGCGGATTTTCTCTATTTAATTTCAGCATCCCAAAGTTACACCTCCAAAGGTTTGCCAGCCTCGATATTGCAACAAATAGCTATTTTCATGAAATTATTTCAGCTGAGACAGCACCCGCACCTGGTCAGGCATGTTTTGGTTTCGTGAAATCTCTACAATCTTCAGAGGATGGTGTAGCATTTATGAAGTGCACGTTTTTTTAATACCTTGGCAACTTAGGACACATCTCCTAGGCTCTTGAAGTTTCTCAATGCTGGCTGTCAATGCTTCTGCAATGGGACATTCACTCCTTTTGCCAGCTTTGGATTTATACTACAGTATCTCCATCAATTTTGATGGACCTACTCTTGACAAGGTCACAACGGGAAAGGGGAGAACTCCGTCCCTTAACCACGTACCATTTTCGCTTGTGTAACCATCAGATCTCCTCCCGCCCTGAGCTTTTGCAGCCTTAAGATAAGGCACAACCTGCTGTTCTCCTGTATGACCTTGCAGTGAGTTTTCACAGCTCAAGAGTATAAAAAAAATCAAGAACATTTCCTTGTATGAGCTGCAAATGTTTCACTTCTTGACTGAGCTGTAGTCCCTGGTCCTTCCCAAAGGTAGAGAGAGCAGGTGAGATACCTGAGCCATCCTCCTTGTCCTGTTTGCTAACGGACCATGTCCATTCTCACTTGCTCGTCTCTCCATACAGCATCATTTTTCTCTCTCAGCCATCTTTTAAATCTTTATTTTAGTCTGTTATCTATAGAAACAGGTTTATTTTTTTTATTTAAGACTATTATCTCATTCTGCTCACCTAGCTGGAAGCAGCATCTATTTGTCTGCACTTGCCAGAACAAACCACCAAGCTGATTTCTAAAAGCCCCAAACACCACTTGCTCCAGTCACGCCTTTTTTCCCCACTCCCCATCTCCAATACATTGGAGTTATTTTGCATGCCAGCCCTCTTCTCCAACACACTGTCCCTCTCACCGAGGCTGGTGTCATCCGGAAAAAAACGTAGCCCCATTCGACCATCCCGGATCACTAATGAAAACATGGAGCATCACCAAATGCTGGTCACCCTGTGCGCATAGAATGATAGAATGTGTTGGGTTGGAAGGGACTGCTAAAGGCCATCTAGTCCAACCCCCCTGCAGGAAGCAGGGACGTCTTCCACTAGATCAGGTTGCTCAGAGCCTCATCAAGCCTGGCCTTGAATGTCTCCAGGCATGGGGCCTCCACCACCTCTCTGGGCAACCTGGGCCAGTGTCTCACCACCCTCAGTGTAAAGAACTTCTTCCTAATGTCTAATCTAAACCTGCCCTGCCCTAGTTTCAAACCATTGCCCCTCATCCTATGGCTGCATGCCCTTGCAAACAGTCCCTCCTCAGCTTTCCTGTAGGCCCCTTCAGGTACTGGAAGGGGCTCTAAGGTCTCCCTGGAGCCTTCTCTTCTCCAGGCTGAACAGCCCCAACTCTCTTAGCCTGTCCTCATAGCAGAGTTGCTCCAGCCCTCGGATCATCCTCATGGCCCTCCTCTGAACTCGCTCCAACAGGTCCATGTCCTTCTTGTGCTGAGGACTCCAGAGCTGGACACAGTACTCCCGACGGGGTCTCACCAGAGCAGAGTAGAGGGGCAGAATCACTTCTCTAGATCTGCTGGCCACAGTTCTTTTGATGCAGCGCAGGATGCGATTGGCTTTCTGGGCTGCAAGTGCGCATTGTTGGCTCATGTCCAGCTTTTCACCCACCAGTACCCCCAAGTCCTTTTCCGCAGGGCTGCTCTCTATCACATCATCCCCCAGCCTGTATTGATAACGAGGATTGTCCCGACAGAAGCGTAGGACCTTGCACTTGGCCTTGTTGAACTTCATAACGTTTGCTCGGGCCCACCTCTCTAGCTTGTTCAGGTCCTTCTGGACGAGCTAGAGACACTAGCACGCTTACTTCTTATTTCAGTGCAACAGTAAACCTCTGGTAGGTGCCCTCCAAGTTTGAATTTCTGGCCACTTCTGCAACCTCTAGCATTTCCTCTAGATGATTCTCCCCGACTCATGAGACCACCCCCTCAACCACGCCTGGTAAACTCAAGATACTCGGCTTCTGCTGTTTGACTTCCCTCCACAGGACCAACTACTTGGAAACGCAAGGAGATCCTATCGGGCTGATACAATTTCCTTTGAAGCCATCTGTGTTACCTGTCCTCACTCCCGTGTTTTATCCTAGGTTTTCACAAGCTTGACTACAGGTCTCAGTGCTTTTCTGGGAACTGTGGTTATTCTGAAATCCACGTAATCGTCCCACTCCCCCTTTCTCTCCATTTTTCCCTTTTCCAGTACTTAGCTGGGATCACAGCCGACCTTCTTAAGGGAAAACAAATGCGATGCCACTTCTTTGGCATCATCTGCTGAGTGCTTTCCCTCTCCCCGAGTACCAAACCAACACCTCTGTGGTTCTCCTGCAACTGCTGATGTACTGCTAGAGCAATCTCTCGTTACACTTGATGTCCCCTGCTAATTGCATCTCACCATGCGCCTTGGCTTATCTGATCTTGTCTCGGCGTGTGCATGCTGTGCTTCTGTACTTGATCTTCATGGCCTGACCTACTTTTCGTTTCCCCCAGGTTTCTTTCTCAGATCTGAGCTCTTTCCCTGTGCTTCCTTTCTCCTGCAACACCGTAGTCTGAACCAGGCCCACAAGAAGTTGGGACTGCCTCTCATTAACAACTTTCCCCCCCACCTCAAGATCAGCTTTCCAGGAGGGGCCTTACCTGTACATGATCAGCCGGTGCTGGAGTCCCCTGATGTGTATCAGTGCTCTCCTCCCTCCTGCTCCTCAGCACCAGCTCAGTCCTTTCCCAGCAACTCCAACGGGTCACCTTCCACATCCCTAGCCAGCTTCGCCTGCAGGAGTTACCATCAGAAACAGGCTCTTTCCTGGCCGTTCTCCCACGCTTGGAGATGGAGATGGTCACCCACACACCTCCAAGCCTCACTGCATCCCCTGCATCTTCTTTCCCCAGGAAGGGATATCCCACATTAACTAAATGATGCTGCCAGTGGCTCAGAAAAGCCTCCTTTACCTGGTATGCTGGAGACCCACCCCTGGGGTAATTCTCCTGGTGTTTTCCCTTTTAACCACCAGCTGGAGACCTCCAGCAAGTCCAGTCGGCCCCACCCCCCCCCCCCCCCCCCTTCTCCTCCCTCCCTCCCCA
>VWZL01002123.1:485270-508278 GCA_013396915.1 Stercorarius parasiticus | reverse complement strand
CAACCATGTGCACCCTTGACATGCAAAACATGCCTTCTCCCCGATGCCCCTGCCTGCCTTCCCTGCTCTGGCTGTGTCACTTTAACATTGCAAATCCGGAATACAACTTCTCCCACTAATTGAATCTTGTTGCTTTGTTGCAAGCCAAAGCCCCCAGCTCCTCCCCCCCTCCCAGCTCTTCTCCCATTCATCTTGCATTCAGCCATCGGGCGCAACAGCCCCCTCTGCTCTTTCTTGGCCCTCCTTTGATCTTGCCTTGAATAGAAGAGGTCAAGCTACAACAACCACAATTTCTTTCTTCAGTCCTTAAATTCTGTGACTCGAGGGCTGGCAGACGTCAGGGCCCCCGCACCCCCGTGGGCTACCTCTGCAGGGGAGCACCCATCCCTGGCCACCTTTCCCTCCACCTCAGCAGCCCAATTCAAAGCCCATTGAAGGCAAGGGAAAGGCTTCCATTAGCTTCAGCCGGAGTCAGGTCGGGGTCACGAACGGCAGTAGCCGTTGTTTTTCACACCGATGCTGCCAGATCAAGTTAGTAAATTGTCCTCAGCAGCCAGGTGACTGCCAGGGCCTCTGATAGCGCAGCTCTGAGCTGTACGTCCTGGTGCAGAAGGCAACAGACCTGGGAGTTTGACTCTGCTCTGGATTTCAGAGAATCACAGAATGGTGGGGGTTGGAAGGGACCTCTGGCGATCATCTAGTCCAACCCCCTGCCAGAGCAGGGTCACCCAGAGCAGGTGGCACAGGAACGCGTCCAGGCGGGTTTGGAACGTCTCCAGAGACGGAGACTCCACCACCTCCTCTTTGCATCGCAAGAGAAACCCTCACTAACACCAACAGCAAGGGCAACATCTAAGCCAAGAAGCAAGGAAGAGAGAAGGGACAATTAACCCTGTTTTAAATCCACTCAGCTGCTCACACCAAAAAGATTTACCTTCCCGAGACAGGATCCTGATAGCACTCGGAGCTGAATCCCCAGCCTGAAGTGTATGAGGTTTAATTACTGCAGCTTTGTTAAATCAGCCCGGTTAAGCCCCTGTGTAATTGCTTTCTTCTAGGCCCAGCAGTGGTTTATTTGAGGACAGCTCAGGCTGATCCTTGGCCGAGGGGAAGCTGCTCCTGTGCTGTTTACATCACCTCATTTAAATCAGTTTAAACCCACAGCTTTTGAGAAGGCGCCTTCAAAGAGGCAAGGCCTCAGCCTTTGCTCTGGTTTGTGCTGAAAAGGAAATAAAATGCTTATTTTTTGCTTTAAATAAATGAAGCCCGATTGCACCCAGAGTTATCAGTGTGCTTTAGGCAACATGTGGTACCATCAGTCTCAGGGAGGATGCATAAGGCACCCCAAAAAAGAGAAATGCCGCCTGGTGATGGGGCCAGAGCACGAGCCTGGGGCCAAGGCTCCTGCCCGGAGAAAGCCATGCACCACAGAGCCTGCAGGAGCCACATCCCAAATCCCCTTGTGCTTCCCACTGCTTTCTCCCGGCTGGGGGAGAATCCCAGGACACGCAGCGCCCAGGCGATCCTCCACTGCATCCCTGCAGCCTCGCTGGTTGCTACGGTTACGGGCAAATTGGTGCGTTTTGCAGAGTGAGGAAGGGGGTGGTGGACAGGACCCGGGTGATGGGGTCCGTAAATGAAATGGCTTTCGTGGGAGGGAGGACTCTCGCCCCATTCTCAGCAGCCCCGCGCCGCGGAGCCGACCCACGCCGGCTGCGGGCGCCGTGCACATTTGCATGGAGCTGACAAGATGACAAGGTGCAAATACACCAGGCTGCTCGGGAGTAATTTTTACGGCAGCTCTGCCTTGTGCACGTTTTTATTGCAAAGAGGGTAATCGGGCCTCTTCATTATTGAAAACATATTTACTACCCCTTGGCTGCTCTCTCCCATTTTTGCCAGCCCCTTCCTTCCCCCCTTAACTACCCTGTCCTCCACGAGATATGATCTCATAAATTTACAGTGTACTTGCTGTCTGCAAAGTGGATGTTCAGTTTCATTTTTATTGGACTTTACGATACAGGCGGATTGCATTTTATTTGTTGCGCCGCTACCAGAAGGCCTGAAACTGCAGGAAAGTGCTGGCTGCAACAGGGATTTGGCCTGAGAAAGGGCTGTGGGATGGGGCTCCGCAGACCCCGGGAGAGCTGCCGGCGCGGGACACGCTGGCTGCAAGCATGTGAAGGCAGTGCTTTGGAGGAAGGCTGCCATCCTCCTCCTCTGCTGGAGGAGATGCTGCTCCCTCCGCCCCCCGTGGTCTTCCCGGCTCCTCCCAAGAGGGACTGGGATCGATGGCAGCCAGCGTGATTGACAAGGGATGCACAGCAGGAACACGGCAGCGGTTTCTCATTGCTCACCGCACTTTTTGTGGTCGGTATGCTTCCCAAAAATGCCTTTCCCAGGCTAGACAGGCTTGTCTGAACCCGCCTGTCCAGCACTGCCCTTAGCATGACACTAATGTACCTCAACAAAATTGCCAGAAGCCATGGGGAACGGCAGCAATGCGTGTGACACCAGAGGAGGTCGGCATCTATGAAAACATCTATCGCAGTCGGTGCGCTACTCCAGATTTGCCCTACTGTAACAGACAGCAGAGCATAACCTCGTCCCCTTAATTCCAAACCCCTTGGACGGCTCCGACTTATTTCCCGGCACAGGGGCAAAAATCCCCCCGACGCCTGGAGGGATGCCCAAGAGGCAGGAGCAAAGGGAAGCCCGTTCCTCTGCTCCCACGGACATCGGCTCTGGACTGACCGCCAAGCCAGCCACCGCTGTCACGGCTGCCATAATCAATCGCTAGTTCATTATTAAAAAGCTGTCTCGCTGGTGCACAAGGAATTTGTTAGCGCGCAGTGAGCCGTGTGTGTGCCCCCTTGGTATCGGGTGGGTGGGGTGGCACCACATCTCGCTGCCAAGCAGCTTTCTCCTCCAGGGAAAAAAGGGCTTTTGCAGCCCTTTCGGCAACTTCCCAGCGGCGTTAGGAGCCCAACACGCTTTGTATCCACCTCAACTTGGTGCGGCACAGTTTAAATAATCAACCTGTGTCCTTTCAATCCAACAAAAAAAAAAAAAAAAGGGAAGAATTTTATTTTTTTTTTTCTTTTCCAAGGTAACGGGGAGAGGCCAAGCAAAAACACCGCAAAGCAACATAAATGATTTAGCACCCAACGATTTTGCCAGGGAAACGCTAAAGACGGAGTCTAAGCCTTTCATCTAACCCTGGTCTTTCTAAAAGCTTTAAGCTAGGAGTTGACTCAGCATGTCAGTGCCAAAAAGATCCATTGACCTCGAGTTCAGTGCTGAGAAATTGAGAAATGTTCTTTTTAATGTCTATTCAATAAATACAGCATCACCCTCTCTGTGGGCTGAGCAATCCACTTCAAATCCATTACGGCACGTTCTCACAGACTGACAAGTTGTCCTGAGACAATAGTGGCTGCCAGATGAGGTTAACCCTTGCCGAGGGGGTGTAAATCTTTGTAGCCACAAGCCTTTTGCTCTCAGAAGTCCTTGAGAAGAGGGGAGGGGGGTATCTGAATTGATGATGAGCGGTTGCTGCGTGCGCTCCTTGCTGGACCAAGGTGATCTGCGTCGGTAAAAAATATGCCCAGTCAACACAGCTGGGCTTCTGGGCATCTTGATGGGAAGAAGGGGAGTGCTGCTGCCCTTCAATCCCCAGTGGTGCCTCCAGGCACTCATGCTCCCAGCTTCTGTCGGCCAGCACAGCTAGTTGGATTGGCAGCAGGAGGGATGCTGTTGAACCAAGGTTTTGTTGGGAAGCACTACCATCCCTCGAGCAGGTCTACCAACAGCCAAAAGGGACTCCTGGAGCTCATGGTACTGGGGAAGTTTGGAGCTGGAACCAGTTTGGAGACTTCTGGCACAGGCACAGTGGGTGCGAGCTCCGCGCTCTGCTCCCTTGGCTGTACTGGGCTGACCTCCCAGGCTGTGTGGCCATGTTTTTGGCAGCACCAAACTGGCTGGATTAAATACATGGCCGAGGATGACAATGGTGCAACTCAGCCCACTTAAGTCCAACTGCTCCTGGCAGTGGGCCATGGCCTCCACTCCCCCCAAAAATAATGCATCTTAACACAGCTCCTTTGCCAGGGACAGCTCGGGGACAGCAGAGGCACAGACCCCCTGCACAGGACATTGTACCTGCATAAAGGCCAGCATGGAGCAGCTTTCCAGGCTAGGCTTTCTGTCCAAAAGCATGTCCATGCAAGGAGTGACAGCAGAATGACACCACTTTACCCACCACTGCATATCTATAACTCTATCCAAGGCTAGCAAAGGCGGGCATGTACTTTTCACTAGCTCCTTGCTCCCAAGTGCCTCAGCTGGTGGGTGCCCCATGGACACCTTACAACATTGGTTGGCCTGGTCATCTCTCATTCACCCATGGTTGGTGGAGTCTGACCCAACCAGAGGGCCCTCAGCCTGTCCTAAGGTCAGAGTCCCAGATCACTGGGCTAAGCAGACTTAAAGGAGTGCTGGTCTCCCTCCACAGAGGGTAGAAAGCACCTACTTGTCCAGTTTAGTCCATCAGAGCTCAAACAGGAGAAGGGAGGAGTCCCTGCATGGCCCCAGGGCACCCTGCAGCCAGCCAGACCTTCTTTCTGATGGGAAGTCCTGGACTGCTGCAGCTTCCAGCGCTAAGTCATTAATGAAAATTATCACCTTAGTAATGGTAATAATACAATAATTCCAAAAGGTAAAGCTACAGGTGCACAGTCAATCTGCAAGAAATTGGATCAGAGGCAGCAGGGGAACCCTACGTCTTCGGTTTTACGTTCAGTTACAGGTATTTTATGGTGCTCCCTTCCTCCTCCGCCTCCTCCTCCCAGTTTCCAAGCCGTTGAGCTTTGGCTCAGTGACGCACAACCAGGCTGGAGGCTGTAGCGGTTTTGGGGGGGGACGATGGGGTGCTGCAGCAGCCACCCAGCCTTTCCAGGCTCCTCCGACACGCCAGGGTGGAGGAGGTCGCATGAGCCAGTACTTGAGGCTCTCTGCTGACTCAAGGAAGCCATCCTGCATCGTGTTTATCTGGGTCACATTTACAAATTCTCTTTTTGGCTTTGGAGGCTGTAAGTTTCTATTTTTTTTCCTCCTCTCTCCCCGTGTCTGTATGTGCCGGCTGAAGGCAGCCTTGCTGAGATCTGGAGGCATAGAGGGCTCGGCTGCAGGGCTGTACTGGTAACTACTGTTTGCCGGTTAACTAGATCATGAAGACTAGCAAATGTTTACCTTTGATTAGACCGCAAATCTTCAAGGTGGCATTCCTTACTCATAGAGTCTTTAAAGATACAGAATTCTGCTGGAAATCAGCAAAAAACTTTTGTTTATGGAAATAAAGCTTATATGTAACTCATATAGCTGCTGAGAAAAACATGGGAAGGCCAAATGACTGCACCCAACGGTTAAAGTCTGTGAAGGCGCAAAATGACCCCTGGATTATTCTCCAACATTCTTGGGAGTTGAACTGAATTAAATTGAAAATCTCACAATTTCTAAGGGAGGAGGAGGCACACTCGAAGCTAACACAGGGCGGGTAACACTGGGAGCATCTTCCCAGCACGCCAGTCCTCACTGAGGGACTTTTGGACAGTTGGACACTTGGACTACGCTAGGAAATATTTCGATACTAGAAAATAAAATGTCTTCAGCACTCTTCTCCAGCACTGCTTGCTTTACTTCCATAGGCATATCTCTAAATACTTCCAAAGAGCCAGACCAAAGCTCCTCGGTGTAGGAGGGCAGAGTACGCAGTGCTTGAATGCTGCCCCACCAGTATCGCTCCTGTCCATGTCACCTCCAAGACCTGCTCCAGAAAGCGCACCCGTGTCCCACCCTCAACACTATACGCTGGTTGGATGCTCTGGCCCTGACATTTTTTGCCCCCCCAGGCGCTCTGTGGGGAGACCTACCCAAAAAAAGCACAGCCACTGCGTAGAGGACATGCAGCTGCTTTGAGATAGGCAGAAGGATTCCCAAATGTATCTGAAAGGTGCCTCAGGGCAAGGACCACCATCATTAGAGATACTGCTAGGTGAAAGACCAACACCAAGCAATGATATTTCAGTCCTTGCCACACCAGCCAAATAGTCCATATGGGAGAGATGCTAACGCAAGAATTCCCCTCCTAATGTTCTAAAATCCCCAGGCACATAATGATACACCATACGTAATACATAATCAACATACATACATACATAATCAACAATGAAAGTCCTCTAGACTTCAAGAGAGCTTGGGTCTTGCCTTCAAACCCCATGCCAGCACAGCCCTGCAGCAACCTGCACTGCCCGCGAGAAGCCATGGGCAAGGCCAGGACCAGTCCAGATCCAGGTCTGCTGCTTAGGGCTTAAATAGATGCCCCCCGTGCAGGGTATGTACCAACCTATAACATCTGCGTATGCTGGAAGACTTGCTTTGACCATACTCACAACCTTGCACCAGGACATGCTAACTGAGATGCTATGCCCATAGCTGTGTTTGAGCAGCCTCACCAGAGGAGATCTCATGGAGAGACTCCTTGCAAGGTAGGAGGTCTTCAGCTCACTCTGGGCTGAATTTCACTGGGAGAGGTGGAACTGAAAGATCAGGTATTCGGGCAATGATTTCCAAGCGCGAGGTCTGCACGTAGGTCTGTCGCAGGAGTTGGCCAAGTCAAAAGAAAACGGGCGGGCAGGCAGGTTGTGAACATCATCACCTAAACAACATCATGCAGGAGGAGGCGTGAGGAAGGTAGGGGGACACTACTCTGCTGCTGTACTAGACACAGCCTATTCACTTGAAGACAGGTTGCAACACCAGGTTGTCACCCTCTCGTCAGTACTCCCTGCTTGGGTGGCCAGCACTGGCCATGAGTTTGGTTCTCCCTAAAACCATGACCCATTGGGCCAGCCTTTGCTGAGGAGAGATGCCCTCCCTTTTGCATGGGGACAGGAGATGATGCCAAGAGGGTGGAAGAGCTGGTGATGGACCATCTCCATGATGCTACTAAGATGTAGAAAAGGACCAGGATGGCAGTGCCCCACGCACCGATCTCTGCTGCCACCCTGACCCACGCACATCAGGGCAGCCGCGGGGCTCCTTTTTTGTCACCCAGACTTTAGGACCCTCCTCCAAGACATCTGCTGACACTGCTAATTATGGTCCACGCTGCCAGTGGCTTGGTGCGCTGCAAGAATTTCCTGATTGCTTTTTTGGGGAGGGACAGGAGCTTTCCTTCTCCCTTTGTCTCCTCGGTGAAGGATGTGCTCTCGGGCTGAAGTCCTGACAATCCAAGCTGCTGAAATGAATCCTCTTCAGTCTATTTACTTGATATTTACCAAAGTCTGCGATCAACAAGAAAACACATCTCAGCAGCTCACTTGGCAAGAGAACGAATTGAGGCAGCACTGCAGCTGTCATATTTATTTCAGTGGCAAAGCAGGTCAGGAAAATTGATAAAATTAATCATACAAACTAGCAAACACCGGGAGTGAAGGAGAGAGAGAACGAAGGGGAGAGAATGAGAGTGAAGGAGTGTTTGCAGCACCAAGCTGCACCTGCTTTTATTTCTTTTAATGGATTTTTTTTTTTTTTAACGCAATGTCACAGATAAAATTGGTGCAAGGTACATTATTTTATAAGTAGGTTTGGGGAGGGGTGTTGAGATTACTCCAAGCAGATGCCTATTACACCAGGGCTGAGCCCTAGCCACGGGGTTTGCAAGGAAATAGGAATTCAAGGACAGAAGTGATTTTTCAGACAGTCCCCATAGACCAAGTGGGAAGGTCATTGAAAGCAATATCTAGAGGTGCTCTGACCGGACTGGGGTTTGGGCCAGGGCTCCAGGTGGCTCCTTAAGGTGCTCCCAAGGTTATCCTCAGGGCCGTGTCCCTATTGCCTCTGCCAGCTGGGTGCAGACGTGCCCAGGGCTCGTGATGGCTGCATGCACCAAAGTGCAGAAACACCTCCCTGGCCATGGCTTTACTTGCCCCTGCAAGACAGCATCTCGGGACGTCTCACCAAATGCATTCCCCGGGTTTCTGGACCTTGTTCTCGGGAAGCATGGACAAGGCACAGCTCGGAGGAGCCCCCATGCTCCCTGGACACCAAGATCTCAACTTCTGTGGCCACCCATGCTGGACTTATACACCTGCGTAACGAGGATTAACACCAACTTTGATCTCAGAGACTTTATGGGTCCATCTGCAGAAGGAAGCTTGCAGAAGCTAGTATCTTTTTGCCATGGGCCCCGCTCTGAGCCGAGACCTGCCTGGTTTCAAGCTAGGGGTAGTCAAGCCGAAAAGAGCCAACCGACTCTGGGAAAACCTTCGGGGAAGGTTTCAAGCACCGAGGTTCAAGCATCACCCACCCCCACCCCCCGTGCCTTTTTTCTTTTCTTTAAGAGTTTTTAGACCAAGATTTAAATTGTAAAAATTGCCATTTCAGAAGGAAAATTGGAAGAGTGCATTTCAAGGATGTTACCAAATGGCATTTTGGCATTTCTACTCTTTAGTTTTCTGTCATAAAAATAGCATTCACAAAACTCAACCCAAATTCAAAAATAACACTAGTCCCTCTGAAACATTTTCTTCTCTCTCTTTTCTCTTCTTTTTCCTCCTTTCTCACAGACTAAAGATTCACTGAAAAATGTCTCTGCTCTAATTTTGAGTCCTTTTTCTCTGGCTTTCCACCCTCCTCTTCCACACCTCTCCAGGCCCTTGCTGCACGTCCCTGTTCCTAATGTGAATTACTGTTCTCATTGCTCCAAGCACATTAAAAGTGAAGCTAATTAACCAGCAGAACAATTTGCCTAACGACGTGGTAGATTCTCCATCACTTGCAGCCTTCAAGTCAAGCCTGAACATCTCTCCGACAGAGCTTTAAGCAGGGTAGGGGAATTCAGGGGCAAGGGTCTCAGGTCCACACTGGGCTGCAGGACACACAGGGTCACCTTAGAGACTTTGGGACCCTAAAACAGGGGGTCCCACCTGCCCCTGGGAGGAAGGCATCCATCAGCTCCAACATGCTCATCCACAGCCTCTGTCCTCACTGGGGATGGGTCTGCTGAGGGTTGCGATGGTGACGGTGGTCTTTGCCAAGCCGTGGCTGAAGGAGGATGGTGGAAGAGACCCTGAGGAGGCAAACCTGGGGGGATGGTGACAAACCAGCAAGAGGCCACCAGAAACACTGAGGCAGCCGTGAAAACACAAGAGTTAACAAGCATTTTAGGAAAGAAATCCCTCTATACGATCTTGCTGACAAGCGCTATTAAATATTCATTCTATAGACTGTGGAGACATCATTAGACACATACGTTCAGGCTTTCCATACTCCCGGCTCTGGCAGTTGTTTTATGCCGCGCTGATGAGCTGCGGGGACCTCGGGGAGGCTGGCGCCAGCCCCCGTTAGCAGAGTCGGGCTTCCAAGGGGGCAAGCAGGGCTTGCAAGGAAAAACACAGCCTCGCAGCCCCGATGCCACCTGTACGATGTGCAGGGAGGCAGCTCATAGGTTTGGGAGATGCTGACGTTTAAGGCGGGTTATCTTCCCCACGGAAGAGCAGCAGCAGAAGCTGGGGGGACAGCTGCACCCCGGAAAGTCACACTGACCACCAGGAGCCACAGTCCCACCACAGACATCCCCCTGGATGTCTCACATGGATGTGAGGGTGCAGGAAGGAGGACTGCCTTGCCCTCACCCCCTACCCCAACACCCTGGCATGGGCAGCACTCCCTACCCCGCAAACCCCGAATGAGCCCTCTCCAGCCAAACACCCCCCCAGGGACCAGAGAGGGGTCCTACGGGCATCTCGGGAGATGCCACAGCCCTGCCACTGGCCACCTTGGTAGCCTCAATGGTCTGACGCCACCTGCCACAGGTCTCCTTCCCAGCTCAGAGCCGCCTCTCCCTTCTCACCATGGAAAAACTCACGTGCCCACCCTGGCCAAAGCTGGCTCTGCCCACGGGAGACGGGGCTTGCACACATGCATGTAAATATATATATATATTTATATGTGTATTTTTGCATACATTTGTGGTGACGGTACCATTTATTTTTTTTAAACAATCCGTCCATAAATGTCACCGAAAATCCCGGTCTCCTTTTATTAAACCTGAAAAATGTGTATAAATGTAAATAACAAATGACTGATACAGGGAGAGGAACCAGAGCGTCTGCTGGCGTCACCCTCCCTCCCTCTCTCCCTCCCTCGCGCTCTTTCCTCCTCGTGTAATTTGCATTAATAAAGAGGCTGTTCCTTGTCGGAATGTGTTTCATCCGGTTTAAAATCCCAGGGCGATCCACCAGGAACAGCTCTGGGAGAATCCGACTGTCAGAGCCGACAAGACAAATGAATCCCGGTGTCAGGAGCGTGTGGTTCAACGATGACAGATTGAGAAGAACTGTCCCCCTCTCGACAGGCGGGCTTCATTTTCAAATTAATAAATCTGAATAAAATATTTTCCCTTTCATTACGAGCCGAGCCCGGATGACAGTTCCCGTGACAGGAGGGAGTCGCAGTGTTGATGAGGAGACTTTGCATGAATTCCACCTGGGCTTCTTCGGCTTTATTTTTACCTGCAATTTCATCCCTGTTTACTTCTCTCCCCTTCCCTCCTCCCCTTGCCCTCTCTCTCGTGCTCCCCCTCCCTCCCCTTCCTCCTCTTCCTTCACCCACTCTCAGCCCCTCTCCCGTTCCTCCTCCGCTCCTCCCTTCCCCACCGTCCCCCGGTGATTTGGACGCCAAGCCCTGGACGTCACTCCTGCAACACACACACTGCCTGTCTCGCACCTCGGATGCGTTACAGGTATGAGATGCACTGAGGTCTCACGCCCTCGCTGCGTGCACCCTGTTCGATTTCCACATGTGCACAGGCGCCTCCACCCCACTCGAAACCCACAGCCCACGCACCCAAAGAGAAACCCGCCTTGGGGTTTCGATTCTCTTTAGAATCACAGAATGTGTTGGGTTGGAAGGGACCGCTAAAGACCATATAGTCCAAGCCCCCTGCAGGAAGCAGGGACATCTTCCACTAGATCAAGTTGCTCAGAGCCTCATCAAGCCTGGCCTTGAATGTCTCCAGGCATGGGGCCTCCACCACCTCTCTGGGCAACCTGGGCCAGTGTCTCACCACCCTCAGTGTAAAGAACTTCTTCCTAATGTCTAATCTAAACCTGCCCTGCCCTAGTTTCGAACCATTGCCCCTCATCCTATGGCTGCATGCCCTTGCAAACAGCCCCTCCCCAGCTTTCCTGAAGCCCCTTCAGGTACTGGAAGGCCGCTATAAGGTCTCCCTGCAGCCTTCTCTTCTCCAGGCTGAACAGCCCCAACTCTCTTAGCCTGTCCTCATAGCAGAGTTGCTCCAGCCCTCTGATCATCTTCATGGCTCTATGCAGAGATGGGGCTTGGCTTGGGGACCAGCCACTGGCAGCTGCTGCCGATGGGGCTGGAGGCAGAGCCCCATTGCAGCCCGGTCCTGGGCAGATGGGTCACCACCAGCTGTGCACATCCAGCAGCACCGTCAGCCCCAACTGTATGTAAAACATACAGCTCCTGCCCTGTCTCACTGACAGTCCCACCACCTTGCTCCCAAGGTGGAAGATGTGGGTTAATTCTCCTGGCCTGCTGCCTCAGGTACATTCCTAAGGCTCCCGGAGCATCTTTCTTTGAGACAGCCGCACACCAACCACCAACACCAAAATCAGCACCGAGCACGTTTCCCCCCCGACGCCAGCATCCATCCCCAGGGACGTGCAGTCTGCAGCAGCACCGCGAGGTCCCTCTAATCTGCCCTCAGCAGTGGGCCCCTGCAGTCTGCTGCGACTGCCACAATACCCAAACCAGTCCTTGCTCCAGAATGTGCCTTTGGACACTGGAGGCAGGCAAAAAGGCAAACAGTCACGCCGCAGCCTAGCGCTCATGACACTCAAGTCTACGTTCCGCCTCCAGATCCCACTGTGACCCATAAACATGGCTGGAGAGCCCATAAACATCTTTACTGCCGCGTTGCCTCCAAGGCGGTGATGTGGCCCATTTCCCAAGGACGCCACTGAGATTATTCAATGATGCTCCCTGTGCAACCTCAGCACAGCAAGTGCTAGCCTGGGATGAGGGCTGGAGAGCCTCTTTCCATTCCACTGCCAAAGGATGTCCTGGTTTAGGTAAACCTTCCAGCCCTCCCTCCTGCACAAGAGCTGGTCTTTAGTTTGGACAGTCCTCTGGATCACCCCAACCAAGATGTGGCACCCATGGAAGATCACACAAACCCAACCCAAAATTTGGACTGAGCTGGCAGTGGCACGGAGAGAGCTGAAATAGGAAAGACCACAGTAGGAAACGGAGCTTCTGAGCTGGCTTGGGAATTGCAGCGACTCCAGGGCATGTTACGGAGAAAGTCGGCAGAAGTGGAGGCGCTGGCTGATTCTTCGCGAGCCCAATATCCCCCTCTGAAGAAATTAGAAACATTCCAACAGCTATAGCTGTGCCTGACAGTAAATTTGATTAACTTGCCCGTGGAGTTAATGATATAGAGGGCCGTGTGGATTTTGTTGTAAAGAACACAGAAAAGACAGATGAGAAAATGAGAAAACAAGAAAGTAAATTTAAGCAGCTGGAAGCTTTAACAACTGGCATGATAAATCCAATAAAGAACTGCTCGATAAAACCCAACCACTGGAAAGCCAAACATGGGTTTGGGGAGGGAGTGGATGTGCTTCAGATTCACATCCTGAGCAGAAGCGTGATTTACACATGGTGGGAGGGCTGCTGGGAGCGAGCGGGCTGCTGCCCTCCTCGACTGCTTGCTCCCGGGGCACATGGCAGTGATGCTCCTGCTACAGCCATCCTACACCAGCAAGGCAAAGCCAGGGTCCTGCCGCCCAGGCTCGCTCCACATCCCTTTGCCACTCTTGTTCCAGTTTCCTTTGCAGGACCAGGATGAATTTGCTGAGGCTGATGAGAGCCTGGGCGGGGATTCACACCTACCAAGCCAAACCGTGCTGACTCTGGAAGGCAGCACAGCATCACAAACACACTTGCCAACCAAATGCAGAGCAGGTATTGCCAAGAAGCCTGAAGTAAAACCCAACATTTGGGCATCCATATTCTTAAGTTCTATTTTCTTTAGAATTTAATTCTGCTGAACCTTGCTGGAAGTCACAGCCAAGAGGAAAACCTCTAAGAAAATGACTGATGAGAACACATATCTACTTATCCCAGTGGCAAGAGCTGTGGTGCAGCATCCCGTAGCACCCTATTATCCAATACAGAGGCAGACTTGGAGTATCACTGTATCACATAAGACCCTGCGAGATCCTTGCTGTCTGCACACAGAAGCAATTTTGGTGTCCCCACACCAACCTCATTGATGTTCCCCATCCAGTTGACTGTACCACCTAATTCCAGAGGCGAGCCACCACTGTCGGGGGCAGGCAGAGACACCCTCCACATGGATCCAAGAATCAGGAGTGCAGGGGAATGAGGACCAGGGCCACCCACGCGGTGCCAGATGCAGCTGGCAACATTCCAGCCGCTGTGTTAGCTCTGGCACGGCTTCCCCAGGGCTCTGCATTGTGGGAGAGGGTGTTAGCTGGACACAGTCTGACTGCACGGAGCTGGCCTTGAGCCCAAAACAACCAGCCCTGCTGGGACCAGCCCGGCAGCATTTAGGCCGAGTCCATGCAGGACCACCCAAGTACCTTGACCTGGCATTTCCCACCGTCCACATCTTCCACATCTTCATTTTTCCAGCCCTCTGTGGCCCTGGGCAGCAGGGAACCTCTCTGTTCCCAACCAGGACATTCATGCTGGCCCATTGACCCAGACCTGAATTCGGTACTTGGATTTTGCAGACCACTATCTACATTGCTGCACCACCCACATCCAACTTTGATGGGTCACAGTCAATCAGAAGAGATTTTCTACAAGCATCAATGGAGAACAGCAGCTACAGATGTTCTCCACGCATTCCCTAATGGGGCAGAGATCCCAGCTCCCCACAGCCTTAGTTTGCTTCCGTAACCCTAGTTCCCAGGAATATCTCACGGGTCTCACTTCAAATTTGGAATTGGACTCCCAAGAGGGCAAACGCATCATGAGATGGAGACCTGCTGTAGCCACAGGCTTTCAGGGCTCTCTCAAGCAACGTTGTGTGACCAAGAAGAGCAAAGCAGCCTTTCAGAGCCATCTCCCTCATCTCCTGCCGCTTTCCTGTAGCTCAGCTGCCTGCAAGACCAAGTGGCTGGAAATGTGCAGAGTGCTCTGAATTGAGCTGTAAAGAATGAAGGTGAAGTTTTAAGCCGCTAGATTCATGGCTGGGATTTTTATACACACATAAAATATGAATCTCAGTTGTATACAAAGCTGAGCCCATCGTGCCAAAAGGATCCCAGTCAAGCAGGCCTGTAAAATGAAATCCTCTCGGACTAATTTAAGGAGACCTGAGCAATATAAATTCTGGCCTGCTCAAATGCAGGAAATAAAAAAAAAATCTGACTTGAATACAGGCTTCTCTCTCAATGCACTTGGCAGCCCCAGCGTGCGAACAACGGGAACAAAAAAACAGAGCAAGAAATTAGCTCTGGGGTTGCGAGAAACACTGTTCCAGCTCCCCGTTTATACCAGTCTTGTGGGCCCAATGAAACCCTCTTCAGCGAAAATTTAATGCAGAGATAAACTTTGCAATAAATAAGGGGCGCTCGTATTTGCTGACTCCTGATGACTTTCCTGACCTGCACAGTCACTTCCACCGAGCTGTTATGCACGGAGAAAATGCTCATAAAGATGATTCTTATAAAAGAAAATATTAACTTATCTGCCAGCTAGCAAATCTTGACTTGCCCACCTTTATCTCCTCAGGGTTCCTCCGGTTTTAGGGGAGTGAGAGTCTCCTTCGACAGCCGCCTCCCTGGAGGCTGGAGGAGGACTTGCTTGCCCTGCTCCTGCTGATGAGTGGGGCTGGAGGAAGGTCACGAGGCTGGAGAAGCTTGCTCTGAGCCATGGTCACCCCAGTTCAGGAGCATCGAACGGTTTACGGTGAGCCCTGGGGAGCCCACAGGTCGGCCAGGCGGGACGAGGAGCGAGTGAAATAAAGCATCCATGTCCCCTTTTCTTTTCTCAGGCAGGGCACTGGGGCAAGGGGAGCTGAAGTGACCTTGCTCAAGGTCAGAGAAGAAGCCTGAAGTCTGGGAAATGCATCCAGATCTCCCTGCAAGGGCCAGAGATAACATCATTCTTCCCAGCAAAATAAGGAGCCAGATAAAACCGTCTAATTACAGGATTAGAAATGCCTTAGCTGAAAACGCTGTCTCCTTTTTCTAGAGAATGGGGCTGGCTGTTTTTTTGGAGAGCAGGGAGGAGGAGCAGCATTTGGATTTACCTCAGATTATCTGCCAGCTCGCTGGGACCAGGGCACAAGTTGTTTGGGCATGTGCCACCAGCCTCGTGGCACGGTGCATGGCAGTTGCCTCCCAAGCAAAGTGGCCTGGGGACAGCTTGAGTGAGGCGGTTACGGCTGTGCTGCAGTTGCTGATGGCCCCTGGAGTTCACACATCCCATGGTCTCCTCACCCCCGCACTGTCACCACCTCTCCTGCTACAGGAGCCCTTACCTCCCTCCCGTCCACAAGGTCCTCCTCTCTGGGCCAACTCCACCTCCCCATGCCACGGAGGCATGAAGTGACCGGGAACATCAGGGAGCCTTTCTGTAGTTGATCAAAGGCACAAGACATCCAGCAAAGCTAGACAATACTTCAGGGGATGTCCTCCGGTGGCAGAATGATACAGTCGCAATTTTTCTGGGGCAATTTTTCCAAGCTTTCTCCATTAAAAGAAAAGAAACTAAACCCAAAAGAAAGCACAAAACCAAACCCAAGCACTAGAGCCAGGAAAACCCTCCCTAATGAACGCATCAGCTTCAGCTCCAAAGCTGAAGGCGACTTCCAGCCCAGACCATCTTTGCTCCTCGGGGCCTTGGAGAAAGATCTCCTCTTGGGCAGCCAAGTAGCAATTGGGTCACGGTGCAGGATTATCTGCTAGTAACAAGCCGCAAATGTGCTCTGGGACCAGTGATTCATTAATGCACTTCATGGTGACATATGAACCAGAACCCGAGGGAGCCTTTATTTCTGCCCTCTCTATCCATTCAGTTGAAAGACAGGGAAAAAGGTTCCAGCACTGCACTGATTTCTAACGCTGATCAAATTAGCGCTACCCTACAACCAAGGCAACTAATCAAGGACATTGGGGAGAAGGTGTGGTTTGAAGTGCAGTGAAACCCTGGGTCTCTGAGTAATGTTGCAAGACAAATCCTCGCTGTTCACAGGGACTAGGAGGAGAGAGGACAGAAGAGGCAGGGAGGGAGGCTTTGCAAGAAGACCGTGCTGCAGGGAACCTGTTGGGGACCCTCATGGCCATGGCTACAGGGTGCCAGCACCTCCTTCCATCCCCGCACGGGTCTCTTCCATCCTCCCCCCAGGCCCCAAGGTAGCGGTCCTGGGAGCACAGATGCTCTTCTCTCTCCAGAGCCACATTGCCCACCTTCCCCATGTACCACCACCCCGCTGATTTATTCTAAAAGTTGAGATGGAGAAGAAAAAACTGTCCCAACAGCAGGAAAACTAACACCCACTGCCTGCGTTCGGCTGCGCAGGTTGAGTGCATCAAAGGCACACGGACCATGCCAAGATGTTTTTCTTTCAATGCCAGCTGCCAAAAATCTCCAAGGTGGCACACATATACCCTGTCACACCAAACCTGGGGGGATTTTCAGGAAAAGGCTCTTCCCTGAGGCCAGGAACTCTCTGAAATCCACCGGTAACATGCATCCGAGGCTCAGCAAGTAACCTAAAAGCCAGTGCCTCCACAGCAGGGCTGGAGGGCAGCCCTGGCTCCCAGCTCTGCCAAGAAAACTCAGAGCTATTCCAGCCATACGCCAGCGTGGGAAGCAGCAGGGTTTACCCCAAGCACTGCCCATCAAGCAGACGAAAGGAGCAGCTCCGATATCCAGGGAAAACAGGGCCGATGCTGTGCAAGTACAGTCTTCACCGATTTAACGTTCCTGTAGGAGCTTTAAATGTTTTATTTCCTGACTTTTATGCAATTTGATTCTTAACCATAATGCTTCATTGACTTTTTTTATCTCTTTTTTTTTTTTTTTTCCCTCCACACTGCCTATATCTCCAGGTTACTAGAGCACCGCACTGGGGTGGATTCACAGCCAGTGAGACCCAACGCCACCTCGCCAAAATCCACAGGGGCTACCGACCTGGACCACGGTTCAGAGATATCCCAGGGGTTTTGACAGCAGCAGGGCCCTCCCACAGCGCCTGGCTTGTGTGCGTCTTGCCCTGCCCTTTCCTGCAGGGTGTAAAAGCTGCCAGCACCTTCCCATCCCCTCCTGGCCCAGAAGATGCTGCTCTCCCATGGTGTCACCCCAAGTTAGGCTGCAGCAGGAGATGGGGCATCCACCCCGTGGATGTGATCCTGTTCCCCGGTTGAGCCTTGCAGGTGACCACAAGCCCAAGGAGGAAGAGGAGGAGGATGGCAGCAGGTCTGCAGGACTGAACCAGGCTGCTCCTCCACCCCAACCGACCACAGCAGGACGCACACCCTATCAATACAGCGAGAAGGTTAATGGGATTGCCACCTTCCAACTCTGCCACAGTAAATGCGGGATTTATAGCGACGCTAAAATACTGACCTCTATCTGTTTTATGCTGATCATTAACTAAGATTATCTCACACCAGAGATTTGCTATACCAAAGAGCACTGACATCACTAACTGCTATTAAGTATATTATACTTAAACTCTGTAAAGGGGAGCAAAAAAAACCATTGTCAGCAGCATAGGGAAAAGGCACATTACCAGGCACGCTCACATTATAAAAGAAAAAAAAGCAGTTGCCTGCAGCATTCTGTGTATGTGTCTGGCATTTTGCGATCGCAATATTGAGAAAAATCCTTGAAAATGTTTTCAGACTCAGAAACCCTCCGCGCACAGACACCCAGATGAACGCCCTGTAGCTAACAGACGACACTGGGGATGGTTCACGTCGCATGAGGTCCCCGGAGCCTCATCGCAATAGATGCTGATGTATGGGGCATACAGAACAGTGACTTGCTCTGGGAGAGGTGGGTGAAGGCACCTTGTGTCCCCAGATGGCTCAGGCTGTCTCCTCCACAGCCCATCATCCACGCCAGCTCTGCTCGCTGCCCTCCTTGGCTCCCCTAGCTGCATGGCTGTTTCTGGGCAGTGGCATATTTGTTGACTTGCTCTTTTGGTGACATCTTCTTTTAATAAGGAAATCTGTCTCTTAGCAGCTTCTTGCCTAAGGCTGTGCTTAGTTAAAGTGTAAAATGTCAGACTTTAGCAAGGATGACAATAACCCTGCTGGGCGAAGAAGAGCCAACCACTATATTATTAGCTACTCGAGGGAGAGGGGAGGAATATTGACCCGTTCCATGGAGGNCCACGTGATCCTTCCAGCAGCCAAAGCTCATAACTGAAGCTGAACAGCAAACAGCACGCCCTTCCTATTTGATCAAATACGTGTACATATGCAACTATAATAGGTCAAAGTGTCCTGGCCATGCCCTTTCATCTCCCAAAATTCCCTAGAGGCAGATCAGGATGCAGGCACGATGCTGGGATAACACATGATGGAGAAAAGTTGTGACGCCGCCAAAAAGCTTAAGGGAGGGAGTTGAGCAAAGCCCACTGGGTTCCCCCTGACAGCCAGGGGCTTCGGCAGGGGAAGGAAAAGCCAGTGGGCACCATGGCAGGCAATAACCAAGGGCAGCTGCAAAGAGGGAGGTCTGCTGAGGGCTTGCAGGAGACAACATCTGCAGAACACAGGAAGGCTTTGTCAGGCTTATGGGTCTTTGGGCAACACTTCTGTGCTGCTGAAGGACTCCTCTGTACTGCATTTACCTTCACACACACACACACTGTAATGTATGTAGGTGCAACCTGTTCATCTAGAGCACACGTGATTGGTACCAACATAATTTTCTGACTTGTTCTTCCTTGAACTGCAGCAGAGCAGAGCCATAAATTCACATCCCCAAACTTAGGAAGGGAGAAGATTTTCAAGATCTGAGACTGGACAATGTTCACCGTTAGACCCTACTCTTCCTCTGGTGGGCTGTACTGAGACCCTGACATGCAAGTAATGACAGGCTTTGAGAAACAGCGTCCACATCTGGATCAAAACCTGGATCCCAGCTATGTAAGAGCAGATCTGCCACTGGCTTTGTGCAGGAAAGGTGACCTTCAGATGCACAGAGGTACTAGAAGGAAATGGGTGAAGTTTTCACTACTCCAGTATATCCCAGCAGGTGCCAGCTCTTGCACCCCTTCCTGTGATGAACTCTTGCGATGTTCTCCCCATCAGGTGCCACCAGAACCAAGTCAGGTCAGAAACATCACCCTGACCAGTGACAGGATCACCCTTGCTCCTTCAAGCCTCCAATCCCTGGTCCACAACAGGGTCACCACTGGGGTGCCCCCTCCATCCCTCAGATCCATAGGAAGGTACCACCAGTGCCGGGGCTGGCAGGGAGGCCCAGCACAGCCCTGCTCTGTCCTTTTTACTTGTATTCTTTTGCAAAACAGTATTTTAGGGAAAGAAAAAACCATGCAGCACACCACAGCATCATCACCTACCCAGGCAAACATGGCACCACAGGATTGTATTTCTGGCTGGGACTGAAGACTGACCACAAGCCAGCAGGAGCCTGAGACTCATATCCCAGGTATGGCCAGAAATTCAAGTAGCCCCTGCTCTGACCTGCAGCAGGGCTACAGGAGCCAATGGCACAGGCTGGATGAGACAAGGCATTTCCAGCAAGCCCCATTCTTTGGGGACATCTCATCAGTCTCCACGAGAGCAAGCAATCTATTCCCTCCTCCTCCTCTCCATCTCAGGATGGAGGCAACCCAGGGGACTGCCTACGTGGTTCTCCGGTAGAGCCACCACTTGTGGCTCTCACCTCCACTTCCTAAAAACAACTCCCTCACAACCCATCTCCCCCTACATTGCGTAACAGTCACAACAAAGAAATATATATATATATGTGTGTGTGTGTGTGTGGTGCACATGCGGGTGTTGTGTTTTCCCAGCTAACACATGTCAGGATCTGTTTAAGCTTCGCTTTATGCTCAAATGTCACCCTGCCAGAATTCATTACGTCCCATTTATTAATTAATTAAAATATATTTATACAGAACAGGCTTTATGAGACAGAGATAAAAATAACGTTTTGAGAGCTGTCCCCTGGACGGAGCGGGTGCTCTCTGATGGCAGCAGCAAGGACAGTAGCCACAGCCTTCCCTGTCAAGTGCTGACTCGCAGGGAATTGATGATATGGAAATTCAGTAATTAAGGCTGGGGGAAAAAAAAAAAATATATTAGAGGCAGGCTCCAGAGCTGGTGCTGGCCATGCAGCAGCTCCACAGCCCCATCCCCTCCTTGCCATTGGGTGGTGGGATGATGGCAGCTCCTCCTCATGCAGAGGACCCCAGTGTGCAGAGCAAAGGGGCAGGCAGCCGCTTGCTCTGGCGCCTGTGTCACCCATCCCTGCACCCTGGGGTCTTGCAAAGCCAAGGGGACACACAAGCTTCAGCAGTCCCTTCCTCCTGGTACCCACGCTGGAGCCTGCAGCTCTGCTCTCCCTCCCTGCTTATGACAGCAGGGCCCCAGGGCTGGAGAGGAGCATTTGCAGGGACACAGGGCACGGACACAGCATGGCAGCAAGGGGTGATGGCTCACTTGGCCGTGCTTTGTATGGGGGAAAAGCTGGTCTTTCCTAGCCAGGCATGGCCCGACTGGCATTGGCACACGCAGGATTTCCCCTTTGCTCTCCCACCTCCCCAGGAGGTGCCACAATCTCCTCAGGACCCAGATCCGACAGCGCCAGAATGGACCCTGCTGGGAAGAGAGCGCAAAGGAGCGCTGGGAAAAGAGGGGAGGAGAGGGAGGAAGAGGGAGTGCAAGGCTGGGGAGGTGACAGCTGGAGGGAACGAGCCCAACCAAGCCCCTTCCCCAGAGTTGGGCAAAGGGGGGCCGGCAAGCTGCAGCTCAGTGACCCTGCCCTCCCTGCCACAGCAGCAGCCACTTCACTGCATGCGTGTTGGCTCTCTTATCCTTTTGACAGAACAACAGTGACATTTCTACTTAAAACTCTCCATGACCTTTCCCTGTGAGCCTCTTGTGCTTCACTTGTTCTGGCATCTCCTGCCCGCCACCCCCGGGAGCGCCTTGCTCTCACCCTGGGGAGAAGGGATGGCTTGGGCTCCATCCACCAAAGCCACTCCCAGATTTTTGGGGTCCACCTTTACCTGTTGGTTGCCAGCAGTCTTGGGAGGATGACCTGACCTCCCCAGTGCAACACTGGGAGTCTGTGGCCGGATCTGTCCATCCGCCAGCCTCAGCTGCCACCTCTCCCACCTTGTTTTTTCAGCAAGGAATGAGAATAATCACCTCCCTCCAAAAGCCTTGAGACGGTAACAGAATACATCATGTCCTGCAGGTCGATCAGCACTCCTCTGGCTATGCTCAACCCTGCTCCTGCACTGGGCATCACCCTCAGTGGAGCTGTCGGCTTAGTGGAGGTATGGGAGGAAAGATCATCTTCAGTTACCTATCACCTTAGGGAGAAGGTGGGTACTGGATCCAGGGGTTGAAGGGAAGAGATGGGAACAGGGGAGAGCTTGTCCTCAGCACCACCATCTCGTGTTCCCCAACGACCACCTTGATTTAGCCAGAGAACAAAACAGAGTATCAAAAGACCAAGTGGTGTTGCCAGGAGCTGAACTATCTCCCACACCACCCAGGACAGGCAGAAGAGCCTTTGGGAAGCACCAGTCTCTCTCCCATTGACTGAGAAGTGGCAGTCCTCCATTGGCAGGTACAGACCCCACCTGCGGCTCAGATGTCTGTCCTGGGAGACATGGGATAAGTTGCAGGAGCTGCAATCCAGATCTCCCAAACCCTCCATGAACAGGGACACCTTCCTTTCCATCCTCACCCCATGCAGCTACTGCACTGCTATTTCTTGGAAGGACCAGGTTGTCTCCTCTGGATGTCAGCCAGCACAGCTCTGCTGACCTTGGAGGAACTCTGCCAGCTTACCCTGGCTGAGGACATAACCATCTATTATTTAGATAAGGAAATACACCTGCAGGTATAAATGGAAGTAAATCCACCCTACATTTTTTATGTAGGCAAATATATCTCAGCAGGTCCTTACTGGATACTGGCCAGAGATGGTAGCAGCAAGGAAGGAGAGTCCTGTGCCTCTGTCCCTCTTGTCCTCCCCTTACAGGGAGGAAAAAGCAATACCAGGACAAGAAACTCTCACCCATGACAGCAGCACAGGCTCATGATTGCATGGACATCAGCTGAGGACTGCGCCTCCAGCCTCAGCTGCCATTCCTCTGTCCCACCCCATGGGCTCAGCAGCTCTGCTTGGGAATTTTGGCAAGTGGTGCAGCCCTGAGCCCGGCTGTGCCAACACCTCAGGGTGCACAGGAACCAACCTGCAAAGCTCCTGCTTGCCTCTGAGCATCCTCCATTGCTCGATGGAGTACCACACCCTGGGCACAGCCCCCTTCACACAGCCCAAATTCAATGCAGCCCAACGGCGTGCGGCTCCGCTCCCAGCCCACGTGCAACCCTTGCTTGTACCCAGTGCAACCTGCCAAATCTCAACCAAACAGCCCTTTTTTTGCTGCACAGGAATGGCCATGGACCATTCGTCATCCCTCGGGCTGGCAAGGAAACCACACGCACGAGGGAAGAGCTTCCCTGACTCAAATGATTCTCATTTTTTGAAGGGCAAATTTCCTTAGTCTGCCCACTCAGTCTTGACAAGGACAGCAGGAGACCCACCACATGAATACTAATGGCACCGGCAGCAGGGACATGTGGGGATGGGAGCGCTGGGGCTGGGCACTACTGGCGGAGTAGCAAGGAGATGAGGAGCAAGAGGTGGCAGAGATGCCACGGTTGGG
>VWZL01002123.1:461264-485261 GCA_013396915.1 Stercorarius parasiticus | reverse complement strand
GGGGTGGGGGGTGTGTGTGTGCAGTCCCAGGACACCAGGACCCCCAGAGCAACACACATGGGATCCCCAGACCCAGAGGGCAAGGGATGAAGGCAGACTTTCACCAGCAGCCAAGAGGTCATCAAGATGCATTAGATGGGCTGGATCAGGCCACCACGGGGGCATCACCGGAGCAGAGGGTGCAAAAGGGTTGCGCTCCCCCCGTCGTCGTATTTGGCCTTGACCCCTTCTACTCCCCCACCCCCACCCCCTCCAAGCCGCTGCGACGTCCCTTGTGCTGAATTCTTATTCAACTTCAAACTGACAAACTGTTTTTAATCTTTTCCTTCCATCCAGCTTGGAGATTGGGAAGCAAAAATCAATACGGGCTGGCAGGTGATCAAGTTGCTTGACAGTGGCGCTGAGGAGAGAAACAGAGAAAGAGAGAGTGGGAGTGGAGGGGGGACGGGGACAGGCAGGAGGAGGATGGGGGTGACCAAGCAACCTGTATTACAGGCCCCAGCTGGGAGGGTCCCACTTGTCCCCATCACCAGTGAAGCTGCTTGATAAAATAGCTGGCAATGAGGGTGTTGGGTGCCCACACACAGCTGGTGGGGTGGAAGGAGAGGGCACTACAATCACGCCTTGCTCCCAACTCCTCCATGCTGCCCAGCGCCCCACGCACCATCAGGGCTTGGTGCAGTGCCTGGCCACCCCAGCGGGCTGCTCCTGGCCAAAATCCCCACCAAGGACCCCCCATTCTGCCTCCCCCGACCTGATCTGCTGCAGCCTGGTGGCAGCAGCAGCTCAGGGAGCCTCTTGGCACCTTTAAATGTGGAGCTTGAAGCCCTGCCTCCAAGATGCCTCCAGCGTCAGGAGAGCAGCACTTGTTTCCCAAGCCCACTTTTAGCAGGCAGTTGTTTAGGCTAGGAGGGGAGCAACCACAACAGAAAAAAGCAAATTTCTCAAGAAGTTTGGCCACTGGCTCTCCTGTAGCCTCTGCTCCTGCCATATCCCAACCTGGTTGCCACCACCCTCCTCCCTACAGTGCCCAGGGGACACCCCAGAGCTGAGAAGGGTGACGGAGGCCAGAGCTCCCGAGAAAGAAACCGCTCCTGGGCTGCTCAAAGGATGCAGAAGCGTGCAGCACCCCCAGAGGCACCCAGAAGCACCCCCCCAAGGAGGTGGGTGGCAGCACCAGAAGGTCAAGGACAAAACCCCATGGAGCCACCCAGAAGGAGCAAAGGCTTGCCAGCCCTGGGGGACCAGCAGGACCGGAGCTGGCCTCTTCCATCTGCACGCCTCCGCCTCAACTGCCTCCCAGCATTTCCATAAGCCAGGGGCTCGCTCCCAGAGCTGCCAGAGCCCCCAAGAGCAGAGCTGACATTTGAAAACGATCAGTTTAGGAACTTCCCCCTGCCGCTTTCCTTCGCATCCCCCTTCCTATTGTTACTGTTCCTCTGAGCTTTCATCGTCTAACTCGGTAAATCTCCGGGAAATACGGCTGTGTTGCTGTTGTCACTTCTGATCAGAGGGATGCCAGCGGGGTGGGGGAAGTGGGGGGGGAAGAGGAGGGGGAAGGGAGAAGGGGAAAAAAAAAAAAGATTGCCTGGGGCCCCACACAGAGCCGGCATGCAAATGAGTGCCAGCTCCGTAAAAATAGCCCCAGCAGTCACATTTTATTACGACCAAATTATTGGACCTGGGTTACTGGGAACTGGCACTGGGGAAGGCGTGAGAGGGAAGGGAAGAGAGGGAGGGGGAAAAGGGTCAGTCATCATTTATTCTAAATATTTGACCTTTGAGCATGCCAAGGGGCATGTCCCCCTTCCGATACACACGTGTGCCTGAAACTGCCAGGGTGCGGGATGTGCTGCAGGCTCCCCTCGTCTCCAACACACTCTCCTCCCACCCTGCGCAGCACCAGCAAAACACATCCAGGGGCTTCCAGCCCTGCTGGATTTTCCACCCTCCCTTCCACCCTGGTGCCATTTTGCAGCAGGAACGCTTGGTGCAGATGTTGGCCCCATCCCCAGTGGTGCCCACAGTGGGGAGCCCACCACAGGCTGGGAAATGAGGGTGTCGCCAGGCACTGACTCTGCCCCCCGAGTTTCTGCAGCACCTCTCAGCTGCTGCCATGGGGAGGCAGAGGGTATTGCATGTGACAGAGGCCTTAGAGGCAGCAGCCACGTGAGTTTGGAGGTGGTGACAAGGGTATAGCCAGGGGACACTGCAGACCCTGGCCCAGGAAGGTGCTGGAGCAGGTGCTGCTCTCACCCACACCCTGGGGGCAGCAGCAGTGGGAGACCCCCATTACTGCCCTCCCTGGGGGTCTGGTCACCTCCTGCAAGACACCTTGCCCTGCAAGCACCTGCTTAGTCAGCATTTTCCAAGCAGGGACACAGCACACGGGGACTCGCTTTGTCACCGTCACAGCCACCTTCCCCAGCACCAAACAGGAGCAGCGAGATGTGACAAGCCAGGCCCTCCCTCCGCAGGAGCTCATGGAAGAGCTGAGGAGAAGAGAAGATGCCAGGGACAAGCTATGGACTTTGGAAAGAGCCCTCCGCACCTACACGCACTCCAGTCCCAGATGCTTTCAAACCAGAGCAACTCGAGACATTCCTCATTGCTTTCCAGACCTGCCCAACGGTGGTATTTCCGGTTGCATTTCTTGCAAGAACAGTCCAGAGCCCTGGAGCCGAGACCAGGCTGGGAGAGGCAATGCCCTCCTCAAGACAGACAAATTCCTGCAGCATTCTCTTGAACCAGGCAGCTGCTCAGACTGGCGGAGCAGCACAGCAAAGCTTGGCAGGGACACAGCACTCATTAAACGCGGTGCCTCCGAGTGCTCCAGAGAAAACTGGGTCAAGATTTTCTAAAGACAGAAGCTCGATGCTCGCCTCCCTGTCACAGCAAGCAGCATCCCGGCGGAGCAGGAGGTGAGCAGGGACAGTGGGACCCTGCCCTCGGAGAAGCCGGACACGATGGAGCAGTCAGAGAGGGGATGTGTTCTCCTCCTCCTCCTCCCTGCAGCCAGAGGTGCTCCAAGGATGGCAGATGCTTCCAGGACCACTACCTACCCAGCGATTCCCACCAACATGCACGCCTCTGAAAAAGCAGCCTGGGTCACCATCCGAGCATCACCTGGAAGATTTGCTCTGTCCCAAGCACCTTATGGGACCCAGACAGGTTCTGCATCACCACGCACCGTCCTGGGCAGAAGGACAATAGCGTAAACAAGTGCTGAGGTGCTTACCATGACAAGCTACAGAAAGAGCTCCTCAGAGGACTAGTTTAGATATGCTGAATTATGGACCCCTAAACAAGGCACCTCATACAGCCCTGCTCAGCCTCTAAATCACCCCCTGCCCCACGGCTGCAGGGCAGTTTGGGCAGCTCCTGCCTTTGCAGCTCCCCTGAGCACCTTCTTCACTGGGCAAGTGGGAGCAACATGGGTTTGACGCAGCCCATCAACAGACAGCAACTCCTTACGTCCCCCAGCATGGACCACAAGCTGCTCCCTGCATCGCTGCCCAGCCGCTCACAGCGGGATCCAGCTCCCTCACCCCAGGAGAGCTGCAGGAAGGACGAACACACTCCCTCCTGCGCAGTTCTGCAGTCCAGCACACCCTACAACCACTTTTGCCTTTTTTTTTTTTTTAATTAAAACACACATTAGGAAACTCAGACCCTGTGCTCAGGGGTAATCTCTGCCCTCCCACCCTGGGTGGTGACACCCGCCCCGTTCCTTCAGGGTCATAGCAGCCAGCAGTCACATGTGATGGCACAGGGCAGGACTATGGGCTATTGAAAAAGAATCTGCCATCCTGGGAACACTTCTGCAGTTTCTTTGTCTTCTCTCTCATTTTCTTCTCTCCCCAGCCCCCCACACCCTAGTTTTGCAGACACCCCAAGACGACTTTAGATTTTCACAAGAAAGAAATTGCCATCAGCAAATTCCTGTCTGGGATGTCAAGATCTTCACTCATGAGTGCACGTGTTTGGGGGGAAAACTCTATTTTAGAAAAGTTCCTTTGCTGCAAAGCTCAAAGGCCTTCAGAGGAATTAGAGGGAGGAGAGCAGAGCTCCACCCTGGGCCTTACTGTTGAAAAGCTGGTTTTGGAGCTAATTTGGGAAAGGCCTGACTCACTCTTCTGAAATGCCCAGGACTCATCTTCCTGCTGATGCTGCAGGAGCAGAAGAGATGCCAGCCAGCTCCTGTTATCACCTCTGTGGGACTGGCTTGCGATTAAAGGCATCCAAGTTGCAAAGCACGGAGGGAACAACATATGGACAGGAGCAAGGGACTGCTTTTCCAGCCTCTCTTTTTCAGACCGTAACTGCATTTGCAAGAGGATCCCAGAGCCACAGTGCAGTTCTTATTCAGTGCTATTAAACTTCATTAACTGATATATCGTTTCATGTTGACTCAACGACTCTTAAACCCTCTTCCAAGGGACTTCCTCGAACACGCTGTAAATTGCCAGTAACTGCCTTCCACTGGGAGCAAACTGCTCCAGCCCCAGCACAGTCCCGCTCCCCCACCCCGGGATGGAGCAGCGTGGCAGGTGATGATGCTCCCCATGCTCCGGAGCCTGACAGCTCCTCTATTTATCCTTCTGCAAACCAGGGAAGGCGACCGGATGGGCAGGGACTGCAAAAAAAGCCAATTCTCCTGACTTTGCTCCAAATGCGGAAGAAGCCTTCCCAGCAAGTTTTAGATCCTCAGCAGAGAAAAAACGCCCAAAAAAAATAAAAATTCCTCTCCCAGTGATCAAAGCACTGCTTTGCCACAGAATTGACAGCTCTGCTTCCAGCTGAACACTTTCAAGGTTCACATTGTCTTATGTAAACTATAATCCAATATGATCTCAAATACAAAAAAAAGCCCTCAAAATTCAAGCTTTTGGACCTAAACCCAAATGGGTCATTTTGGCAGTGTATGATTCTGATTTTCAGCATTTTTTCCACCACCCCCCAACCCCAAATTCCAATATTAGCGAGACCGATCTCCTTTCACAGAGCTCTTTGACTTTGATGCCATGGCATACACAGATGGAATATATTTCTGCATATTCCAAGACACTCTGGGATAGCGTCACTCATGTAATTATTCAGATAAGCTAACCTGAAAGCGAGAGCGTGCGCTGCTCGTTTGCCAAGTTCGAGCAACTTTGCTTTCAAAGCATCAGTAGGCGTTTCCCCCATCACAGATGACAGCTGCCAGGCTGTGGTCCCCAAGCTGTCCCTGCCAGGCAGTGGGAGCTCCGGGGGAGGCGAGGAAGGGTGGGGGGCAGCTCAGAACCCAGGGCTTGGTCTGCCCTAGAGATCTGGGGAGGAACAGCATATGCACGGAGGGATGCTGAGGCCGAGATACAGCACTGGTGAGAGGGCTGGATGCCTCCATGGCCAAGCTTGCGTTGAACATGGCGGCAAGTCAGAGCTACAGGTTTGACACGAGTGGGTGAGGCAGGCAAAAGGATGATCTCTGCTATGGGGTCTCCTCCATAATTGCAAACCCAGCCATCGACACAGCCCGGACAGCTTTGACAGCCTGTGGGGCGCCTCCCCTGCAAACCAGAGCGCCCATTTGCCCCCCCCACCCTTTAAAACCAAGTGCACTTTAGGAGCAATTTCTAAACGACTCGGAGGTGGCGAGGGGATGGCTTTACTTTGAACAGCGAGGCAGGACTGGAGCAGCATCAGGCAGGATAATAGCAGGGCTGCGTGAGTGGCAGGTGGGCCACCGCGCCGTCCATTTACCACTCGCCTCAGCCAAGCGCCGGCTGCAATTATCTCAGGCCACCGTATCATCATAAAGTGCCTTTCTGCTGAAATTATAACGTGTCGCCTTTAATTACGCTAATTGTTAATAGGGATTCTAATTTCAGGTTCATTTTTCACTGTTAAAAAAAATAATAATAGGCGAGGCAGGCCAGGCTTTTCTGCCTTCCCTGGGATTTCTCCCGCCAGAGCTAATTGAAACGTCCCCCCGATCTGCGCTGCTCCGCACTGACAGTGGTTTTGCCCCTTGTCATAAAATCAATGGTCTTCCCCTGCCCACCCCGTGCAGGCTCCTTTCTGGCTGCCGGGGCTCCTTTTCCCACTTGCCGGCTCCCTCGGATCATCAGGGTTAAATGATCTTTTCATACCGCCCGGCCGGACTGTCAGGAGGCATTGAGTGACTTTTGAAAATGAACCATGTTAAGTGGACTTGATGGGGGTTACAACCGCCATTATTGCTATCACCACCGTGATAAAATGGAGCCGTAATGACGGGGGAAGGTACTTATCACTGTCTTTTGTAGATCACTTAAGATGGTTTGGGTCTGAAGCTTCTCGCCGGAGATAAATGGAACCTACTGAAGACAAATGGCACCAGGACGGAGCCTCCTGCCACACAGGGGGACACAAGACAGGAGCGACCCAGCTGTAGAAGCCACATAAAGTGATTAAACACCCAAACCACACATTGCCTTTTCCCACAGGAGCCATCAAAGGAGGTACCCAAAGCCACCTGGGTGACAAGGTTTGCCCAGGCAGCTGCTGGCAGCTGGGTGCAGAGTATCAGAGTAGGGAAGAAATGGGAAATCAGTTCTTTGCCTTCCAGCCTGCCTCCAGGAATCAACAGCAATGCTACCCAAGAGCTGGTGTGGGAAACCAAGAGGTCCCTCCTGGCCCTCTGCTTCCCCAGTCCCTGACCAAGCCGTGGTGGGACACCAAGGAGCCCCTTCCCTTCTCTCCACTGGGTTCCTCCCCATCCACCCTGGTGGATGAGGAGCAACACCACACCTGGGGTCAGCATCCAGCCCCTGCAGCACCCTCCAGCCTTTCTCTTACCCCCATCCTCAAAACAGGGGTGATTTCTGCTTCAGCAGAAGGAGCACAGCAAAGCACATGCCCCTCTCCTTCAGTGCTCAGCTGGATGTACAGCACAGGAGCGCCGGAAAAGACATTTGTGCAACACAAAGTGAGATGTTAAAGGATTTCTCATGTGGCATCACTAGAGAGAGATGCAATAGGAGAAAAGCCTTTGTGTGTTTATCGCTGTTGTTCCTATTGCACATCAGACAAAGCCAAACCTGAGCTGCCCCAGAGCTCCTACTCAAGCTGCAGCCACAGCCTGCTCGGCACAGGCAGAGGAACAGGCTCCTGCCTACGCCAGGTGTGGGGAAAAAGCTGTCAGGAGCCCACACAGGAGCTGAGCACATCCCAGGATACCAGACAGCTCAAAGAGGGTCTCAAAACACCAGCAAAAGCAGTACAAAGCAGCCCCTATCAGCCCAACCAGGAGGGCTCACACCCCACTCACAGCCCAAAAACCCCAAACAATACCCAACTCTCTTCCCTACTCGAGCAGGGAGTCCAACAGTTTAAAACAGCCAAGGAAAATAGCACACACTGGGAAAACACGAGGTGTGGGCAGTACCACCACGCACTGGAGTGACAAGGACCTGGGCAGCATGCCCAAAAAACATACACACCCCCCCCTCAAGCCAAGCAGCACCCCCCAGTGCCCCGCTCACAGTTTGTGATCCACAAGCAGCAGAATCATCCCCGTGGGGCCCGATGGCTCTGCTGCCCTCAGGTCTCCGATGCTGCGTAGAAGAAGGTCCCAGGACACTGAGCACCCTCAGGCCACCTCTCAGCACTCTGATGAAGAGGAGTGAGAGCACAAAGAGTTAGGGAACCACTGAGAACTCCTTATATCACCTTCTCATCTCCTTCCTCCCAGCCCCACCAAGCTGTATCTTATCACTTCATTATCACTTAATTGAGATACAGGTAATACCCTTCCCTCCCTGGTCACCTGGCAGCCCAGGTTGCTTTCTCCCTGCCCTGAAAACATGGGATGAGACACCACCGAGGCCAGGCCACCTCAAAAACACCACCTCCAGCGAGAACCCTGGCAAGGGAAAGGAGAGGGTGGTGGGAGAGGCTGGGATGCAGAGCGACACGGCAGATCCTACACAAGTGGGCAGAGCAGATCCCCCCCCCCCGGCACCCTGCTCCCCGCTACCATCAGCATCTTGTGAAGGTGGAGGTTTCCTCTGCAAAGAGGCAAGATGTTAAAAAGGAGCCCCTCTGCAAAGTGGCTGAGCCCCCAGGAGGAGCCTTCAGGGCTGAGGAGGGATGAATAAAAGGAAGAATCCACCTGGGAAAGTTGGGAAGGGGAAAGAGCTGAAGTAAAAGGCATTTTCTGGGAGTTGCAAGAACACTGTCGACTTGAGTCTCATCACACCGGACATGTCAGCTCCAGTTGGGCGTGAGGCTGAGACGCCGGTCCCGGGGTGCCTGGTTCCTCCATCCCTCCACTGACCCCCCTTTCCTTGTCATGGCGCTGGTAGCACCGCTGGCAATATTGACAGCCAGAGGGATTGCTCATTTCCCACAGCCCCGCAAGGTAAATTAAAAAAAGGGAAAGTCAAAGCTATCTCTGGCTGCTCGCACTCAGGGAGTCCCAACTCAATACATCTTGGTTACTCAGAAAAGATGCTTATTAATAAGCTAGAAAGGCAAAGTTGGTTCTGCAGGTTATGGGGTCACCAGTTAGGAGATCGCTTCCTTGGCGGGGTTGGATGCTTGGACAAAAAGAGAGGCTCCAGATAAGGCTGCTTCTGCAAACTCTTGCTCGCGTCAGTATTTTGTCATGCCACATGTAAAGGTGTCGAGATAAACCAGTATTTGCTTCATCCAGCTACGTGACACCAATTGCGCGAACACCACCTCCCAAGCTAGCACAAATATGGCAGAAATTTAAGGTTTAGCTGCAAACCAGGCACGAGAAAAGCTTCAGTCAGAAACCGTGGAAAGTCTGTGAAATTTTATCCACCGCAGAACTCTGTTTCCAGACTGACTTCAAGGGGGCCGAGCCTGCACAAGTCATACTGGTGGCCATGTGCCTTTTCTTCAAGCAAGGATTTCCTGCTGTTTTCTAACCTCAAGGCAAAAGAGAAAACATCCGTCCTTTCACCAGCTTTATTTCCATTCCAGATGACGAGCTGATCCTCCTCTTTTCTTTTTTTTTTTTTTTTTGGTGTCTCAGTGTCACAAGATGGTCTCCAAAGCACTGCCTTCCACCGGCTGTGGTGGGATGCAGCTCGTCCAGCGACAGCCAGATGCCACCTCGCCAGGGCTCTGCAGGAAAAGGTCGGCTGGAAACTGTGGCTGCAAATACCGGATCATTCGGTTTTGCTCTGAGGCATGGACCAACTACGTGGTTTGGCAAACAAAAAAGGCTGTGAAGACAGAAGAGGGCTTTTGCCTTTGAGCGTGCATTTGGTTGTCCCATGCTGGTTGTCAAATTATCTCAGTGTGACGAGCCTGGTGAAAACTTTTGCTACAAGTTTTCTACAATGCTTGCATTAAAACTCGCAGCAAAATGGGTTTCCCAAATATTGATGTGGGTTCCCCATTCCTTCAAGACCCCAACTAGGAAAGTTCCCCAAACCCCCAGCCCCAGTCATCCAAACACGGGCTGTTTAGCTGTAGAAGTACCCTGCTCTCCCCTTTCTTTCACTCTCCACAACAACACAGGGGAGGAAAAAAGCCCTCAGAAAGCCAAACTGGACTTCAAGGTTTGCTTCCCACTAGTGAACTGGTTGGAGGTGGGTAGAAAACAGGGTGAAGAAAACTATAGGGCTGTGCACAAGAAAGGAGGAGCCACCGCAGCCACCACCAGCCGCAAACAGGCCCCCTGGAGCTGCACAGCCCCTTTGCAGACCAGGTTGGGCAGGTAGCCCCGGGCAGAAGTTGAACCATAAGCATGCATCCCAATGCACAGACACTTCTGTGTCTCCAGACATCCTTTTTACGGTAGAAATGGTTGTCCCAGAAGGTTTAAATCTCATGCTACTAAGCAGCAGCCCCTGAAGACCTGGAAGACCTTCTATGGGGGATGGACCACCACGATGGTCTCACTGGACCTCTGCTGGGTGGTCTTTCGCTAAACCTTTGTGCGGCACGCAGTATCCAGCAGCAACAGCATCTCCACCTGTCTAGGAACCCCAGGAGCCGACTTCTGCAAAGATCTCCTTCTGCCAGGAACTTTTACAGCTCTCACAGAAACCTCTGGCCCACCTGACATCTTCCTCCCAGCGTTTTGATTATTTTCCCTCTGTTGCCCAAAACTCCACGGTAGAGCAAAACACATCCGAACCGCTGAGGCTGTGATTTTCATGACACCACCGCCTGGCTCATTTCTCTGCTGTCCCCTCAGTTTTGTGAAGGTTAAAGGCATCCTTCCTCGGTGACTGTCAGACTGTTATCTGGGCTGGAACCGGCTACCCGAGCTCCACAAGGAATATTTTATGCAGATTCTCCGCTGCACCTCAGACGGCTCATCAGTAACCAACCTGCTGCTGGCGCTGTGCGGCTGTGTTTCCTCCGAGCCCACCTTTTGCATCCTCACTGCTTCCCTCCACCCCAGCCCCATCCCTTTTACGGGTGTAAAAAAAAGTGGATTTCTACATGCATAAAACGTAAGGATTTTTCCTTGGGCTGATGTAAGAGGGGGAGCAAAGGTTGCTCTGTGCTGCCTCAGGGGGGTTTTGGGGAGGGATTGGGGAGAGCTGGAATGGAGATAGTTGTTTTTTCCCTCTGGAAGACGGGAAGATCAGGAGACCCCCATTACTCTGCCTCAGACTTTTACTCCCAGCCCTCTCCACCTGAAAACCATGCCAGGACAGAGAAATCCCTCTCTGTGCCTTTCCCTTGGGAGATTCCAGGCAGGCACGAAGAGAGCAGACAGGCATCGCTGGGCACCCAAGCCACTCTCCCTGCCTCCTTCCCCCAGCAGAGGGGTGCACAAAGAAGGGGGGGAGAGTCTAGCTTGCTCAGGCAGCTGCAATTCCGAGGCTGATTTTCACGCCCATGCCGTGAAATGACAGCCGGTTGCCATCCCAGCTGGCTGCAGGCTTTTTTTGGGTAGAGAATGGCCCAGGATGGGAGCTCATCCCCAGCACGGCAACCTGAGCACCAGCTCGGCCGGGTGAGCCCAGGGTGGAGGAGGTGGAGGGCATGTACCCACCAGCATCCCCACGAGCCCACCCGGTCTCTCTGAGCACCAGGGCAGAGCACACCACTCCGGCGGCTTTCCACTAAACGCGGATTGTAAATGTCATGATTTCAGAGGGGGAAAGAAAACAGCTGGATTTGTCAGGCAGCAGCACCGGCAGCTAAAAAAATACCATCTTTTAATGTGTGAGCAGAGTATGGAGAGCGCGAAAATAAACACGAGACCCTGTGGTAACATTTTTACAAGTCCCCTGGCTGACTGTTAGAGCCCTTTAACTAGAACATGACTGAGCGTCCCCGTTTCGGGATCTCAGCAGCATGCCCAGCTCCTCCAGGGATCACCAGGCTCCAGCGACAGATGGATCCAGGCAACGAAGCTCACGACTGGATAGAAAGTCAGGAGGACTTGCTTTTGGACCCGTCCCCATGTCTAGTTTTAAACTGCACTGGCATGAGAGGCTGTGCTCCTTTCCCCGCAACCGTAAATCCAATTTTACGGCACCCAGTCCAAGCCTGAAAACAATGCGGAGCGCTGAACAGATATAAGCTCTTTCTGCTGCTTCACAAGATCTCCAAAGGGGCCAGGAACACTTTCTGCTGAATCAGGTATTGTTTTGTGCTCCCACCGCTGGCAGGGAGCCAGATGCACACCATATTGTATGAGCCGGGTAATTTGGCAAAAATGCGATCATGTGCTCACCCCTGATTCACACCCAATTCCTCCCATGAGGTGACGGGGTAATGCGCAGATCTGGTATTAATTAATGGGAAACCACAGCCCTAGGCAGCGATCTGTCATCCTCTTTTGGATGCGGCTTGTCCCTGCTAACGGCTTCCCCACCCTGGTCTCCCCCCTGGCCTGCTGGCAGGTACCACCCCAGGTCTAGATAATCCCCAACTCTCCTGAACCAGATCAAAGACCCAGCGAACCCAGCGCTTTGTCTCCAAGAGCTCCTGGCCATGCCTGCACCCTGTGATGCCAGGTAGGATGGATTTGCTTTTCTGGCCAGGAGCAGGTTGGGGAGCAGCAGTGGCACCGAGCAGAGATCTCTCACCCAGGTCCCCGTCTATGGCATGACATCTCCAGCCGAGCCAGAGCTTGCATTGCCCTGCTGATGGATCCAACAGCAGAGCTCAGGCAGCGCAGAACGCTTTGGGGGAAAAAAAAAAAAAATCTCCCAGGCTCCAGCAGAAAAGGCAGCGCTAGTACCCAGCGTGCCAGAGATTAAGCAATTTTACTGAGTCAATTGTCTTTTTTCCAAGGACAAACATGTGTGATAGAAGATCTCCAGATCTGCTGGCACGCTGCGAGCTCTGGGCCATCAGGCCTTTCACTGTCTCAATTCATCTGTCAATAAAGCACCATGCCCATTAAGGCCGGAGAAATGGAAAGGGATGTTCGCGGTCCACCCAGCGAGGATTAAATGCCATGTTGCACAAACGATAGTCACTCAAGATTTCCCAGTAGAAGTGCCGAGATTCCTGACCGTGACTCCCACTGCCCTCCTAACCAAAGCAGGAGGAATAATAAACACCAGAGACATTATTTTGTCCCAGAAAGCCCCTGCAAGAGGTGATGCGACTGGGACAGGATCTCACTGCTCCGTGAAACACAGAGCTAAAACCATGCGGTGCTGAAACAAAGACTGAATTCCCTCCAAAGCACGGGGAGGACAAGAGGTGTTCGCTTGGTGGAGGTCAACCAGTGACGTTCAGCTTTGTCCCCAGACTTTCACAGCGCGTCTAGACTTATCTTAGCCTTGGACACCCCTCGGGCAGCCAAGCGCAGCTCACCGGGTTTGCCCAGAGTGCATCCCAACACTGGTGGCTCCGTGAATGTCACCAGTACCTCCTCCAACCCTGTGCATTTGATAACAGCCAATGGTGTTGAAGTCAAGAAGAAAAGTAACCGCTTTCCAGCCCAGCTGGTGGCTTCTAAGGGCTTGGTGGAAAGGTTGCAGGGGAAGGTGGGAAGGCGAGAGGGGCCTTGTCTCTGCGCAGGATAGTCCCCGGGCAGCACCTCCTCCCAGGCTGCCCCCTTAACATGCAGCATGAGCTGCCATGGGGCGATGGTGAAGATAAACCTTGGGTAAATTCAAAGAGAGAACGGGCACTTTAAAGGGGAAGAACATCTAGAGTTGCCATATAGGAAGAAATACTTCTGGAAGGACACAAACCCTCTCTGGGCTTACGTTATCCCCTAACAGCCGCCCGGGACGGATTTAGCAGAAGGAGTGGTAGAGGGATAAATTATCCAAGAGATATTCATTCTGGGACAGTTTGGTTTTGTTGTTAGTTGGGGGGTTTTTTTAACAGCTTCCTCCAGAGCATATTCCTGGGAACTGCTGGAGACGAGACACAGCAGCAGGAATAACTCAGACCCGAGCCATCATTTCCCATAGCCACCTTCGCAGACCGCCGGGCGCAGCACCCCGGCCCAGTGCCCGTACTTAAAGCAAAGTGCAAACTGGAAGCCAGATCTCAGTCAGGCCCCGAGAAGGAGGGCTTGCTTCCTCGATGGCTCAAAGCAAATGCTCATGGTACTTCGTTACAGCAGGAGGGTGAGGTAAAGAGAAACTCAGGAGGATGTCTGCTTTTGTCTGTAACCTGAATCCCAGGCTCTGCCCCTTCCCCTGCCAAGTGCCTAGGAGAAAAAAACGGGAGTGGATATTTTTTTTTTTTCGGAGTGCATAGCAAAACGGCTAATTTAAAACAATTATGCAACAGCTAATTAAAATCATCGCTGCGTCCTAGAAAGGCGACCAGCCAGGTACTCAGCGTGAGGCGTTTGGCTTTACGGAGCAGCATCTTGTTACAGCCCTTCATCCCGCGGCGGCGGCGGCTGGACCCATCCCGCGTGTGCCTGCGGAGAGTGGCTGATGGCCTTCCCGGCATCAGCCGAGTGAGTTCTCCCTCTCCTCCTGCCCGGCTCCACACCGCCATGTACCTGAGGCACCGGCTGTGCTTTATGAACTCTAAAATTTTCAACTGGTTGTGTCTTTCCATGCAAACTCATTAGACACTATTTACACCCGCTGCAGCTGTGCAGAGAGAGGTTTTGAACTCTGGCATTCTACAGTAGGCTTTGTTTCTCATTTACATTTGCATATTAAAGTGTTTGCCTGAAATAGGCTATTGAAATTAATTCAGGATTAATTGGTGTCTTTATCTCATTAGGACAATCTAATTTAAGGATGATGAAATTATTTAGCCTCCCGTTTGCATAATTAGATTGCTTTGAATTGCTGTCATTATTGTGCTCTTTAGCATCATCTGTAGGCCTCAAACAGACAAGAGTTTCAACCTCATAAAGACCAATCATGTGTTACAGCAGAGAGCTGTTAACCCCTTTTAACCCAAACTCCCTCCAACGAGTCTCTGCACAATGGAGCGGCCGCTCCACACCCCAGCAGGGACGCAGAGGTCTCCACACCCTGTGTAACGGGGCATCCCTTCCTTCCCCATACATGCTCAGGGTGGCAAGGTGCAACCCCAGGAGCTGCTGGTGGGCAGCCCCTTTTCACCTGGCCTTCCTATGGGAAGGGCGGTGGTTCTCCTGGACAGTGGTGAAATCCTTCATGGTCAGATGGGGCTCAGTGGCTGGCACATGGGCTGCTCCCCCCTGGGAGGCTGAGCAGAGCCACAAGCGCTCACTCTCCCTCTCACATCACTGGAAAGGGCTGATGGGTACGTGCCCAAGGACTGCCTGATCCCCTCCCTCCTGCATGGCTTTGGGAAAATCCCTTAGGCTGGTGGCCAGGACCTCTGGGGACAGCTGGGCTTCTCCTCCGTTGGAGCTGGGGCTCCAAAGGATGCTCATGGTCAGGGGCATCACGGTGTTTTGTCCCCTCCAAGGACTTACCAAGCTCCGTCTCCTTCTTCTCCAGTTTGGAGGCTGCTTCTGAACCTCTAAGTGAGGACCGTCCCCTGAAGATGTCCTGACCAACATGTATCCCTCGGGTCTGGTACCAACACACTTATTCTGCTACAAATAGTTCTTCTCTCCCCTCTGTGCTTGCCTGCGTGCTAAAAGGAGAGAGGGGACCTGCCTATCCTTGTGCAATGGCAGCATGGATATGAGGAGGTACCATCAGTGCCCACACGGGCCAGGGAAGAGTGAAGAAAAAGAGAAGCAGCTGTAAGGCCAGACCTCCACAATGGATCATCTTTAAGCCTAGACTGACCCTGTGATGCAGGGGCTGACCTGATGCTGTGAAGAAGCGGGATGGAGCCATGCCAGCCCTATTCAGGGCTCAGCTTCTCACCCAGCTCAGCTGGGACCACCAGCAGTGGAAGGATGGGACCACACTGAGAAAGCACTCACGGGATGGTTGTGCCCAGGGGATGTAATTAGGGTGTGGATCCCCTGATGCTTAGCGCGTGCCCCAGAACATCACCCAGTGAGCAGACACCAAGGGACATGAGGACATGGGTTGAAAGGGTAGTGTGACTAGAGGACGTTGGCCAAAAGCTCCAGCCATCTTGAGGACCCTCACAGCCCATGAGGGACATGTTCCCCACAAGCAGCCCTTCACCTGTGTTTCAGTGGAACCTTCCCCAGCCCCAGTTCCCTGCCCACCCAGGGGACTTGGGCACCTCAGAGCCGTGGGGACACACGGGCTGGAGCCACCTGGAAACAGGCACCCCAAGTCAACCCTGGCTCCTGGCAGAGGGTACGGGTTCAGCATCCTGAGCTAAGACCTCGCCTTCCCATGTGTCTCTCCATTAAAAACCAGCCTGTTCAGCCACACAAATGACCCAAAACATGCATCTCGGAAGTACTTTTACATGATAAAGCATCACGCGGCATCGTAACCAGCTTCCTTGCTAGCAAGGAGGACTGTGGCCTTGTGCGTTTTCCCCCTGTACCATGCCAAACTATCTTTCCAGATGGCTGCCAGAAGCCGATAGCCACCGAAGCGCCTGAATCCGGCCCTGGAGATGCTCTCTGGGCACCAAGAGCAGGAAGGGGGTCAAGATGGCAGCTCCGCGGTTGCTCCTGGGGATGCTCTCCGTCTGTCCTGGCCCAGCTTGAGGCAAGAGACCTGCTTCTCATTAGCGGGCGGCTGACTCTGGAGGTGGGGGCTGCGCCAGGCAGGCTGCTTCGCCAGTCACTTCACGTATCCTAACATCTGGTTGTGTCTCATCACAGTGCAAATTTATGACCCTGGAAACAACATGTTGATGATGCACTGGGAAGAAGAGCTGGAGCTGTAATCCCGTGTCCAGAGCAGGGATGACGGGAATCGGCACCCGAGGACTTTGGTGAGGGGGAAGAGGTGAGGAAGGACAGACCTCTGCCTCTCCATGTGATGGGGGTGACCTGCGGCAGGGGGGGGATGGAGCTCTTGATGATGCAGCACAGCAACTTTTTCCACTCTAAATCTCTCTCCTCCTGGAAAAAAATGCAAATTCAGCAACAGCCAACTTTGCACAACTTCATCTCGATGAATTGCCAACTTCCAAACCAGCCAACAAACAGGAAACCTTCAAGAAAATAAATGACAGGTTTCATTTGAATGCTTTGAAATGAACATTTCCATTTACAGTGACTGGCCGGTTACACTTTCCATTTTATGGTTAAAATTATACAGACATTTAAAATGATTTGAAATGGAAATGACAGATCGCATTTCAGGTCCTCTAAAGAGAGTTTTGTTTGCCTAGGATAAGTAAATGTTTCATTATTTTTTTCTGAGATCAAATACATCAGTTGAACCAGAACAGAGCGGGACTTGGGAATTCTTGTTTGCAGGTTCACACCAAAGATGTTTTAAGTTTGCAGTTTAGCCCAAACAAGTGTTTTTAGTTATGTTGCTTTGTTGGAGCTGCAGTGGAAAAGACAGACATCCAGCTCTTGCCATCACAGGCAACCAAAGAAGAAAAAAAAAACCCTAAGAGTCAGTGCAAGAGAAAAGTCTTAGTGTGGAAGAATTCCGTAAAACTTGCCTGAAACTTTCAGTTCTGCAAACTATTTTTTAGACCCTTGGTACTGCTATCAGGCTCCTTAATATATTGGAGAGGACCTACAGGGTCTACAGGAAGGATGGGGAGGGACTCTTTATCAGGGAGTGTAATGATAGGACGAGGGGTAACAGTTTCAAACTGAAGGAGGGGAGATTTAGATTGGATATCAGGAAGAAATTCTTTCCTGTGAGGGTGGTGAGACACTGCAACAGGTTGCCCAGGGAAGCTGTGGCTGCCCCATCCCTGGGGGTGTTCAAGGCCAGGCTGGGTGGGGCTTTGAGCAGCCTGGTCTAGTGGGAGGTGTCCCTGCCCATGGCAGGGGGTTGGAACTAGATGATCTTTAAGGTCCCTTCCAACCCAAACCATTCTGTGATTCTCTGATGATCTCTGCATGATGCTACATACACATATATCAGCATATGTGTACCTAGCACAAGGCAGAACGGCGAACTGAAGAAGTGAAGACATGGTCACCAAAAGCTGGGGTGCTACTCAAGAGAGGTGGGTGACATTTTTTCCTTCGGCTGTCCAACAGCTCCCCAGCCAGCTGGGTAATAATAAGAAGGACAGGAACAGCCAAGAGTCACTGAACTGGGGGGAAAGGAGATTCAAACTGGTGCAAAAAAGGCCACTGCTCCTCAAACAAGATGAAGCACAACTGGAGCAAGCCTGGAGGAGAGAGCTGAGGATGTCTGGACATCTGGGGAACACAACGATTGCAGGATGGGAAACATGATACAAACATGCCTTTGAACACGCCAAAGGCTTTTCCTCTTGTTGTCAGTGGTGGATGCATAAGAAATCATAGCTCTGGGACCTCTGGGAAAGCTGAGACAAGCTCTTAGGAAAATCTGCCAGTGGTGGGCGCTACCAGGCAGCAAGGAGCAGCCTGGGAACACAGCCTGGAGCATCCACAAGCACGGCAGACAACCCGGGAGCAGCACCAATACACCTACCATGGCCTTCCAGCATTGCCCATTTGTGCACCCATGTGGATTTACGGTGGACACACAGGTCCTGGTTAGAGAAACCTGAGCGGAGCAGCCCAGCCCTGGATGGTTTCATAACCCACAGTGTGGACAGCTATGGAAAGCACTGGTGCAGCTCACCAATGGCCAGACTTACCTTCAAGCAGGTACTGTGGCAGAGAGGACTATGGAATCACCAGCAAATGGATCTTCCCCTGTTGCCTCCAGAGCTGGCGTTCTCTGGAGAATGGCTTTTCTTCTCCCGCTTTGGTATTGCTGCTGCCAAGCGTTTCCAGGGCCCACAAGGACAGGAGTGAACAATGGGTCTGAAAACCAAGAGAGAATCTGGGAATCAGGATGGATTTGCAGTGGCTTGTGATACATGATATTTTTAGCACTACAAAATCACGTAGCCTCCCCTGGAAGGCCCCCAGACCCGAAATTTCTTTCTGCTCAGAAGTAATAGTGAGACTAGGTGGTTATGTTGCATCCCATTTTGGTAGAGAGGGCGTTAGGGAGGTATCTGCTGAAGGAAATAGAGGTGAACCTTCCCCGGAGAACAAAAATAATTAAACCACCTGGAGGGCACGAGGGCACCCTTCAGCTCCCGCACACCAACCGAGCCGGCCACTGGCAGAGGAGCTACAGCCCTTACTGCCGGCCACTCAGACAGCGAGGACTGCCCTTCATCAAAAGGACAAGCATCCCTCTGTCATCTACTGGAGCGCTGCAATCATGACAGCAGGAGCAGAAAGCATAGCGCTTGCCAGTGCAAAGTGTCCATGAGCCTTTGACCAAAGACCTACAAGAGTTTTAAATACTCTTTGGTGGAGATGCAAAATGCTGTGAGGAAACCTAAGCTGGCAGGGGTAGCAAAACACCATGTATTTGGAGGGACCATGCTGTCCCTTGGCTCAGCCAGAGCCCACCTTCGGTGGTTAGCAGGGTCCAGATGCAGATTTACAGCTACCCAACCCCTGTGAAGGCCATGTGCTTCAGCCTGTGTGGTTCAGCTCTTCTTCCTGGGAGGACTTTATTAGCGGAGGTCAACAACAGATCTTTATGTTCGCTTGTAGGATGTTTTTATGGAAAAAAAAAAAGAGAAAGAAAAAAAAGAAAAACCGCAGCATTACAGCATTTGAGGTTAAGTAAAACATCTTCTTCAGCCTTGAGACTTTGAAAATGCAAAAAAAACTATTTCAAAACAAAAAGTCTTTTCAAATTATAAAAGCCAGACAGTCCCTTTGAGCAACATCAAAAGAAAATCTTAGGACTTCTTCTAAATTCATACACACACACACACACATATATACTTACATATATATTCATTCACCAACACGTACATGATTGCACACTTGCTTTTCCCCCATGGGAATGAACACAGCCAAACGAGGAGACTCCCAGGTCCTCCCAGCCCACATCGTAGGAAATTTACTCCCAAACTCCACTCGGGTGTCATCAGTGCAAGAGACAGGATCTGGAAATGGCAGTCCTGACTGCAGCAGAGCGATTTCCACCATCAGCCAGAGCAGAGGGCGACTGAATCCCATCCTGGGACCCCCCCCAGCTCCCTCCTGCCAGAACAAGGAGGTTCCTGGCTGGAAGCTGCATCCACCCTCCCGGCGCAGACACGTGCCCATGGACCACAGACCCATTGATCCTTTCCTGACCACACCGGCACCCAGGCACGTGCCCCCAGGAGGGTCGCCAGCCCCTTGTGGCTCCTGGGGCTTGAGGGTGAGCAGCCCGAGCCACTGCTCCGGCGTGTGGTCAACGACTCCTGACCCATGTAGGTTATTGGTCTCGTAACCACCCAGCCTCGGCTTCCGAGTGCCAATCAGGCCTCTCCTTTGATCAGTGTTATAATCAGATACAGCACTCCAGCATGGATTATTAAGTTTTAACAGTTGACACATCATTTCTGATACCATAATCTGGCAGCACTTTACAATAAGTGACAGGTCCTCACTAATTCCTTTTGTATTCACTGTAGCAACGTTAATCATGAGTGATGAACTTTGCGTATTCATATGGATGTAATAGGCAGTTCCCAAGGACTGAGACTGTAATTTAGCTTTAACCTAATGGGCACTGATTGTAACAATAAGTAATTATGTCAGCTAAATGCAGTGTTGATGGCAATTGATGACAGCAGCGAAAGCCACGACACCATTTTGGAACTAAGCTTGGAATAGTCATTTGTAAAGCTGTTACGGCCAAGACGAGGAACAATGTGTCCTCTCCTGTGTATCCTATCACCCAGCTACCTTCAGCCTGGCGAGGACAGTCCCAGCTGTGACAAACACCCTGTCAGCTCAGCTCCCTGTTTTACTGTCTGGCAGCTAATTCCAGGGTAGCCAAAAAGCCAGCCCACTAGATGGATGGGGCCCGTGGGCGCCCTGAAGCTTGGATAAAAGGAGAGGGGCATCGCCTCTTAAATGAGACGTTGGGATCAGTTCCCTGGATCACCTTCAGCTCTTTTGGGCAGATCCCATTGGGTGACAACTGGCCAAAGTCTGGTAGTGTCACCTTTCCACAGAGCAATGCTCGCTGCTCCCCACGGCGGCAGATCCAGCCAGCAAAGCCGGGAGAGGCTGCAGAAGACTGGAATCCACTGCTGGGCTCAGAGACATCTGAATTCCACAGATGAACAACTATGAAAATGCAAGCCTGAGAAGTGTGCTTCATAACCTGAAACACAGCACGAGTACATCCATGGAAAGATGCTCTTCTATTACCCAGAAAGGCTGGTGTGACCTCTTTTTTGGTTAGAGAGGCAAATGGGGATGGAATATTTTTAAGCCAGAATATCTGGATTTGAATTGCTTTCTTTAGAAAGGGGGAGCATGGCAAAGTCATAATAATAATAATCTTGTTAATGACAGTAATAAGACCGTAAGAGCTGGTGTCATCTTGAAAAAGTGATTTGTGCTGCCAATAAGAATCCTGTTTCGCTGTAATCATTAATGTGGCCAAAAGTGCTTGGAAAACACCAACACAAAGCAGCTATAATGAGGTAGAAAGGACGTCTTCAAGGGAACGGTTTGGGCGAACTCCCACAAAATGATGCCCCTACCAGCTTTTGAGGGAAAGCTGCCTCCCTTGATATTAGCAGGACGTTTGGGAAGCCAGCAGCAGGCACCTTTTTAAAAATACACAGTGGAACGAATGGCTCAGGTGCTCCATTTACTTACTATTTTAAATAATTTCCCAAATTCCAAGGCTTTGTTGTTGTTGTTGTTGTTGTTGGCGTTGTGGGTAGATGAGTGAATTGAAGAGAGGTTGGATAAATGCCTCCCGGTGCTCTGTTAAGCCCGTTTCAGTCTTTCTAACTGGTCCTTAGTCCTGAGCCATGGGCAGGCAGCTGCCTGCAGACCTCGCTTACCCTATGGATGGGAGCAGCCCAGGCAGGAAAAGGGCAATGCCAGACTTGAGGATATCGCGTGATGCTTTTGGCACCAGGGCTACGAAGTCAAGAATAAGATGGGTCACTCCTGACCCCTGAAAGTCAGAGGGCTGCCAGCTTTCCCAGTTAATGTAACTATTTGTAATAGCTCAGTTTTGGTTTAGAGAGGTCCTGGCCATGATTTCTAGTAAAGCGTGAGACCCAGATGGAGCTCGAGCTATGCAGAAAGTGTCTTTCTTTGGTAACAGCCAGGCCACCCTGGACAGAAGGGGTTTTCTACCACAGCTGTGATGAAAGCAGGACTCTCAGTCACTCTCCTTTGCATCCAGCTGTCTGCTCCCTCAGTCCCTGTTCCTCACCCCTGGGGTGACCATCCATACACAGTGCCAGAGTCCAGCTCAGGGCAAGCAGGAGAAAGGCTCCTGGGGAAGGTGGAAAGCACAGATGATACAGTCAGGCCTGGTGATTGTGCTTCAAAAGCTTAAAATCTACCTGGCAGAAAGCAGCAGGGCGATGCTGGGCTTGCAGAGGTGGGGAGCTGGGCCCTGGCAGCATCAGCCCTAAGGAGAGGCAGCCCCGCAGCACTTCCCCTTGCTCAGGGAGCAGGACCTGAGCTGTGATAGCAGGAGCCAAGTTTTTCAGCAGAGCAGATGCATCAGCAGGGTTTTTGGTAGCCTCCTGGGACTCCGAGACCTCCAGGATTTGCACTTGTAAACGGGCTATTTGTCAGATTTTGGTCCCAGAGGTTGCCTCATGGAAGGGGGAGGTTGGCGAGACCTGCGCTCCAGATGCCGGGAGGCCTCATGGGAGGGCAGGTCCTGCCGGTGGGGAAACCATCAGGGAAGGCATCACAGCCAGGCAGCAGCAGCACCACAGGGCATCGAGGAGAAACCACATAAGACCTCACGGTGATCCCAAACCCCTGACATTCATGGTTCACATCGGGACTAACCGAGTGCCAGCCCGCAGCGCTTGCCGCAGAGAATGCTGGCAGCGTAGCAAAAAGCCTGGGCAGATAAAGCAAGAACTGCGCTCAACGCTTTCTCTTGATGACCAGGTTGTAAGCCAAAAATAGCTGCCTAAGTCCCTCATTGCAAGAGATTGGGTAAAATACCCAAGACAAAGCTGTTATTGCTGAAACTGCAGTAGGGACGTGGAGCTACAGGCAAAAATGTCTCCCAGTAATTGCAGATGTGCTGTCAAGGGGACGTGTTGCTCTTGATGCTGCGCAACCAGCTGATCTGGAGCAAGCAGCAACAGCCCTCACGAACGCCAGGCAGGCATCACATGCTGCCTCCCAGGAGGTGGGAAGATGAGAAGGGGATGCTGCTAGCAGCAGATCGGCATGACGGCGATGGAGAAGACAACATTCCCCACCTCCCCGGCCAGCCCCAACATCAAAAATGTCTTTCGTCGCTATTGCAATCACTGCTGAAGTGCGCTGCCCACACACACAGCCACTGGGACGAGGAGGTGAGAGGAGCCAGGGAAAATACGCAAAGGACCCTTGAAAATGACAAAGTTGGAGAAAACCAGAGAAGCAAGCGGAAAATTATGAGGAGAGGTGGGCTCCAGTGGTGACGTGAGGACTGGCACACCAGGAGCCGCAGTGTTATTCCTGTTGCCATCATCTGCATCAAACGTCCACTCTCTGCAGTGACTCGTTTCTTACTCCAGACTCGCTTGGCTTGGGATGCCGGTGCCCCTTCCCAAATGAAAACAAGGCCAGAAGAGACACTGTAGGAATCGCAGGCTGCCGGCAGCAGCTCATGCAATGCTGTTCCCCCGGGGATCGAGGGCACCCCTTGGCACAGGCAGAGCAGCAGCATTGTGCCTGATCCTGCTGCTGGGGCACCGGCTGGCAGAAGCATTTACGGTCCCCTTGGCTAGGTGTCAGCCATGCCGGCAGTGGACAGATTGAGAAGCGCATTAAGCATCCCTAAAAGTGCATGCCACCCCGCTCTGAGATGACACCTGCAGCCCGATGCTTCTGAAAACACCCCCGGGAGTCACCCCACAGCTCCTGTCTCCCGCCTGTGGCTGGTGCAAGCTGGCAGGGTGCTGCCAATCCACCACCTTCACCCCAGCAGAGAAGCAGTGCCTGTGATTGTAGGGCATGGCCACCGCCCCCAGAAACCAACACCTGGCAGGTCTGTCTCCCTCTGAGAGGTCTCAGCGCCTGGGTGCTTCCTCAGGTGGCTGCGAAGGCACTTGTTGCCCCCGCCACGGCCTTGGCAGGCAACACCGGTGGATGGGAGGGGACCCAATTACCGCTCGTCACTGCCCCAGCACGGTCCAGGCATCAGGCCCGTGTCACAGCACACTGTGACACAACTGACGCCATGCCCGTCGCTGCGGCGGGAGCAGGGGAGCGCGGGGTGATTGGCAGCCTGTGGCAAGTGGTGACGAAAGCACAAGCCCTCCGCAATTAGCGGTGCCACAGCGTTTTCCCCCCTCCCCGAGCGAGGAAGGATATGAGATGGCAGCTCCTCACCCAGGGGCGCATCCTGGGCTGTGTTGAGCACTAGGCAGGATTCATGCCACAGCCATGCTCCGGATGAGGGGATGCCACGCGGGGAGCAGATGGCACGGCTGGTCCCAGGGAGGTGGGCAGTAAATCCCGACTGGCAGCAGCCTCGGAGGACAGCGCTAATGACA
>VWZL01002123.1:330987-461223 GCA_013396915.1 Stercorarius parasiticus | reverse complement strand
GACAGTCCCAAAGTAACCAGGTACCTCCTATGTCCCTGCTTCCTCTCATACACAAGTGACAAGAGGGACAGGTAATAAAAGTCCAGGCCAAATCCTTGACAGAGATCTGATGGCTTGAGCCGGCTCAGGATGCTCATCCCTCCCTGACAGCTTTGTTCCTGATAAACAGCCACCCCAGCGGGAAGTGCGGCCGGCCGGAGCATGCTGCATACCCCAAAATGCTGGCAAGACAGCCCACCACCACCTCCTGGCTTCCCTTCAGCTGGCCCACGGGCTCCCACTCCTGTGCACCGAGAGGGGAAACTGAGGCATGGCTCAGCATCCCCTCCCAGCCACCTCCATCTCTGCAGCCGTGCTCCTGGGCAGGCACAGGGAGCCATGCTGGCAGCACTGACACAGCCCCACGCACCAGGGAGGCAGTGAAAGCCCCACGTAGACATCTCCAACAGCACCTCCTGGCCACCCAGAGATCTTCTTCCCATGTGGTTTTCAACCAGCTAAAGCCAAACCTTTCTCTCACCACGAGCCCGCCTTGGTGCTTCTTCGCTGGCTGCAAACCCCTCCACTATTCCGTAGCCCAAATTATACTGTAGAAAGCAGAGCTGCGGTGCTAACAACAAAATAAGAAAGCAGGAATGGCATCAAGTTGCAAGTGGCTTGGATGGGACCACTCAAGCAGCCCTGCCTGCACCCCACGGGCCACGGCACGGCAGCCGGTGCACGGGGATGGGTGAAGGACGGGTGAAGGACGGACCAATGCCAGCAGCAGCGAAGGGTCCTTGCTGCTCCCCCTTCCCCGCTGCCAGCTTTGTGCCACCATCATGATGCTGACAGCCCCTGTGCCCCAGCTGTACCACCTCTGCTCAGGAGGCTCGGTCTACACGTGCGCCAAGATCTGGAGAGCGCTCCAGCATCTTTCTTCCTGATTTGGGTGGATCTGGGAAGTCGCTGACCCATGACTGGAACTGATCCTCCCTTCTCCCCCAGGACAAGCCTCCCCTTCCACTGCTCAAGCACCTGTAAACTCCGGTTAGTTTACAGCAGCAAACCCTTCTGCACCTTGCATTCACATCTGCTCTCTCATTACTGACCTGAATTCCTCTTCCACATAAAATTGGAGCAGTGGGCGCAGTTTTAGGCTAGCTCTAGGCTCTCTTGTTCCTCTTTTATTCTGCGTCTGTTCCAGCTTCCTTCCTGGGAAAGCTCTGAGGATTTCTGTTCTCCCACAGGTCTGTAGCAAACCATCATTTGGTACCAGGAGGAGAGAGCCAGATTTCCATCGTGGCATCGCGTCCTTTCAGATTCTGTCACAAGCCCTGATCTTACGCTCTTCTTCTTTAAACCTCAGGAGATATAGCCAACGAAAGACCGCCTACCAAAAATTCAGCCTCTAAAAGGCACATGAAAGGAAAAGAGAGGGTCAGAAGCATTCATGGGCTGAGAAAATTCCCTTTCCCTGTTAGCGCATCATCCGTACCAGGCAAGAGCTGCACCCCTGTGAGTCACATCCCTGTCGGTCACAGGAGGTGTTAGCTGGTGCTGCTGCCTAAGCCCCCGCACTGTGCTGAGGATAAATACAGGACTTTAATCTCCAGGGATGGAATTCACACAAAAATCTGGAAGTTAGAGCAAGCTCAAAGGCAAAGCTTGTCGCTCTCACACTAAACCTCCTTCTCCCTGATTTTGCTCCCCTGCAGGACATCTCTCAGCTGACAAACCTCAGGGCCAGCACGGACCCTGCTGAGATGACAGCGGGTTTCCAGCAAGGGGGATGCTCTTCTAGTGCAGGGCAAACAGCTGAAGTGCCGTCAGGAGAGACAAAGGCGCCTGGCAAACTTTGAGAAATGCCTCTCATTATTTACAGAATGACACAGGAAAACTTCAGACTGAAACAAGAAAGGCAATTAGTTTCCTGTACGGAAACAAAGAGACATCTGTGCCAAGTATGCTAACATATACACAAGGGGCAGGTATACAGTACATGAGGAATTTCTTCCAGCTGCAAATCCACCCCCAAATTCTCAAGTCAATCTTGAGTACCACGACGCTCAGCAATCCTCTTAAAAGTGTCCAGATGCTTTAATAACTTAATTCTAATCGTCTCAGACACCATCTTCCATTTAACTGCTAAAGGACTGGAATAAGACAGAGGTGTCAGGACTGAAGAGTCACGGTGGGGAATAGTCGCAGTTCTGGGCTCCCCGGTTCGAGAAGGACAGGGAACTGCTGGAGAGGGGACGGCAAAGGGCTACCAAGATGATTAGGGCACTGGAACACCTCTCCTATGAAGAAAGGCTGAGGGATTTGGGTCTCTTCAGTCTGGAAAAGAGACAACTGAGGGGGGATCTTATCCATGCTTATAAATACTGAAAGGGTGGGTGTCAGGAGGATGGGGCCAGGCTCTTCTCAGCGGTGCCCAGCGATAGGACAAGAGGTAACGGGCACAAACTTGACCATAGGAAGTTCCATCTCACCATGAGGAGGAACTTCTTTCCTGTGAGGGTGGCAGAGCCCTGGCACAAGCTGCCCAGAGGGGCGGTGGAGTCTCCATCCCTGGAGACATTCCAAACCCGCCTGGACACGTTCCTGTGCCACCTGCTCTGGGTGACCCTGCTCTGGCAGGGGGTTGGCCTAGATGATCTCCAGAGGTCCCTTCCAACCCCAGCCATTCTGTGATTCTGTGATTCTGTAATAGCAGGCCTGTTTTGGAAGGGCAAGAAGTCCAGTCCTGTTATGCTGGTCCCAAAGTCATCATGGGTTTTGCAAGGTGCACCATGCGTTGCCTGGACTTAGGGATGGTGAGCAGGTTTATGTGCCCCAAAGCATCCCCTCCCCTTCTGCACTGCTGGCTTTCAGCCCCAGCAGAGCTGGACTCAAGGCTGGACCTTGCAAATAGGAAGAGCTGAACTTCACTGGTGGAGTGGGCTGTTGGGCACATAGCGCCTGCTGGGTCAGATGCTTCCAGACCCCACCAATGACAGCTTGGGTTTGTGCTAAAGATGCTAAAAAAGCTTGAGGTCTCATTCTCCCAGAGTGGTTTGATTAAGGCAACCTCTTCCCAGAGGGCTGAGGTTTTGGTGGGTGGGATTTGCACCAGGAGGCTGGGACAGCACTGGAACCGGCTGCCCTGAGCAGCTGCTGGCTCTGCATCCTCAGAAGGCTGCAATGTTCAGCTGGACCAAGCCATGGCCAACCTGATGTAGCGCTGGGGACAGCCCCACTTCCAAAGAGAGTTTGTGGTGGAGACCTTCAGGCATCCTTTCCAAACAACATTTCAACGAGTCCAAGTCTGGCTTTAAAAGCGGCTTATCTCCATGCTGCCCTGGGCAGGCCTGACCCAGCCTTGCTGCACATCACCTCCCACCCCACGGTTCCCCCACCCCCTGCTTCCGACAGATTCCTCCAGACTTTCCCATCTCAGCCAGCTACCTTTTAGACAACATTTTCTCAAGATTGTTTTAAACAAGCGAGGAAATTTTGGTGACACTTTAATACATAAAGTGCTTCTTATTTTCTCTCTGCCAAAGAGCGGTGCTTTCTAACACGCTTTCTGAGTTAACATCAGGTGTTAAACAGACGCACACATTGTTTTAGCAGGAGCCCACGTTTTATAATAGGCTTTCTATCTAACAGCTTGATATAGCCTCTTCCATTAAGCATTTATTGCTAATGCATTGTAAAGTGTAACATGCTATATACGCTATTAAAGAATGAAGCTGCCATGTACTCACCCCTTAATAATGAAACACTTATGAACGGGAACCTTAGGTTAAAGAGTTGTGAATTAAGTTTAATCTCAAAGAGATCATCTAGCACTCTGCCAGTATGCTGTGGTGTGCTCTCAGAGGGAGGGCCAGGACCCGAGCCCTCTGGGAAAGTGCTCCTCAACTTTGCTTTGGAGAAGACCTTGGTGAAAATGCTTCCCAAGGAAGAGTTTGGCTAAACACCACCGGCCCACTGGAGATCCAGAAGAGCTAGTTTGAGCTCTTCTTCAGATGGACTCCCAGATCGCCATATGCCCTGGTTATTGACTTTCTAATCATTCAATATAAAACCCAGTCATTAGAAACCCTTTTAGATGAGATACATCTCCACCTGAGCATTATCATAACTTTTTTTTTCCTTACTATTCAATAAAAAAAACATTAACCTTTTTAAAAAAAAAATGGAGTTAACCTCCTTCCCCTGGCAAGTAGCAAGCTTTTTCACACAATCTTTGCCAAGATAAGTGACCCCTGGGCACAAGGAGCAATGACCTGATACTATGGGGTTCAGCCACAAAGGCAAGCAGCATCAAGATCGTTCCTTTGGAAAGAGAAATCGTCTCAATCTCTTCTCTCCCGCTGGTCTCACCCTCCCAGGGATCTATTTATACACACACAGCAAGTCTTGCCTTTGTTCCTTTCCCCTGTTTATGAGTTGCTAAAAAAGCAAGCCCCACATCTCCAAAACCATTGCCCTTGCAAACCCTACATCAGAACATAAGGCAAACGAGGGACCTTTGGTTGGTGCAAGAGACTGACTTTTTTCATACCCACCCTGGCATTCAGCAGCGATGGGACACCCAACTCTCATGTGTGTCCTTGAGGTTCTATATTAATTGGGATGGGACTGACCTTAGGCTGGTTTGGGAGATGGTGTATTCAGAGAGCTTGTTCTCCAAGGTTCAGCTAGGGATAACTCAGCTTCCACAGGGAAAAGGATGAGGAAGACTCTGGTCTTCATTGGCACTTGCTCTAACCTGCCAAGCTCATGCCTGCTGCATTTTTGCCCCACATCTTGAAATTAAAAACCACTGTCTTTTTCCAATGACAGAGCTAAGTGACAATCCCAAGACCACAGTGACATCTCTAGGGTGAGCCAAATGGCAAGGCATTTTGGATGGTCTGTTTTTTTGGTACCCACTTCAAGATGCTTTTAAACAAGAGCGCTCTGGGTGTCTGGATCTCCCCTTAAAAACCCCTCGATTTCTTGAAGAGGTTTCTATGTGGTGAGGAAGCCCAGTCCTGTCCTGGAAGTCAAAGAAATAAAAAAAAATACAGAGATTTCCCCCCACCCCCCTCTTTAGGTGATGCATTTTCTAAACTTTTTCCAAGTTTTTTCAAATAAAGAGGGGAAAAAGTTCATCTCAGGCTGACATACCAGTGCCCTCAACATTCATGGCGGGGAGCTCAGAGAGGCTCACTCCTTTTCGCCCACCGGACCCCACATGGGCACAGAGGACCCCACAAAATCTTCTCAGCCATAGCTCCTCGAGCCCCGATAGGCGCTGGGTCTTGGTGAGCGCATCATGGTGTTGCCTTCCTTCCCCCCATGACAATCGCCTTTCTTTTCAGTGCCCGTGGTTCCCTTTGTGTTTACGATAACAGAGGGATGCTTTATTGCATTTCGCCCGGCCCGCTGCCATGGCAACCGGCAGTTGCTGCGCGCTGTAAAAATAACCCTCCTTCTTTGATAGATTTCACTTGAGTGAAAATAACCCTTAAAAATAGGTTGAAATTTCCATACTAACTCTTCCAGGAGGTTCCAGAGAGGCGAGGATGAATTGCAGGATCTGCTGACGGGACGCATGGTGCCACCCTGGCACCCTCCAACCTTGGCACTGAGCTCTCGCAGAGGAGCCTGTGAGGATGCTTTTTGGGAGCCACCACTAGCCCCCGGGTTATGGTGGTGCTGTTGATATGGGGAAAGGGCCATGCTCACCATCATGGATGTGGCCCATGGTGCAGGGTCTGCACGGCTACATCAATAGATGGGCCAGCAGATGTGGTGGATCTCCAGGGCTTCTTGGTATTTATTGCAAAGAGAAGAGGAGGTGTCCCCTCAGTGCCTTCTATGGGGGCCTGGCTGGGATAAAGCTCAGCTTTATCTTCTCAGCCCCTGTGAACCATGACCTCAAAAAAAGGCTTTTGCCTTCTCCAGGGCTCAGGGACCCTTTGCTAGAAGGTGACGCTCTCCATAAGCACACAAGCATTTTAGAGTTGGCCACAAACGGGAAACTTCAGCATGGGTTTTGGATGAATAGAACTACACTCATGTGTCCTAGATTCAGCTGGGATAGAGTTCATTTTCCTTCTACTGGTTTCTGTGTTTCAGATTTGGTATGAAAGGAATGTCAATAATGCATATTGTTTTAGCTGTTGCCAGGTGATGTTTATATTAGCCACGGACTTTTTTCAGCTTCCCACAGAAGCTCAGAAGGAGCATAGACAGAAGCAGCTGGCCAATGGAATATTCCATACCGTAGATGTCATGCTCGGTGTATAAATGGGGGTTGGCCAGGGGCAGGAATCACTGCCCGGGACTGGCTGGGCAACCAATCACCCAGTGGTGAGAGCAACTTGTGTTGTATTACTTCATTTTGTATATTCTTTTAGCATTATTATTATTGTTATTTTCCTTTTCCATTATTGTTCTATTAAACTGTCTTCATCTCAACCCGTGAGGTTTTTTTCCTTTCCCCTGCTTTTCTCTGTCTACTCCCTATCCTTCTGGGCGGGAGGGGGAGAAATGAGCGAGTGGCTGCATGGTCTTAGTTGCTGACTGGGGTTAAACCATGACCGTGAGCAGCCAGTGTTGGATTTCTCCCCAAAACAAAGCTCCTCTCATGCCTGGGAGAGCTGTAAGGGCCATCTCTTCACAGGCCCCATGCCCAGACTCTCAGGGGCAGCAATGCAGAGAGATTCATGGGCACGACATACACTGACGCTAGGAGAGGTTCAAGCTTTTTTTCAGCTTTGCTTCAGATCACAGAATCACAGAATGGTTCGGGTTGGAAGGGACCTTAAAGATCATCTAGTTCCAACCCCCCTGCCCTGGGCAGGGACACCTCCCACTAGACCAGGCTGCTCAAAGCCCCATCCAGCCTGGCCTTGAACACCTCCAGGGATGGGGCAGCCACAGCTTCTCTGGGCAACCTGGGCCAGTGCCTCACCACCCTCATAGGAAAGAATTTTTTCCTGGAAGTACTGGAAGGGGCTATAAGGTCTCCCCGGAGCCTTCTCTTCTCCAGGCTGAACAACCCCAACTCTCTCAGTCTGTCCTCATAGCAGAGGTGCTCCAGCCCTCTGATCATCTGTACTTGTCCCAGCCAGCAGAAAGATATTCAGAGAATTGCTCTGGAGCAATGAGGGTGTTGCTCTCATGCCCACTCTTGACTCATCCTCAGCCAAGAAGGTCTTTTTTTTCCCTTTTTTGGCTCATTTCTTTCCTTTTTGTTTTCCCAAACACTCAAGTCTTCTTCCTCCAAATAAAAGCCAATTCACATTTTAGAGGTGGCCCCCGATTCCTCCCATGAGTTTAGGTGAGTCGGACCATAAGAAGTGGAGTAATGAGATTATGATTAAAAGCACACCTTGATAGTGGGGCATCCATCAAGCTGTCATAGAAATCGTATCTCGGAGGCTGCTCTCATCAATCTGACCTTTCAATTATTACCCAGAGTTCATGACTCTAAGTGTATATAATTCCTACCTCAAATCTAAGAATACACGCCTTTGTTTTTTTGGCTTGCCTTGTGCGTGGCTGTGCGAGGTCTCCTTCACCAGTGCATCAGCAATGCTTCACAATGCAAATTAACTTAAAATGGCTCTTCTCTCACCCAAAAGATTTGGAACAAGATCAAGATACCACCAGGGCACCAGAAGAAGGCTATCTGAAATCTTTATCAATGTCTTTTTGGCTTTTTCTCTGCTTTTTTAAAGCCAGCAACCACTAAGGCTAACTCTAGTAGTGCTCATAGCCCACATCCTTCTTCAGCACGTGTCCCCACAGAGAGGCAAGGCTGCTCCATCCATGCCATGTCATGTCCCCAACAACAGGGAAGGCCCCTCCAATCCAACCAGGGCAAGCTTAGCCGGGCATCAGCAACAGATGAGATTTTCTGCCCAAATACCACTGAAAAAGCTCCTTTTTGTGAGCTACACCCCCGCCAACATGGTATTTCAGGAGTGGGGTAGAGCCTAATTCAGCTTTTCATTGGCAGTTTTGGGGCTCTCAGGCTGAGACAAGACACAATTTGCTTGGCGCCAGCCTGGCACCTTGCTGGATGCCAGGGAGCTTCCATAGGGCACAGAGTTACCAAGGCAGGAAATCCCGCTTGGATCTTATTTGTACCCTAACACATGTAGGACATCAGGCTGTGTCCACAGAGAGTGCCCAGTGCCTGGGAACAGGGCATCCTCTTGCTCCCTGCCAGCTCTACTAACAGAAGAACAAGAAAACTCTAACAGCAAGTTAGGAAGTTGTTCCTAGACTGAATAAAACAAATTAAGCCATTTGCTTTATTATTTTTCCTCCAAAGGAACCACGTATTTTTTTGTAAGAGTAAACTTTCCTGCTATCTAGGGACTTTTCACAAACAGAAAAACCACAAAAGATACGTTGTGGGGGAAAAGAAATCCCTGGTCGGTAGAGAAAAAACAGAGGAAACTGAAATGCCTTGATTTGGGATCTTTGACAAATCCAGCCCTAAAAATGTTTTGCCGGTATTTGTATTATTGTAGGGTCTGCACAGCCTCTAATAAATGCTAAATGGAAGATCTTTTGCAAAAATCTCTGCGCTGCTCAGATGACTGAAATTGTGGGCATTTCCATAACAAGGGCCTCAAAACCAACCCCAGACACTTTTAGTGTGACTCTCAGTTCTGCAGCAAAGGTGTTCAGGTGAGGTCAGGCAAGACCAGAAGAGATTCTGTGGGTCAAAGACACTCAAAAGAAGCAGCAGCTTTCACACGTGACTCTGAGACCGACAAGACATAAGGACGTTTATCTGCCAACACCTGCTCATCCACGCAGCCCTTCACAGTGAAGCTGAAGGTGGACTACATACCTGCTCCCATGCCATGGCTCCCTCCATCACAACTTTGCCCACCTGGCATCATCACAGACTCATTTCTAAGCCACTGCCATTATTGGGAAACAAGACGCTTTCTTCACGGAGAAAACACTTAGCAATATTTCAGGCACAACTCTGCTTTAAAAGCCTTATTTAATGAAAGATTAAAGGTAAAAAATAATGCATCCCCAGTGCCCAATTCAGTGGTGGGTGAGGACAGTCGTCTCCAACTTGAAGACAAGCACATGTGTCAGCCATGCAGCCATCACGGTTTCTTTTTTGACTCAATCTATTTCACCAGCCCCATGTTCTGCCCTGCAGAGCTCTGAGCACTATCCCATCAATTCCAGTTTAAATGCCTCCATAGCATGGATTTCCCAAAAGCCACCCAAGAAATTTCATCTAGCTGAGGGACCAGATGCCTCTGCCTCATGCTGCTCAGTGCGAGCCCTGAGAGGTTGAGCCCAGCACGCAGAGTCCGGCTCCTTGGGCCTTGCAAACCTCAGCCCCTTGGGGACTGGTTCCATCCTTCTCCTGGAAGTCCGGTGCAGGTTCCCCTCTGCCCCAGGAACAGGGCGTATAGCCACACGCCAGCACTGTCCTTTCTCTCCTATCTGGCACTCACATAAAACAAGCAGTCTGGAGGCCACTAAACCTGCATTGTGGCCACAGGTTGCTCCCTCACAGCCTGGCCTCCTCGCATCTCCCATGCCAGAAGAATGGTGAAGGTCCTGGATGACAGCACCAGCTGGAGCTCCTCTGCCACCCAATGGAGATGAAACCTCCAAAAGCTCCACTTGTATTTTCCCATTTTCTCTCTCTGCCGTGTCCCAGACCAAACCTTCACTCTCGGGAATCAAGTCTCTGCTGTCTCAGAGAAAGCTATTTCATTTATAGCTTCATAACATCCCAAAAGGAAGAGGCTAATTACAGTTATCACCTCTGGCTGCTATATGAAACGAGCTGATGGGATCGTGCAGCTGATGCATCTGAGCAGGCAGCATCCACCTCAACCAACACAGAACTTGTCGCTGGCAAAAGGCAGACCCTTTGGCAGTGGCCGGGTGGGGAGGAGAGGACACAAGCTGTGCTGTCACCGAGAGGATAGTTCCCTCTTTCACAGGAGCAAAGGGGCGGGCGCGCTCGCATTTCACCTCCATGCAACCAAAAAGATGCTTAATGCCTCCCATAAGGTGGTAACTGCAGTTGAGCTATGCTGTGCAGGAAAGCTCTAATCCTGTGCTAATTTATTTTATCAAATTAAAAAGACGAGCATCCATGGAACACCAGAGACCTCCTGTTCTCAGGGTCCCAGCAGAAAGCTGCATGATCCCTTTGTAAAGAGGGTTGGGGGGTTGTTGTTTTTCTTCTTTTTTTGCCAAGAATATAAAATTAATAAAACAGGATTAAGGGAGATATGGTTTTAACCGATTCCTTAATCCCGGCGAATAATTAATGAGAGCAATGCACCACTTGGCTCGACTCTTCCCACATTTGAATAATAAATAGCATCCACCAAAAAAAGAAAGCAGGAGGAAAAGGGAGCAAGAAGAAGGCTGAGTAGTAAATTCTTAATACAAAGAGCTTTTGCCGTATGTATGTGTGCATCGCTTTCTGGTCTTGGATTCAGAAAATACAGAATGGAAAAAAGCAGAGACCAGCTCTGGCCACACACAGATCTGTTAAACTAAGCCAAGATTTACAGGAATCTCCACGTTTAAGAAACAAAATGCCACTAAAAGTCTAGATAAATGCCCACGTTAGGTCCTTATGCTAACATCAGGCAAGCCTGACTTGGGTATTGCGATACCAAAGCAAGGGGCGACCCTCAGCCAGAGCCACTCGCTCTTAATAAGCCAATCTGCATAAATACATAACTTGAACTCCTGCAACACTCATCCTCGAGTTCCCAACCATACCATGTGCCAAAGACGGGTCTGATCTACTGCAGAAGAAGCTCTGTAAAGATGCTGCAGATGGGATTTAGGCCACTGAATTTGAGCCATCTAATAGTTATTTAAGTGTATGCTTATCTGTAGGGTGTTCTAGTCAATGGAGTATCTGGGGTCCTCCAACTTAGGCACCTATTTTATAGTAGGAGGAACCATCTTTTGGAAGTGTCCCACAGAAGGACAAGGAGCCTTCCGAGACTGAATACCTCTTTTAAGTTCACTTGTGTCCCTACTGCCTTGTCTTGGAGATGGCATGTGCCTTCCTAGGGCTTACTCCAAGAGTTCCCAATGATCACCATGCCTCACAAGCATCTCTCATCTCCTGGCCACTCCCCACCTACAGGCCAAGCAGAAGTTCCTGACCTGAGGAGCTCTTCATCCCAGCATGCAGAAGAAGGGTTACTGCCTGAGTAACACAGCTTCTCAAAGGATGGTATCATCACTGCTTCTTAAGCTTCTTGACTCGAAGGGCAACCAAAGATGCTATTCGACGATCCAGAGTAATTTTTTAACTAATAAATAGATACCAATAGTGGACTTATGTCAGGCTTTCATACGACATTACCTTGACCTAGCCAAGACCAAGGCAGCCCATGTTTGGGGATAGAATGCCCTGGATCCTAGAAGAGCATCTTAGTTTTGGAGGCCCACCCCAGCTGACCAGGCAGGAGGTCAGAGATGTAAGGAGGAACATCTGAATAAACATGGCCTCATCCCTGTCTGCAGCCCTTGTTAAGGCAGGGCTTTGCTTTGAACTCCTTCCTGATGAAATGATTAATGAATGTCATGCAGACCTCTTCTCTTCCTTCCTCTGCTTTCCCCTGCCACACAGAGCAATACCAAACGAGGTGATCATGACAAACACAGCTCTAATTCTTTATTAATATTAATCAGAGGCAACCTTTCCATTGACACCAGAACCCGAGCGTGTGTTGGCAGGGAGGGGATAACACTGCGGCAGTGACATTTCTTGGGTAGGCGATTATTTTTTTTTTTATTATTATTTTTTTATCTTGTACCTTCCCTTCCCCCCCTTTAATATGGGCTAGCGATACCTTGTACAAACAGAGGAAGGAAGAAGCTGATTAAATAGCAGAGTTGGAGCATAATGAAAGAAAAAGCCCACTGCAAACATGTGCTGATTGTTTTAAACGGGAGGCACCGGGAGGTGGATTTCAGGTGATACCGTGGCGGCTCCTCTCATAATCCTGGCTCAGGCGGCATTACGGCTTTCAAGCTCAGAGCGAATTTCATCCGGTCCCCACTGGTGGGGAAAGAGGCTTAGGGAGGACAGCAAACCTCAACCACATCTCAGGGCAATGCCAGAGCAGGGTTGGAAGAACTGCAAAGCCACGCAGCTCCCGTTAGCTAAAAGGGGCCCTCTCCTTGTGCCGCCACACCAAAGCAGAAATATTACAAGTAGCAGTATAGACACATCTATCTCACCTTCAGGTTCTCATCAACACACGTACTCGCTGCTCACGTTGGGCCTGGCTTGAGAGATGAAGAGGGAGATGAGTGTCTTGCACGCTCCTCAGGTCACCGGCAAGATTTGTGCCTTTCCGTAGCAGCTGGAGGTGGGTTCACACGAGCACCCACCTCTTGGGATGTGCTATTGGTGAACAAGCATAAGGCCTGCAGGGTGAGGAGAGCCGTTTGTGGGAGAAGCCATCCCATCCATAAGGAACAGAGACAACCACGTCCCCCTTGTTACCCTGGGGGGGCTGAGGCACGTTTCTCCAGCTGGGAGGATGATCATTGAGCATGGAAAAGAGCCCTGGAGAGGCAGGACCTACAGGCTTCCTTCACTGTCTGCTTGTTGATTTTCTAGGTTTCCCCATCCTAATTACTGCAGGATTGCAGAGTGAATTGCACAGAGGGAAGCCCCTGGTTCTCAGCTGAGTACAACTTCTCTCTCTCTCTCTCTCTCTCTCTCTGTCTCTTAAAACAAATAGATTTTCATTGAAATCAACATATCTTTCTGAATTGAATAGGTTTTCATGGGGACAATAAATTTCTTCAAAACAATGCATTTTTATTACAACATATTTTTGTTCAAACCAATACTTTTTGACAACCAGATATTAATGACCAGGCCAAAGCCATAAATTTGCCTCAAACTATGTGTTTTCTCATGGAAGGAAATAATTTTTCTCATACAAATACATTTTTATTTGAATCAATCCTCTTTTTCCACCCCCCAAAATCAGATGTATTTCTGGGAGGGAGGAAGGAAAGCTGCATACCCAGGAAAGCCCCTTCATTTCAAGAGGGATCGAGTACTTGTGAGGGCTGTCTCACTCCCACCCTCCCAAGCCCAGGAGCTCCACAGGTCACCTGAAGCTTCAACATAAACTCTTGTTTTTCCCGTTTCTCCGCTTCTGGTAGGTCCTACGGAAATACAGCTTACGTCTTGCTCCCCTTGCTTTGCTGTTTGATATTGTGTTTGTGTTAAATAATCCTCTCTTGCACTTCTCTACACTATGGCTTACCCCAGCGCCTGCTGCACGCAACGTGGGACTAACCTGCCCCTCATAATCCCTGGCCAGATCCGTGTGGTCAATGGTGCTACAGGACCCCCGGGTCTCTCCACCCCACCTTAGAAAGGTCTGAATGTCTTCCCCAGGGAGCTGGGCAGGGAATAGCGGGTATCAGCCTCTCTGCTGGATAAACTACACAGGGGATGCCCCGTTGTGCATCCTGGAGCGTCTCAGACTTCACCCCAAATGCAGCTCGCCCAGCCCTGGGAGTGATCCTGGGAAGGGGGATAGCGTGGGTACAGGTTGTCCAAAGAAACCACGCACTGTGCAATGCGAAAAATAGGATTGCCAAAGGAAGTGGGCAGTTTGAAGTCCTGCCGCAGGAGCTGGGCTGGCCAGTGTAGTGCTGCTATGTGCGTTACGAGCAGAAATCAGAGCCATGCTCAGAGGGCCTTTTCCTTAGCAGACATCACCATCACTTGAAGAAGGACCAGATTGCTTCTTGGTTTTGGGAGACAATTTCATCTGAGGTAGCTGCTGCAAGCCACTGGGGACATACACAGGGGACAAACATGTATCTGTTTAGTCATCACCCAATCATCGAATTGCCTAGGTCGGAGGGGACCTTTCAGATCATCTAGTCCAACCATCAACCTCACTCTGACAAAGAACACCACTGAACCATATCTCTAAGCTCTGTGCCTACCTGATCTCTCTGCCCTAGTCACTCTAGATGGACTGGTAGCATCTCTCACCTTCTGTCAGCAAACCAGTGTTGTAAGAGCAGAACCCGACCTACCTGGCTCCTCACTCCCAATCACTTACTCAGACTTTTAAAGAAGAAGACTGTGTCCTGGTAGCCATAGATAAAAATCTGGTTCAGAACTTCCTGCATCTCGCCTTGTAACCCACCTCTCACACCTCCTTGAAGCCTACACAAGGGGCATGAGGCCCCCAGGGACAGCCCTTGCACACCAGGGATGCTGGTCCTACACGTCCCCAGCCCTGCCCTTTGGTGGGCTGTGCCCAGCAGAGCTCAGCACTCACCCAAAGCACAAGACGACGAACTAATTTCGATGTAGTTCCAGCGGCGTGGGCCAGAGCGGCAGGAGGAACGGGACAAGAGGCTGGCAGCAGAGTTGAGTTTGCTTGAATTACAAAGGCTTTGACTACTACTTTTGACCGTCCCTATCAGACCCCACCTTGCANTTTTTTTTTTTTTTTTGTATAAAATAGCCACGTTCAACTGCTTCAAGCCACATTTCAAGCTTGGGCCTGGGTCAGAGCCCAGGGATCCCCCAGGGCACTTTGAACATCAGGGGCTGACAAGGGTTCATTTCCCGTGGCCCCCATTGGCCACTCTTTGTTGAGCTTCCCCAGTCCATGTAAACATGCTAATTGCTTGGGCTCAGCACAGGGCTGGATGCCGCGCTGTTTGTTTTCCATTGAATAGGATTAGGGATTCTGACACCAATGATTAATCGTTGTGCTGCAGACGGCTGATGAGCCCGGGGAAGGCGTCCTCTCTGAGCGGAGAGTGTGCACAATCTCTGCCAAGCAGCTGCCGCTGACTTCTATCTAACCCTCTGCATCTTGCCCTTTATCTTCCCCTCTTCTCCCAAAATGTCTCACATTCACCAAGCCAACTCCCGGGGGCAGGGAGAGAGGGGGCCCGGGCACCCCCAGAGATGACGAGCAGCCCTGTGCTCAGCCACCGCGATGCCCCGTCCCCCATGCCACTTTCCTACACCAGCTCATCCCTTGTGTCCTGAGCTGCCAAGACCCTCCAGACATGCTGCAATGCATCAGCCAGCACTTCTCAGCCTTCATCTTGATGGCCAGGGAGATTCACAGAATTTTTCCAGCTCCCATCGCCCTAGCGTCGGGGCATGGTAACATCTCTATTTGCACCCAGCAGCCACGTCCCCTCACCAAGCTCTGCAAGGCCACCAAGTGCCCCATCAGTGTTTGAGCCCAGAGACTGACACCTGCCTGGAGGACCCAAGCCCCCAGGAGGGGACAGCCAATGCAGCCCCCTTCAGTCAGTGCAAAACATGAACCCTTCAACTTTCTGCACTCGCAGGCAGGTAGGGTTGTGCTGGGGAGACCCACACTCTGCAGATGAGCCCAACGCTCCCACTTCCCAGCTGTAAGAGCTGGATGTGCAGCATTCCCACAGCTCCAAGCTGTCCCGTGCACACCAGCAGCCCATCTCCGCAAACAGACTGGAGGGCACCTGCGAAGTGACCCGGTCCAAGAGGGACTGTGTCCAGGCATTAAGGTCTGAAGGGGTTGTGTCCCCTGCTGCACCTCCCGGTCACCTCTTTGGGTTGCTGTTACCCTTCCAAACACAACTCCAGCATCTCTTCTGCTTGCCATGCCAGCTGCTCGTCTTGCTGCAGCCCTTTCCCTCCCACACAGCACACGGCATCCCTTTGCCTGCACAAATGCACCCACTTTTCAGGTTGTACCAAGCCTCCCCTTGCAGTTGGCCCTGCTGACCCTCCTGCAGACAGCCAGGGCTAAAGGTGCCCCGCAGCATGGGCACAGGGCACCCAGCACTAGTCCACAGGCACCTTCAAAGTCCAAAGGACCACCGGGGACCTGAGCAGGGCAGGTAAGAGCAATGGGAGCACTGAACGTCTTTGCCACCTCCACCCTCCGCTCATGGCTCCAGCATGACCTGCTTTCCCCATCAGCAGGCGAAGGGACAGCGAGGAAGAGGGGGGGAGAGGAGGAAGGCTGGAGAAAGCAGCCTTGCAGGAGGCAAAGCATGCCCTCGAAAAGTTGCAACCTTTGCGTTTACCACTTCTCCTGACCTTGCAGAAGGAGTGCTAGAGGCAAATCCACCCATCTCTGCCGGTGCCTTGTGCGACATACTGTCACTCAGACAAGCGACATTCTTAATGGGTTTGTGGGAAAGGCCTGGCCTGCCTTTCCATCTGTACCTTCTGCCGGCTCCCCTCTCCAGCACTGCCTCCCCATACGACATTCCCTTGAATTATTTAGACTGGTAAATCTTCCTGCATCTCACATCTTTAGTCCATCTGTTAGCCGGGGCTTTGCCTTTATAGGAACTGTCCTTTATGCATGCCGGCATCTGTCAACAGTACACTTGCCTCTTTTATTCATGATCTTCCGTGGGAGATGGTACAAGCTGCAGAAATGCCTCATTTCTGGTATGCATTTCATTTTAATGGAAGATTACATGACTGGGGCCCATTTTATTACTTCTTGCCCTGCACATTCATCCATCACGAGCCCCATTTGCTGAGCCTGCACTGGGACGGCAGCCATCAGCCTGCTCATGTCGGATTCCTCCTGTGCCGCTTTCTCCCCCCCTTCGGGATGGGGAGGAAACGCATCGCGTTCGAGGAGGGGAAGGTTAGCAAAGGGGAAGCAATCCGCCGCCGGGGCTCAGAGTTAAGCCAGAGCGGTGGCTAAGCCAAGCAGGTTCTGGGAAACGGGCCCGGGAATCCAACCGGTCTCACCCCGACGCGTGTCCCCTGTATCCGTGATCACCTTCCACAGTCCCTTCCTCACCCACACCACCGATGGATATTGGGGGCACGGTGTCCAGTGTGCCAGGGCTCTTTGGAAAGACCCCACACCCCCAAATAAATACACATAAGCTCCTTCAGTTCCTCCCCCTCCAGCGATTCACAATTCCCTACGCAACCCGCTCCTACCTCGCACACACACACACTGCGCACACGCAGCCCTGCGAGCAGCATAAATAAGATCAATGTGAACCAGCAGTGGTAATTAAACTGCCGGTGGTATTTGCAGTCTCTCTGTCTTGTAAGGAAGGTTGCATGCAATTAGTGAAAACATTTTGGACTGGGAACAGTGCCAGTTTGCTCTGTCCTTTCTTTCAACTCCCATAGAAACTCGAGGACCCCTGATTATCCTCCGGACTGCAAAAATGAAACCCCAGGAAAAACACCCCACTTCTGCGCTGCCTTTCCCTGAACTCAGGGCTCGCCGTGCCAGGAGGCAGCGAGCGGGGTCGGAAGGGCCAGACATGGAGGTGACCTCTTCAGAGACGTGGGGACTTTCCCCAGCCGACATTCCTCAGGCATCATGAGTCACAGGTTCCTGTTTTAACCTAGAAAACTGCGTTTCCTCAATAATCGAGCCACAAGACCTTTCCTCAAGGACAACTGCTTCACCATCTTGTTCACATGAGAAGGTTGCACCATTCCCACCAAAGACATGCTCTGAAAGCAGGTTACGTCAACCCTTGTGTCTGGAAACAACATTTCTAGCTTTACTTCATCTTAGACCGGTTTCCTAACCCAGTTACGTGAGCCAGTCCTCAGCTGAGTCTCCAAGTCAATCCTTGGTGGGCTTCAAAGCATGGACAACCTGAACCATAATCATCACTGTTGGCTGGGATGCCAGTTCTGGCTGGAGAAGGAAAATAACCAGCTTTAGGATGACAAAGGGTCCTATACAAAAGTCAGTATTTTTGTGCAACTTACAATATTAGTACGTACTAAAAAAATAGGAAAAAAATGCCATAAATAATGTGCTAACTATCACAGCTGAAATTCAGGGGGAGAGAACCCAGACGCGTCTGGAGAAGAAATACTTAAGGCAACTGTCTCCAAACCGAACGGGATGAGCTGGAAGAGGCTGAGCAGCTCCTGCAGACAGGGGGGACAAGCCCTAGCCAGCAGCATCTCCTACGCACACGCACGGCACTTCAGAGTCGGTGGAGAAACCTGCGGGCGAGAGCTACTTACCCAACAGCCAGCAGGAAGCAGTTCCATGCGTGTCCCATATGGCAAGAGAAACCAGCAAGAGCCTGGGTAAGCAGCTATAGCAGAGACTAAAGGAAGCAGAGAAAACATGCTCAGATACATTTCATGAGGTTGCCTAGCTAAATGGTCACTGTAATTATAATTTAATATTCAAAATAACCTTAACTCTGTCCCTATTTCCCATCCAGTGCCCCCTTCTAGTAGATACTCTCCATATCGTAACTAGTCCACCCTGATGGCATAACTCAGCAATTTCCTTTCAGGAATCAATGAGAACAAATGAAAATTTAATACGTTCTCCAGACAACCCAACTCCCTTCTCTCCCCCATGGTAAATAAATAATGTGCTAGTCAAATGATGGATGGAGTGCTCGGAGATCGGTGGCCGAGTGCTATTAGGGGCTGGGGAGGTCGGTGAAGTGGAGATGTGGTCTCGTGCAGGATGAGGTGGTGGCCATGGGTGATTCGAGCACATAAAAAGAGGCACAGGGAGGTTTCTGGTTGATGCAGGAAGGAGGCATGGAGCAGACTGGGCTGTCTCCTTATGGATTGCTGCACGGGGGGTTATTTGGTTTCACTACCGCAGACACGGCCAGATCCAAAGGCCAGCGCTGCCAATGAGAAAAAACAAAGGCAACACCTTTTGTCTTCAGCAAGTTTTGGATCTGATGGGGCAGGTAGGTGTGAGATTTGGGCCTGTTTGGCAGGAAGCAGGTGGAGGAGGCGGAGAATGATCTGGGGGATCTTCAGCCTGCACAAGAGAGGGACAATCGAGTGCAGATACATCGCAGGTCTGTCAGAGAATATGCAGAAGGTGTGTGAAAAAGTGAGCCTGGAGCAAAAGCATTAGCGAGGTGGGACCTGACTGCAACGTCAGCTGGATAGGAAAAAGCTGAAGTTTCTCGCTTGCTTCCCAGCCTGGGTGATCTTGCACAACACGTATTCTGGGACACATGCTTGTTAAGGAACCATATTTCACCTCAAACGAAATGGGGAGGCTTGCCTTTTGGCTTTTGCCTGTGAGATGGGACCGTGGGGCTCCCCCAGGAAACGGCCAGGTGAGGTCAAGGCTGGGCTCTTGAAGATGGAGCTGGGATGCACCAGCAGGACCCACTGGAGAAACAACCATCAACCTGTAGCTTACAAAGCAGCTGGTGGACAGGACAGATGGTGGTTGCCAGGGACATTAACCTGGGCCAGATCTCCACTTCTTCACTAGGACAAGCAATTGGCATTCATTAACTTGCGTTAATCCATACCTTCAAAGCCTGGCTTGGGGCTCAGGTCTAGGAGTGTGAGGGAGTGCTGCTGGCCCCATTTCTCACTGCAAGACACTGAACTAACACAACGCCTGTCCCTCCCAGACGCCGGGTCCCAGCTGGTACGTGTGGTCCCCATCGCATCCCCCCCTCCCGCACCATGCAGCTCTAGCTTTCGATCCTGTTGAACTTGAGGATGCACAACCAACAATGCCCGCTCCGCCTCGTCCCACAGCTCTGCTTATCTGCTGAGCCGACTGTGTACCTCCTTATCTCTGGGGAGAGCCTCTGTGTAAATATTGCTGTAAATTCTTTGGCTTCCTGTCCAAGTAGTGCTGCTCTTTAATGCCTTCCTTGTAAGACCTGCTTGCCCTACCCCAAGCCATTAGCTGTAACAGGACGTTAATAAGGAGGGGGTTTGGTATCTCTCAGGGAGGTTGACCTCTTTCACTAGAAGCAAGGCACCCATTACAGAGCAATGATAAATCACAAGCCTTCCACTCCTTCCCCAGCAGGCACTTCTTTGCATGCATAAACACACACAAGAGAGGCACACACACTCCCTGCATTAACTCTGGCAACACCCAAAAGCCCCGCCAAGCCAACGCGTACAGGACCTGGGGCCACAGGGCCTCTCCAGCTGGTCCCCACCAGCTCTCCCCTGCCTCCATGCATCCTTACAGCACAAGGTACCCTCCAGCCTCTGGGTCCTGGTGTGGTCCCCCTTGCGTGGGTCTTAGCTACATCCATGTGTGTTGACACCCAGCGAGGTTGTCAACACTTGAAATGATGGTGCTGCCAGGGACACCATGGATGTTCACACAGAACCAGGAGGACACACGACGGACCAGGGCAGGATGAAGAGATTGTCCCTGTGCTTCCTCCAGGGTGGGACAGCAGCTGTGTCCCCCTCACCTGCATCGGCCTCGCTGGCCGCTCCAAGCTCTGTGGGACCGAGCACAGACCCCACCCAATGCTTTCCTAAGTGGGCAGCGTTTCTCTAGACAGCCCGTTTTCCATTATATTGAGGAGCTGTTGTGTTTAATGTTGAATGCAAACATTTCCAATTGAGCTGAACCAGGAAGGAAGACACAGCAGGTGCTGTAACCCAGGTATAAGCCCACACAGGAAATGGGACATACCAGCAGGGACCTCTGGATGTCACCAGGGCTGCCACCGTCCCTGCCCTCAAGCACTCTGCTCCTTCTGAACCCCTCCCAGACTCACAACTACAGACCAGTAAAGAGATTTACGCACACCAAGCCTCCAGAAATCTTTCTGACATCTTCTAACACAAGTTATTCCCCCATGACAATCAGTTCTTAAAAACCTTCTTCCATTCCACTATTTTTTTTGACATAAAATAAAAAATACGCTTGGAGACCTTGCTGGCTTGAGCCCTCAGATTCAGGCTTCAGTAGCTGACAACCACGTTGTTTTCAGTGCTGCTATTTTTTAAGCAAGCAAGGAAAAAAAAAAGAAAATAAAGTAAGCACCAAAAGCAAAAAATTTGGCTGACAATTGACATGTTCCGAGAAAAATTCTGCTCTGGCAGAAAAGAAAAAAAAACAACGCCTGTTTGACAGAGAATTGCTTTTGACAGCAAACTATTGACCAGGTCTAACAAGCGGGCTCGGACCTGTTAGAGAAGGAGCAGGGGTTTCCTCATCCATCCCGCAGCCCGCTTGTAGCCCAGGAGTGTTGAGTCAAGCTGGCCGCTGTCGGCATTAACAGCCAATTTGCTTTCAGCCCTTCGCCTTGGAGCTGGAGAGCATCTGAGCGCCGCGCACATCCTCGCCCGGGGGTCGTGCTCCCGTGCCGCGGTTGGAGCAGGGGAATGGAGCATCTTCCCGGCATGCCCTCCTCCGCACTCATAAACAGCCGCCTCCTCTTGGAGCCGTCTCTGCTCATCCTTTAATTACGTTAAGGGAAGATTTCTGCTGAGTCCAGCGCAAAGCTGGATGCATGGCAGCGCGAGGAGAAGCGGGGGGCTCCTCCTGGTCCTGGCCCTGCTCACCCCATCCTGATGCTCTGCCTCAGTTTCCCTGCTCCCAGGGAGCAGCCACATGCTGTTCCTATCATCTGCTTGGAGTTAAATACTAACCCACCCTCACAACAATTATTTTGCTTAATCTGAACCAACAAATTATAAAAGCCCCAAACCATCACCAGCCCATTCAGAGGAACAAGTCTGATCAGAGAGGACTTTGATGATTGAAGGCTTGGATCCAAACTGCTGGGGATGGATGGATGGAGAAATCCCCTCCATTTCTGCCCCGCTGCCATGGGTCCGAGCACGGCTATTTCCCCGGCTGTTGCTCTACATCGGACTACAGCTGCTGCATTAGAACTTTGCTGCTTTTCCGTACTCACCTCCTTCCTGCCAGCTCAAGGGCTCTCGCTCCCTGGGGCTGTCATTAATCGGTTGTGATCAGAGGTCGGCTATAACCCTTTCACAGCAGCCTCTTGACTTCACTCTCACCCTGGGGGATGCACTTGGGGACAGAGCAAGAAGCATGTTGAAATATGGCGCTTTTTTTTTTCCTCCCCCCCTTACTGTAAAGCCCTCGCTGTCAGCAGAGCAAGGAGCCGTTCGCACTCATGACACAAAGCCAGGAAATCAGGGCTCTCTTACTCCAGGCTCTGCAGCTGGTAAGTGACCTTGGGCAAAGGGCTGTATTTCTCCACGCCTTAGTTTTCTGTGATACTTTGAAAAAAAAAAAAAGGGTGAAGAGAGGGATTGTATTTCTAATACGGGTACTGGCTCCAAAGATGAGATCTTGAGGGCAAAATCTGGCTGTGGCACCACTAGGAAGCCACATCACCAGCTCTTGGTGTCAGGGAGAGTTCCCAAGCTGTGGGGATGGGAAGGCGCAGGCTGACCCTGAGAGCTGGACCGGGCAAATCTCACCAGCTCTGCACCAAGCACACAGGACACCGAACCGCTCTGCAACCGGGGGACTGACAATGGGGAATTCCCTGTGGGATCGAGTCCCATCTAACTTATTTTTGAAAGGAACAAACACATGCAAAGCAGGCAGATCTCAAGAACAGCCTTTGTGTAGTTCAAGCACCTCCGTAAGGGTAAAGGCGACTCCAACTATACATGACTGAGGAGAAGCAGCCTGGCATGGAAGGGTTGGCAGCTACCCAGAGGCAAAGACCTCTTGTGCTCTGACCCCACAGCTGCCCCACCGTGAAACCTGTTTGCTCCTGGGACATTTCCATTCCCTGCCTCACCTGGAGCAGTTTTGCTGCTCCTCTCTCCCGAGGAGCAACACAACAAGACCCAGGCTTCAGCCAGGCACGAACGCAATATAAATAACCACAGAGCCATCAGAGGTGCAAATCCACTTCACTCTTCTACATGATAACACCCTTATAAAGGGATAGCTCATTTGGCAGATTATTCCCAGCCACGATGAGGGGAATGATAAGGACATTGGCTCTTCTAACCGCCGTCGGTAAATTGATGGGAGGTGGATTCCACACAAGCCCATAAAATTAAGACCTACAGATCAATCTTTCTTCATCTGTTTTCCTGCGATTGCCTGGCAGGCAAAAATATGCACAAGTGATGATGAGGTGTATCCAATCTTCTGCTAGCGGGAGAGGGGTTTCCATTCAAGGCCAAGGCTTTGAGATGCCCATAAAGGCAAGCCTCCAGCCTAGTGTGAAAGAGATCCGTTTACATCTCCTTACACAGAGGGGTAAATCATCCCCATGGTAAGTCATCAATTCTTCTTGGCTCCTCTACTGAACTGGATGAGGTTGGCTGAGAGGACCTGGCAGAGAGGACCATGTGGGGAAGGCTGGGGAGGAGAAGCTGGCACCGAGACAACAGCTAGGCCATGTCCTCTGCCTTCCTTGGGGTGTCCAGGGGTTTCTCAGCCATGGCCCCAGGTCGCAGCATGAGAGTGCAGCAAAAGCATCCTCCACATTCACACTGCAGTGGTGGACAGCTAACGTATCTGGTTGTCATATGGATACAGGTGAGTTGTCACCTCCCTACATGTTCAGCTTCCCAGCCAGATCCTTAGCGGGTGAAAACTAAAAGGTTTTAGCCCAACCCCATGGAAAACTGGACCCTTACTGGGAGCCTTGTCCCTCCTGGACTCTTAAAACTGCACCACTGAGAGGGAGGCAGCACTGTCCCCACTGCAGGCTGAGCGAAACAGTGGGTACCACCGGTCCCTGGTAAGAGAGCTGGGAAATGATGTCCTGACACACATTTAAGTTTTTAATTCATTTTATCAGGACACCTGCAGGAGTGCTGTCACGGGCAGCAGGGTGGCTGGGAATGCCACTTGAGCTAAGCACAAGTGCGAGGGCCTCAAATATGAACTTGTACCAGGGGCAAGTTCATGTTGACTTTGGAAAAATATCAGGCATGGTACTTGCTGGAGTCAGGGATCCTCTCCAAGAGACGGAGAAGGCCTCAGCATGCAGTCAAGCAAGAAACTCCTTTTAGAGGCATTAAGGCTGTAAATAAATTAATTCAGGGGTCAGTGGTGGCTGAGAATTTTGAGGAGAGGGGTAGGGATCAAGGGGCATAAGCATCACATGGGACAGAGCCAGGATGGCTCAGGATCCTGTCAGTCTCCTCTTCTCTTTCTCTATATCGGAGCAGCGAAAGGAGGGACCAGGCAGAAGGAGGGGTGACAGTCAGGCAGAAAAGCCTGTGAGGGGGATGAGAAAAAGGCCAGAGGCAGCAAAAGTGAACAAGGAGTAGGTGAAGGGTACTAGGACCAGCTGGGAAAGGGATGTTGGTTGCAGATCCCACCTGGAAAGCCATATCAGCCTATGTCAAGTCTTTGCATTCACACAGCTATTCCATGGAGATGTACCCACAGCTGCTGGAGTCGGAGGCTACAGGTTGTAGGAAGGATCCAGGAGAGTTGATAGGTTTCTTGGCTGTAGGTAGCTCTTTGCAACAATCTCTGCTTTGCTGTTAGGAAAAAGCACAAAAAACAAAGGCTGCTGCATATTCTTTCCTAGTAGTATGCAAGTATTCATCCATCTGTACGCTTCTGGAAGCCAGTGGAGTTCAGCACCAGATCACTTCCCCAAAAGAAGAGGACAAAAGAAGACAAGGGCATTTACAACTGTATCCTTCTGGGAATCATTTGAGCTGGGATACCCAGGAAGCCCTTGCATGGGTTAACTCCCATTGAGCTGAGAAAATCAGTGAGCAAGGGCCACAAGGACCTGGACAAACAGAACTGCAAAGATCTCACTCCCCAGCAGCCAGAATTTGGGCCTTTTAACAACAAGTTGCTGTTCTGTCCACGTTGACTCCACTCACTTTCCTGGCATGGAGACAGGACCTGAGCAGGTCTCCTCATGAACACCACCTCCTGGTCCAGCCACCAAGTCCTGGAGGATGACACAGCCCCTGGGCTAGATTTCAGACCTGAAGGGGGGCTTCAGCCACAAAGCAGCATGTTTGGGCCCCTCTCCCACTTACACGAGTACCAGTTGCTCAGCCCCTGGAAAGTTAGACCTGCTCTGTGACAGAGCTCAGCTTTCCAGAGCTGGGTTTGCACGCTTCAGTCCCTGGAGCCTCGCCTGAGCTGTCACCGATGTGAGGGGGAAGGAGAAATGTACTGTCAGGAAACGTAATCTCTGAAAAGTGCAGAAATCCAACTGTGGGAGGATTTACAGGAGTTCAAAACTAAGGGACGCCAGGAAAGACAGCTAAATAAACACATAGATCATGCGCCTTGAAAGCTGATGTCAAGATCATAAAAAATCAACTCGATTATAGGAGAAGACAGGTGGCGATTGGTGCAACCCCTACGCATCGTGTCCTGGAGCCTTCGGCTGGCCCTGTCCACTGGAAAGAGCACCCAGCAGATGTTTTCCTGATTACAAATGCTGTATAATTTATAATCCACAGCCTTGCACTTAAAATGATCCCAGAGCTGTGTCAAGGGAGGCCAAATCCTTCCCATCCATTAACACAACCAGTCCCCATCACTTCCCAGTGATACAGAGAACAGACTGTTCCCATGATGCGCTAGGGGCTGGGTGTTCTCAACAACAAGTGCAGGACCTTAGAGAATTGGTTTGATGCCATCAGATACCTGCTTTTGAAACGCGCTCCAGCATCATCAGGAACATCCACCATGCAATGGTAGCAGAGGTGTGTTGCTCCCAGGAAGAAAAATCCCTCTTGATGCTGTGCCAGGCTCTGCTAAGGGCAATCGTAGATTCTCTTTGTCTTTTTCTCCCTCTCCATAAGTTCACCGAGTCTTGCCAAGGTGTCCATGAGAAGTTAGCAAGTCTTATGGCTCACATTGCTCAGAATTTGGAGAGCAGTGCCTGGAAATGGAAAACACGGCACTTTCTCCCCCTTTACAAAAATCATATATAGGGCTCCAGGAGGGAAAACACTGAGCTATAAAAGTGTTCTGAAAACCTCTCCTCATCTTGGCACAAAATACTGCTCTGTGTTTTGCTAGCAAAGGAAATTCAGCACCTCGAATGCCTGCTTTCAGAGACAATAAACAGATTTGCACCTGGCCAGCTGAAGTTGCTCCAGCACCAGCGACCCCAATGGCCTGATGTTCCTCGGCAAATCTCAGCACCTCCCCTTCGCCAACGGCCGATGCCACGTGCCCTGGGCTAGACATGCAGAGTCCTTCCCCCACTGTCACTTTGCAGCCACCTCGCGTGAACAAAAGGGCACGCTCCCTGCTAGGATGTGCAGGAGCATGGCATGAAGGGGGGGAATTTCCACCCAGGAGCCAGAAGACCTGACAGGGTCTTGCATAGAGCTGCCTCAGGTGGTTTCAGGCTTGTGTGTGAGCAAGATGGCTGTCTTTGGGTGACACCAGTTGGCTCCCAAGTTACAAAGCGTTAGTGAAACCGAGCTGATAAATCCACCGTGGGCTATAAGGACTCCTCAACTTGACTCCCTGATAATCCAGTGCTCCCTGTCCAGCCGCCCACATTCCCATAGGTGGAAAGCAGAGTAGATGCAGACAGCGCATCCCAGCTGGCAGCACTGACCTTCCCAAAGGAATTCTCACCGAAGCTGGCAAAGATGCTGAAAACATGCTCAGGGCAAGGAAAGGTCGGGCCGCACACCATGGGGCTCAGCCCGAAAACCCCCACCTGGGCTGCCCTGCGCTGCCCCCAGCCCGGGCAGCCTGGCTGCAGGCAGCCCAAGCCAGCAGTCTCTGACCCCCCTCTAGTGGCTATAAAACATAGCAAAGTTCACGAACCCGCTACTAAAGCCGCCTTCTCCGAGCGCAAGGCAGGGTCTGAGTACTGGGACAAAAGGTCTGGGGTCAGCTGTCCCCACACAAGGCACAAGTAAAGCCATGGACCAGGAGAGGCAAAGCAGATGAGAGCAATGCTCAGCCCAGCTCAAGTCCTGCCGCGAGGGAGGATGCGGAGTGATGGAGCAAAGGTGATGGCAGGGCCCCCTCCTCCATTTATTAAAAAATAAATAAAGTTAAAAATAAAAGCACAGATCCTTCTCTGAGTCCCCATAGAGTGGTGGGGGGAGCCACTGGAGGCAATCTCCCTACACCACGTAGCTCCGAGTTCACTCTGGAGCACAGTACTTGCGTGGGGGGGAGCAGTCGTACCCCAGGGCTGCCTGCACAGCAAGGCTAGGGGCAACCATGCCCCTGCTCGACCCCAGAGGCACAGCATTCCCCAGGCATGGCGTTGCAGCCACCTTCAACTGGGGCAAAGGAATCAGGCAGGGCTCCCCTGCTGTAAGGTCCAGGGGAGACCCCGCTCCCACATGCTGAAAGGACAAGAGCTGGAGAGGTAACCCTCCTGTGGAGAACTGGTGGCCCCTGCAACCACATGGCAGAGCGGCAATAGCATCCCCTCATACCTTCTTCCTCCATCCTCAAGGATGCAACAGAGGGACCAAAGCCAGATTCAGAAGAGGTTTTAGGTATCAACAGGCGCAACTGCATCAGCAGGATTGACAAGAGCGTTTCTGCAGGGCCAGGCTCCCAAATCCCAAAGGCTTTTCTGCTGCAGCACGCACACATCCACATATGTCCTCCCAAAGAGGCCCATCAGCTATGTACACCTCCAGTGTTCCTGAAGTTCATGTTCAGACCGTACCAGGCACATTGAACCAGACACAAAATGATTGTTACAATAAGCGCTGTAAAACGTACTGATGCTTTTCAGCTTGGTTCCGAGGAAAGTGGCTTATGCAATTACACCGTAGGCTTGTGTGTTCCAATCACTTTGGAACCTGTCAGCTAATTTTAACCCAATTTAGCGGAGAGACAGAAAACTCAGATAGTTTTAGTTTCACTAGGCTGTCAGCTAAAGGACAGACAACTTTTCTTAGCGTCCTCCCTCGAGCAAAGCCTGCAGTATGAGCTCAACCTCTTAGTAGATACCAGAGACTCCCCATGACTTTAACAAGCAACCCAGTGCAGGAAAGGGGGTTTACAAGAGCTCCCATCCCTCACCCAACTTCAATATAAACCCATGGGAAAGCTGCCTTTCTTGCCTAGCCACTTGCCTCGCTTCTAAACACTAAAAAAGATCACATTTCATTTCTCTCTGGAAAGTTTAATTCTTTACATCGTAAGGTCCCTGTAAACTAAATAAGTTCAGTTTCCTTTGGCCAGTGACTACAATCAAATACCTTTAAACAAAAAACCCAAGAATGCTTTTCACTAGAAATGAAGTTGCTGGCTTTCCCCCCCCCGCCATTTTTTTTTAATCCCTCACTAGAGAAGGGCAAGAAAATTAATTGAGTATTTTTAGACAAAAGTGGAAAAAATTCTGATGAAATAAAAAGACAATCCAGTCACATTTGGATGGAAGAAACGTTGTACCAGCTACAGACAGTTGGCACCTGCCAAACATCCGACCTTGAAAGATCAGGCCAGGTTTAGTATGCGCAGTACAGACAGGGTTTTAATATAAGAGTTTTTGCTATCTATAGGAGCGGATCCATTTTCATTCTTTAAAACAAAACGCAGAAGAAAAGCCTTGGTAGAGCCAGGTTGTTTGGTAGCCAGCGTACCCTGGCAGCGCTGGAAGGCTGACGATGCAGGAGAGCCCGAAGGAGGAAGCCCGGGAAACCGCTCCGGGGTACGTGGTGTGAGACCATGGTTAGTGGTCAGCTCTCAAAACACACTCTGCTTCTGTTGAGCTGTGGCTGTCAAGCTGAAATTAATCTTGCCTGGGCAGTCAAAGTTTAGATCTGCCTTCGCTAGCCTCTAATGAAAAATGCATAGTGGCAAGCATTGGAAAATCCCTGACACTCAGCACCAGAGGGTACATTTAAATAATTCTATGAATATAGATCAATAAAACTAATGTACTTATAGCCGCTGTGTGAAGTATTCAAACTAGAATAAAAGTCATCTTGTATTACAAAGCCTTGTATTAATTCTTAGCACCTATTGTTTTACATATTCAATTAATCTTAGTCGGCAGATAGCAACTCATGATATTAAAAGCACAAGGCATGAGAATCTGTATTAGAGAGTCCAGACATCTTCATAACCAAGAGTGAGCTTGGAGGCAGACATCACTACAAGAGCCCACTGCCTGCCTGCAGGCTGGGGGCTAAGACACCACGTGGGCTGGAGACACGAGAGGACAGCTATGGCCATGCCAGGACCTCCAAATCCCTGCACGTGGTCTGCAGGTGAACACACATCTCTGAGGGCTTCTGCAGACCAGAACCTCAATGCATCAAGAACAGGAACCGCATGAAGAAGTGCCTTCCCAACAGAGGTGGAGTTGAAAGACCTACAGCGGGCATCCCTGGCCACCGGACGACCCAACCGCTTGCCTGTGATTTGCTTTCAGTACCAGCCAGATGAGTGGAGGAGGTGTGAGATAATGTGTAAGGTTGGACTAAGAGCCTTTCCAAGGCTTTGTCAGGCCGCTTTGCCAAAATCTCTCTATTGCCAGCGCCTCTCACTCAGCTGCAGGGAAAAGCTGGTCATTGAGCAGTTATTTTGGCGAGCTCCCCAGGGAATTTGGAACAGAAATCTGTTGGACCTAATAAAACATCACATTAGAGGACCAGACCATCAAACCAATTAGTCTAAAAGGTGTCAGCCCGGACTTGCCAGCCCCTGCATTTTCAAAACCTTGGTCCACTTCAGTCACTTTGCGTGGACCTGAGACCCCTCCACGCCATGTGACTGTCAGTATTTGAGTCCCCCACGCTGCCGCAAAACCAGACACGCAAAGTCGGGTAATGGAATCCAGCAACATCTTTGGAAAGGTGGGCCAAGGTGACTGAGGCAAAGAGCTCTCCACTATCCCCCATGGAGCTACAAAGGGTTGGAGGTCTTGGCTCCAGACACATTGTAGGTCCCCGTCTCAACAGGTCTGCTCCAGCAAAACATACTGGCCCCAACTTTTCTACCTCTTTGACTTTTCAGAGCATCATCTCTGGGTGCGCTGCCCAGCTCTTCAGAGGAGGACGTACAAGCATCAAGCTTATGCATCAAGGAGGATGCATCAAGCAGTTAGATACGTCATTGCTGCCCCCGCCCCGCGCAATTACTTAAATGGTATTTGGGTCTCTTTCTTCAGCAAAGGCTGTAACCTTTATTGACACTGTGGCTGCTGTGACACCTATTAAGCTGACAGTGGTCCTCAACACATCGCTTGCTATGATGAACCTGGTGTTGCGGGGCTGCCCTGCTCTCAGTTGCTGCCCAAGAGAGCACCTTGCACCGGCGCAGCAATCTGCGGTCACTGGTGTGGCATCACTGTAACCCCAACTGTCCTCACGGCGTTTCCCTTCTGATTCACTCAGCACTTCACAAACCAGCCCTGGGTACTCAATACCTGCAGAAAAAGCCCTATGTACCTATCTCAAAAGACAAAGGAACACTTTTAAAAGATAAACCACCCAAAAATGCAGCATCCAGTGTGATCTAGCGAACAGAGAGCACCATTGATAGAGATCTATGTTAGTCTATTAATAACCCGATGCTAAGCTTGCATCTGGACTCATTTCTCTTGTATATTAATCATGTGCGGTTTACATAATAAGCCCTGTGTGTTGCCACAAGGTAGGACACCCCTATTCCCACACGGCGGGTTTAATGACTTTGCAAGGCTAACAAAGCTCTGCTTTCTGAAAGGAGGCTGGAGTTGGGTCCCTACCAAAGTGAGGTTCTCGGGAGGTAATAAAACACCAAGGAGATGCTATCTAGTGGATTTGGAGCATTTCACTCCCTTGAAAGTCAAGTTGACAGCTGATTTAAAGTTTCCAGCTAGGTCATACAAAAGTCAACAGCGGCTGCATCCAGCCAGGTTCAGAGTTTGAATATTTATGGTGTCAATCTGAAATCCAGATAACCACAAATAATCTAAGCCCAGAGAAAGCTCTCTGGACATTAATGCCCATATTGCTAGGGTTACCATGGGATCGTGGGCAGAAGGTTGTTTTTTCTTTTTCTTCTCCTTTTTTTTTTTTTTCTTTTTTTTTTTTTAAATAAAGGCTATTATGCATTGATGGCGATGTGTCAGGCAGTTCCCGCCAGATCCGCCTGCCTTCCAGGAAAGCCGGTGTGGGCACCACGTGAGTGGAGCTGGTTGGAAGCACCGAGACACACTAGCGTTCAGGTCAAATCCAGCCCACCAGGGAATACCCTGATAAATTGCAGTCATCACTACACTGCAGTGCAGAAGTGCAAGGTAATAATCATCGCACGCTGCCCCACAGCACAGCCGCAGAAAGAGGCACGCACATCTCTGAGTGTAGGCCACCAAGAAAGCGCCCTCAACCCAGGAGATGAGGCAGTCTTGCTCCTTTGCCCTGGAGAAATTCATCCGACCCACGGGGCATGCTTCCCTCCAGGACTCCATGGATGATGGATGTAGGTCCCTGCGTCCCAGGGCTGGGCTGCAGAGGCTGCTTTGAGCATACGACCAAGATACCGCATCCCATCGCAGGTACAGCCGCTTCCCAAGGGAGGCCTAGAGATGATGTGGGGTGGCAGAAGATGCCAAGGAAAGAAAAGCAAAAAAAAAAGAAAAAAGGAACAGACAAAATGCCAAAAATAGAGGCCCTTCCCCTGGATTATCTGAGCCTGAGCACGGTTGGCATCCCAGCAGAAAGACTCTTGCTGAACAGAGCTGCATGGGGAGCAGAGAGCTCCTTTCCTACCCACCCACCAGCTGGATCAAGCTGAGAAATTACATTATTGTGACACGCTGGCCCTTGGGGGAGGCCGTGCCTGAAGCATGGTACAGATCCTTCTGCAGACATCCCGCAGCATGCAAAATACTCCAGCGGGTTAGAACAAGAGTTTCATGAACAGGAATCTGCAGCAATACCCCAGACAGGAACCATCCCAGGAGATCTTGGCACACCGCCTCTGGCCTCTTTGCAACAGCTCCCGAAGAAATCAATCTCGGAGCTTTCAGTGGTGCTTTTGCATCACCACTGGCAACTTGGATGGCCCATCCACAATGTCAGCTGCTAACCCAGTCTTTATGGCTTCTCCGTGCCATAAAGGCTTGGAGGAAAGTCTTTCTTAAAAGAGAGAAGAGGTGCTGCTGGTTAGCTGATGCGACCTTTGTGCGATGGGTAGGTATGTGCAGCCCAGGAACCAGCAACAAACACCTGGAGGAACACGCAGGGCATGCACAAGCAGCAGCATCCCAGATTTCGACACAGCCAACACAGGGACAGCCCCACACAGATGTGTGTTGGAACAGATCTGCAAACACATCTGCTGGTGCTTGCCAGAGCCATGAGCAGCTCAAGGCATTTGCCAAGTCCCGGGACTTGCTATGGCAAGGTTGTGGGTACCGCAAGCCAAAGGAATCAGCAGGATGCTGGCAAGAAGGGCAGAGCAACTTGAGATAAGAGCACAACCAGAGCGAACTGAAGGGGTTTTTCTGGCAAATAACTTCCCAGCCAGAAATACCCCCCTGAAGACCAGACTGAGTTTTCCTCTGCTGCTGGAGAAGAGTTAGTGCCCCTTGGTGAGTTTTAGGAGGATTAGTACAAGTATTAAAGTTAAAAGTAGTTTTGTAACTGTCTTCATGGACGTATAGGAACATACCTAAATATAACATTAATTTCCATATGTCATCCAAATGGCTGGTTAAGAAAAGCAGGGACTGAAACAACGTGAAATGTAGTTTTGCCACTGACTCACGTGGACTCCAGCGAGCCCCACAGTGCATAAACAACGCAGCTCCTGGTGAAGCCAGCAAAGTTGCTGTGGGCTGGAAACATTTTGCTTTTCCACCTAAATTCAGGTGTCTGGAGGGAGGCTACGATCCTTTTACTGCCCCAGCTCCCAAGCAGCTTTGGGAACGGTCTTTATGATGTAATGGTGGATGTCACAAATTGCAACAGTTCTCTGGGGTTGTTTTAGGTACCCGAGACACAACGATGAAATTGGAGGTTTGAGCAGGTAAGAGTTTGAAGAGAAAGGCAGGCAGAGATTGTGCAGCAGCAAATCATTCTACCTACTGCGTGATTGTGAAATTATGTTGAAAATTGATTCATCTGAGAGAAAAAGGAAGTTTGTTCCCTCTGTCGTAATAGCAATTTGCAATGTTGATATGTGTCTCTATTTTGACAGATTTGTGGGGCAAAGTTAAGCTTGAGTGGGTGGTGGAAGTCATCCAGGGTGATAATGAACAAACAATAATTACAAGGCAAAAGGGGGAATTGGCTGGATACCTTAATTATGCATTTCCAGACTTTCTAAACATTAAAGGATTTTACTAAATCAGCACGCTATTTTCAGAAAGGAAAATATTACTGTGTGGTTGGAGTGCCATCACAGAAGCACATGGAAACATCAGGACGCGGAGTGTCATTACACTTTGTTCTTTTGGGGCTCAGCAACATTTAGGAGAGGAATTTTCCCCCGTTCTCTCCCCTCGACGAGCAGCACCACGCGGGGAGCTACCGGCCTTCACCAGGGTCATCTGCTCCGCTCCTCAGGCTGGAAGCAAAGCAAAGCAGCGACAGGTCACCCAGACCTCAAGCTTCACACCCCAGGTAGTGAGTTTTTCCTGGCCGCTTGCAGAAGGGTCAGGCAATCCTTCAGCAGCTGAAGAGTTCGGATCTGGGAGAAGAGGTTGCCAAAAATACCATTCCAGCCCTATTAAAACAGGTCACCCACTTATTCCTTTTTATCAAACCATTAGCGGTAAGAGAAAGACTTTTTTTTTTTTCCTTAAAAATAAAAAAACTCCACTTAAAAAGGAATGTTTCCATCTTCCAATTCTTAATTTCTACTCAAAGCAAATCCTTAGCTTCAAAAACTTCGAAACAAAACGCTTCTTCTGGACTGAAACTAAAATGTTTCAACTTGCCAAAAACTTCTTCCCCAAAAGAGACTGTTTCAGGTCAAGCCAAAACATTTTTTGGACCTGCCAGCAAATTTAGCGACACAATTCTTTGTGCTGCTGTAATTAGTATGAATGGGCTTCCTTAGTACCATTGTTTCAGGAGCAGCTGTGCTACTTTGATGAATACCCATATTTTTGTACGTCACATGCATTTGCTATGGCCTGTTTCTAAAGTTTCAAATCATACAGTCAGGGAGCAGAACAGAAATAATATCAGGAGAGTTGGGCGATTAATCACAAACCCCAAAGTGAAAAGACAGGGATCTTGTCGTGGGACACGGGACAAGGACTCAGAAGACCCAGCTTCTGTTCTTGGCTTGGCCAAAGACTGAGCTGGGCAAGTGAAAAATTGCTCTTTTGCTGGCTGGCAAAAGTATCCAGAGATGAAATAACTTGCCAGTTTGTCCGTTTAAATTCTACACCATAGGACTGTGCTACTACTCCTTTACTATGGAAGCAGGTCGAAAATGTTCCACTAGCATAGACACATGCTATGTGCATAACCAGGGAGAAATGCAGATTCAGTAACATCAAAATACTTCTCAAATCCCTCCCGACACCTTCACATTGAAGGCTCTTCACACTGAACTGTTTTAATTCTGCAAAATCAAAAATGTCTAGCTGCAATATTTCTAAGCCCAGCAGTTCAGTTTTCCTCATCTTGAAATGCCTTTTGCTTCAAATTCAATTAAAACTGTATTTCAAAAGAAGCATGTCAGCGACAGCACTTATTACTAAATATCAACAAAAATATCAGTGCTATTTTCTATCAAAAAAAAATAAAATCTATCAACTATCCAAAGTGAAATGCTATGTTGCCTTGTAAACCCTCAATTCAATTGCAAATCCTCAAAGGTTTGGTTTTCTTCTGAACCTGGACAAATTTGTAAGATTCAAACTTGCCAGGGAGCCAAGCTCAACAAGAGGAGGTTTGGCTTTACCAGAGGGGCTGCTGGAAAGGAGAGAGCAATAAATAACACGAAGTCAAAACCTGAAGCCAGCAGGGTTGGTTTGGGAGGCAGGAAGGAGTCTCAGGATGTTGGGGACAAGAAGGGCTGCAACAATATCCAACACATCTTTCTCCAGAAACCCAGGATCTGTTGGTGACTCACTGAAGTTAGGAAAGATCAACAAAACCGACCAGCCCAAAATATTTCAGAAGGGCTTAAAAGAAAATAGTACCAGACATTTGTTATATTGTCGTGCCTCTCTTTAGGGGACAAAAGCACTTAGCAGAACAAACAGAGTTATCAGAATAGTATTTTGCTTTCTGCTATGACAGAGGCCAACACAACTGGTGGGCACATGCGCTCACATCCATGGAGCAGCCCTCCTTCTGCTGGGGAAATGGAGACACGCTTTTCTTTGCCATGCTTGCATTTGAGCATCTAAACCGAGGTGCCTGCACAGGACTCCGTTCAAAGCATCACCTTTCAGAAGCACTAAACCTATTAACAAAACCTTTAAACAAAATACATGGCCCCATTCAGGCAAACGCAGCCTTGCAGCAGGATCCGTCCCGACTCCTCACCGTACATGTAGCTATCAGAAGTGCAAGTCCAGCAAGTCGCAGGACGAAGGAGACTCTGCCCCTCTTGCCCAAGCCAATAAACGCTGCAGACGTGGCCCAGACCAGATCAGCCGCATCCCCTCTGGCTGCCAGGGGGTCAGACATGGCACCCCCAGATCTCATGAGGGGACATCAAGTCGGGCACCATCCAGAACCAGATCAGAGCTTGCAGCTCTGTCCGTCCCACCCTAACTCCATGGAAAACACCGGCCACAGCAAGAGGTCCTGCAAACCAAGGGTCATTGGCCAACATTGACCACTACCCACCATTTCAGTTACACATCCAAGCCAGCTGCTTGCCCCCGGAGTCTATGAGCAAGCCACCTTCCACCTTATGGTACACTGAAGCTTCTCAGCCAAGAGAAAAAACACACCTCACATAATCAGTTTTAATTAAATTTTCAGCAAGTATCTTCAGTTAAGCTGATACTTGGCTAACGACCCCCGTTAAAATGAGACGCAGACAGCACAACTGGCAAGTATCCCCACACTTTGTGGATGGGCTCTACCACCAAACCTTCTCCCAACAGAGAAAGTTGGGATGACGGCAGGAGGTGACAACTTTAATGGATGAGGGGCCAATAAAAATAAAGGCAGCCACACAGAGCACACGGCTGTGCGGCTAACATTTCATTTCCAAGCAGGATGTTTTTTCAGAGGGTCCCATTAATTTCTCCAAGGTCCATGGGCCTCACTGTCTCCCATCTGTCTAGCAGGGAAAGAATATAGTGCCCTGCCTTAAACACTTGGAGACCTCAAGTCCCCTCTTTGCTCCCTGCTCAACCCACTGGTTAAGTCACTAACCCTCTGCAATATGGACACATTAATACTCAGCGCTATGAAGGGAGTTCAAGGCTGATTCATAATTCACCTGGCCCAAAAAGACACTGGGTTTCTTAGGCCTGGGGCCATAACTTTAAAATGTAGAAGCTGTCAAAAAAAAAAAAATCAGAACAGTAAAAGGCTGTGAAATTTGCACGCAGTGAAATTATTCCCATTTCGCAAGGTTCATTTAAGAAGTTACTGTAAATAGCTCCTGCAATTCACACACAAAACAACATTTCCAGAAACATTAATGAAACATTTTTTAAAGCCCCCCCCAACATTATTCCTGGCAGAAAAGGGGAAAAGATGCAAGCTGTGGAGTCTGTGACTGCATAAGGGAAGAAGCTGTCGGATCCCATCTGTCGATGAGGAGGATAAACGACCGCACACATCTCTCCTCTACATCAGCTCATAGCCCGACTTTGAGGAGAAGGAATGTTCTCGGGTCCCAGCTTTCGGCAGAGGAGGCAAGGATGGCAGCAAGTGGGAGTTAAATCTGCATAGGTCTTCTCCCACAGTCCCTCCATCCGTACTTTGGGGAGCTAAGAGACTCCAGATTGGATGCAAAATTAACTGGTGGGAAGGAAAATGGGTACTCCGCATGGCAACAGGGACAGTGGGAAAGTTCTCCACCACCAAAACCACAAGCTGATGAGAGGCACCTTCCTGGTGGACCTCAATGGGCCGCACTGGAGACAGAACCTACCTGCAAGATCCCTCCCATGCCACCACTGAGCAAGACCGGACCAGCAAGAGCCATTTGGGTACTGGGTCCACAGGAGAAGGTCCAACATCACATCCTCCCAGGGAGAGACAAGCTTACTGGTGTCCTTCAACACTATCGAAGAAAGAAACTTGAAGCTATGGAGCAGCACAGACAAGCACTGGCTGGGACAACAGGGGTCAGTACTTCATCGTATGCAAGACTGGCACTTGATGCATTGGGATTAAGAGCCTGCAAATTGCAGCATTCCTCCAAGGCCATCTCACTGGAAAAGAGCGAAGGTCAAGACCAGGAGAGACCCAGAGGTCAAAGTGCTGCCAAGAAAAATACCTAAACAAAGCCCAGGATTTCTCCAGTCAATGGCTCAGTTATCTAAAGACAGAGTTAAACTTAAAATATGAAATTTGAAATTCACTTTAGACATTTTTTCTTCCCTTATTTTAAGCAGGCTTTTCTCAGCATAAATACGATTTTATTTCAGTCCCCAGCTAAAATCAGCCTGACTCTCCATGGTCAAAAAAACAGTCAACGCCAACTTGAACTTCTGGGGTGCTGAGAACTAGGTGGTCCACAGTTAGTTTTTTTTATTTTCTTTTGGAAGTGTTTTTTGGTTTGTGGGTGTGGTGGGGGTTTTGTTTCTTGGTTTTGGAGTTTTTTTTTTATTTGTGTTGGGTTTTGGTTGGTTTTTTTTTTACGTATAATCAAAATTTGACATATCTGTGAGGAGTTCTGGTGGGGTTTTTTGCATAACTGGCCTACTGCCACCCTGCAGCTCCCAGTGCAATGGCAAAGTGGGACTATGTTCAAGCAAGAGGTGGCCAAAACCTTCATCATCTCCACTTCCACACGTTCATAGGAGCCAGAGGTGAATCTCCGGCACGAAGAGCAACCACAATTCACTACCATTGCTAACACCATCTCAGCCCATTTTGTGTTGCTGTCCCAGCAACACAGGAATCGGGTTACTGCCTCCTGGAGTCTCCAGGACCTCCCAACATCCAGGAATCCTTGTCTGAAGGGATTTGCCCATAACTACAGCCACAATCCTCTTCCTCACAAGCCAACCCAATTCAGACAATAGCTGTTGTCACTCCTTACGCTGCTTTATCTACACGCAAATAGCAAGGCAGATTTTTATTTTAACAGCTCCCAGTCAAATTCGGTTTTGGGAGGAAGGAAATCTGCGACTCCCCAAATATTCAAGTCAAAGTGTGCACATACAGGGCCACAAAAGGACACAAGAGTCCCCAAGTCGTGGCCTTGCTGGAACACAGATTTAAATTAAACCAACCATCCTTTTTCCCCTCCCTGTGCTTTTGCAGCAGGGACATAAACGCACTTTGAAGGTAGGAGAGGCAGAGCATCTTGCTCCCTAATCTTCCTGGCCACTCGACACCACGTTTCTGAAAAGCCTTTTGCACACTAAAGACAATATCTCATAAAGAACCCAAACAGAAATACACTCTTCTCCCCGATTTGAAGATTAACAGTGAATAGAATTATCCTTTGATGGGGTTTGGGCTCTACTGGATTTCAAAGGAATATTGTACCCTGTATTGCATTACTGAAGGGACCCATTACTGGTTTCCCAATGGCCAGCCTACCACCAGTTCAGCCCAGTCCCAGCTCAGATGACAGCGTGGAAGATCTTCTGCAACTTTGTGAACTCAGCAATTAGCCCCCTGAGCCCAGGGAGAGTTTGTCAAGATCCCATCGCAGGCGAACAATAACACAGAAATACAGCTTTGAGGGGGAGACTATTTATCAAGCTGACCACAGACATCTCCCTTATTTTTCCTTTAATAAATCCAGCCAAGCTCTTGGCTGTGCTCAGTATCTTGTCATTGCTTTCGTCTCCTTTCAGGATTGCCTCCCACCTGCAAGTCTTCAGGCCCTTTGCGACCCTGGAGGCATTTGTTTTCCCCAACATTTCTCCGTAAAGAAACCCAGCCTTTTCTCCCATGGAGGGGAGGGAAACTGAGGCACAGCAAAGTGAGCTGCCTGGCCCAAGGTCAGGGAAGGGGACAGGAATAGCCGCTCATTTGGGCTGGGCTGTTTTGTACTGACTATTTCCTTACCTGCACGACAAGCATCAGGAGTCTTTTGCTCCTTCTTGTGAATAAGCTGTTTAGGAATTACTCGGATGCTCTTTGCCATCAGATTTTAATCATCGGGTGTGCCTTCCTTGTGGTACTCCATGAGGCCATTCAGGCAGCCAGCCAAGCTCCTGAGAGCCAGGCTTCATCGAAATACACGTGCCGATTATTCTTAATAACAGCGGGCAGACACCAGCTCGGCCCCAATCTTATCTCCACCTCCTATTGCCAGTGTGGCATTTCTATTGCCATTGCCACATCCCGGCAGTCCTTCCAAGAGGGACATGGCGAGCCTCAGGCTCCAGTCCTCCTCCAGTCCTTGGAGACAATCCTGGGAAGAGCCACATTGGGATACACACAGGTGGTCCTCCGAGGTCCATGCGGGAAGGTCCGCTCAGGTGGCCGGCTCTCAGGAGCACCAAGCATCAGCACCACAAGGCTGCTGGCAGATGCGGTTGCCTGTGCTAATTTCATGCCCATCCTCTTCACTCTCCGCAAAATTCCAGGCAGGCCCTTCCACTTTGGCTGACATTCAAAACTGTCACCTCTCTGCAGACATTAACTTGGAGGCCTCTGTCATCCCTCACATTAAAATGCTATCACAGGGAGTCAGCACAGCTTGACTCAGCCAGCTAAGGGGCTGGCTCCGGCCAAGCTGCAGGGACAGCCGATTCACGCTTGACATCCATGGTCAATTTGACAGTGATGGACACACTACTTAGGAGTCATTTGCTGATCTCATTTCCCCAGGTGGGAGGTCGTGCCACAGAGCTGCCTTCCCCGGGGAGGAGAAGTGGCAATGCTCTCCAGCCTCTCCAGGAGCACAGACGTGTGCGGATGGGCTTTCCCATCTGCTCGCTGAGCATGAGACGATCTACAGAGCCTGCCGGGAACCCAAAATGCAGCTGCCCGATCCTCCGCGTCATGAGATGGCTTTGCTCGCAGACAAGCGTCTTGCCCAAAAAAAAAGTGTCATGTCCATTTCTGTGGACCTTCCCCACATCCTTGCCAGGGTATGTCCTCCTGGGTTACTCCTTCCCTTCTCGGGCAGGACAGGGAAGAAGTCCTCAGTCTTCTCAATCACTGCTTGCTTTTTCTGAGCCCACTTGCTCTTCCACATGTGCTGTCAAAGGCCACAATAGATTGCTTTGCATCCAAGACACACCTTTGCTCCCAGACAGGGTCTAGTCACTAAACCCTGACCTTCCTTACAGCAAAGAGATGCAGAGGCGTGACGCTCATTAAGCTCTAAATCAGTTTTTAATGGACACGTGCATCCTCCTTTTACCAGGTCATGTCTCAGTCTGGAGGTACTCACCTTGTCACTGTACATCCTTCCAAGCGGGCAACGACAAAACAGGCAATGTCCAACCACTCGCGAGCCTCAGGGGAGCAATGCTCCAGGAAGGAGAGGGCTTTATAAGCCTTCACCTTCCACCGTGAGCCCCAGGCATCACCATAGGTGCACCCAGCCCTGGGATGGGATAGCACGGCATGTGTTGACATCAGAGCATCAGCTCCTTCAGTGCCCACAGGCCTCATGCGCACACAGACTGGGTGACTAACTCGGCAGATGCTTAGCCCAAACCAAATCACGCTCCCCATTTGACTGAAGGCCCCTCAGCACCTGCATCTCCTGATACCCAAGTACGTCACTGCCGTAGCTCTGTTCCCAATAAGTCAGAGACAGTAGTAGTGTCCTGTACCTCGGCATGCATCTTTAAAAACAAAGCCCACCTGCAGCTCAGGGGGTGTCAGCTCTAAACCTGCTTGGTTATTCTGGTGCATAAATTCCAATTAAACCAGAGTGAGTTAAGCTAAACTAAAATACACAGGGAACTAGTTAAAGCTGACCTGAAAATACAAGTTTCCATACTGACATAAAGCCACAAGCCACCAGAGCTGTGGTCCCCTGCATCTTTATACCACAAAAAAGAACAAAGCACTTTTTTTTTTTTTTTTTTTTTTTTTTAAAAGCACACAGAGTAGTTTACAGTCTAATCACCTAAAAACTCCATTCCACTTCTCTACTGCCCTAACACAGTGTCATTGGTAACACGCTCAAATCCCAGGGCCGCAAAAGATAATTACGGCAGAGGAACTCAGCCAGCTACCGCTGGGAACCTCTTCCCAGCCTTTCCCAGTTCTGGGAAGCCTGAGCTGAGCCCCGTCCTAAACACCCTGTAAAACAGATGTCTTATACAGCGTGCCCAGAAGGCCTTCCCCAAAACTAGGCTCTTTTGGATCAGACAAAGGGAGCAAATTCCAGCATCCTCCAGCTCTTGCCGCGAACATGGCTCCTTTGAGAGCAAGGCACAATCCAGCTTGGAGAGTGCCTCTCCCCACAGCTGCGGCTGCCTGGCTCTGGGACGGTGACGCACTTTATTTCTGTCACTGATGCCACCTGTCTTGGATGAACAAGGAGACTGAGGAGTTTCGTTCCCCCCAGAGATGCCCACAGAGTCGATCAAAGCCCTTAGACTTTCTCTCTCGAAGGTGACCAGGCATCGTTGCACAAGATAGCATGGTCTTTCCCCTCGCCTCCAAGCGGCAGAGCTAACACAGCTGCCGAGCTGGCTGGGGTGGATGGAAAGGGATCGACCGACAGACGAGTCACAGATCTTACGGCTTCAAAAGCAAAGGCCCAGGCCCTAACATTGCTACTGCTCTCCCTGCCGAGCAGTGAGGGTCTCCGACTGCCAGGGCAGCCTGGCTCTGCTCCAGCATCCCCATCCCAGGCTAAGGCAAGACGAGGACTGGGCTCGCGTCCCAGTTACTTGTTCGGTCCTTTTATGGGGAAGATCGTTTTATAGCAGGGTCTGGTAGAGTACTCAGCTTTCCCTTCCAGACTCCAGCAGAAAGAACTTGACCCGTGTCCTCAGACCCTCTTAGTCATCGGGCTGAGCCGCCTCTCCCCTCCTCCCACCACCCGCCTCTTTTATGGAGTAGCAGCAGCAGCAGAGCATGGGGTGAGAAGTCAAGGGAAGGACAACTTGACTGATGGAGCTCAGGTTGTGGGGTCAGCGCAAGGCGTCGTGATCCGGGCTCAGACAGAGCCATTTCCTCTGTGATTTTATCCTCTGCGATTTTTATCTTTCGTCTGTTCACACGTCATGCCACCTGGACATAATACAGAGCAAGCTGAGCGCCTGGCTCCAGACTTAACCCCTTCCCTACCTCTCGGGAAAGCGGGAGGCCCCAGGCATGGAGCAATTCTGCACTTGTGGCTTTGCCTGGCAACAAGGGGCTTTTCTTTACGGGCCCTTTTTATTGCCTTGAACATCTGTAAGTGGCAGGTTTATCCTTCTCAGCTGACCCCACGGATAATGTTATGATTTAGCCACAAATTTCACATTCTCAACAGCGTTCATCAGATGTGATTTTTGGTATTTGTTTTAGGTGAGACATGCTGGTTTCAGTTCCCGCGCTAAGCCATGCGAGTACAGCCCTGGTAGCTTGCAGCGAGGGCTCCTCAGGTGATAGTGCAGACATAAAAGGCAGGCAGAAACAATTTCCTCTCACTGCACGAAAGGTATCCAGCCTTAGCAGCTACTTATACAGGGCTGGAGTAATAAAGACCAGCCCTCCGCTCCACCGAGCCCAAACCAAAACCACGGGTGGAATTAGGTGGCATCCGACACGAGCACAGGTGTTCAGACCAAGCTATGCTTATACCAAGAGCAAAGAACACTTTTAATGTCTACAGGGAAACTGGCAACAACGCCCCTAGCAAAGTCTCAGACATTGAGCACGCCAGATCTAAAACCTTTTAAAAGGCAGATGAAAACCATCACCCCCATTCTGTAGGTGAGGACCAGCGTGAGGAAGGAAAGGGAGGAAAGGGATATTAAAGCCAGGACCTGTCCCAAATGCCATGTCCCCAGCCATAGCACATGATACCTCACTAACCGTTTCATCACCAGACGTCCTCTCACCTCCACAGGCTGGGCAAGAGTCCAAGTGTCCTCACACGACATCCATTGGCCTTCCTTTCAGATCCATGTAGCATCAAATTCCATGGTCCAAACAGGATGCAGCTCCAGCAGGAGCCGCATGGGAGACCCAGCCTGTAAGACACGGTGGAGGGGCCTGCAGGAAGCCTGATGACCCCCATAACACATACCACCATTCTCCTCCAGACAGGACCCACCTTCCCAGCCCTCCGCCTTTCCTGGCTCCTCCAAAGAGCAGAGGGCTGGCTCCCGCATCCGCCTAATTCCACCGTGATAAATTACCACCGGATGGAACAAAAGTAGAAACTGCTTTTAGCACAGGGTATTTTAAGGTGCTTATGGGGTTTTTTTCCAAGTTTCCTTATTTGTTTCCTTTCTTGCTCCTGGTATGATAAAAGGAGAGATAGCTGGACACTCCCTGTTGTTTAGATAAAAAGTCTAGGGAAAAATACAAAATGCAGCTAGCCGCAAAGACTGTACAGGTCTGGAGGATACTTTTGTTTCAATTTGTGCTTCTTAAAGCCAGTGACTTCACTTTCTGAATTAGGCAAAGAAAAATCCAGACAAAACAGCACATTCTCGAATAAAACCCTTCTGGCCTTCATGCGTGGCTCCCAACTAAGCAATCTATGGGTGGCAAGGTGCAATATTTTTAACGGCCCTTTCAAACCAAATCAAAGCATCTTAGAAGGAGCTGTAGCAAGTTACAGTTCTGGCCGTGTTTCAGAAGGACTATGGTAGAGGGCAGGGATGACTTGGTTTTTCAATAAACCGTACGCACAGCGAACACATACGAATGAATTTCAAAAGGTTAAATAATTCTCATGCAGAAAGTCAACTCTCTTTTGACATTAAGAGACCCCTTTATTTAGGGCAGTCCCTACATCAAGAGCTGACAAAAGCCAGGTAGGTATAGTGGGAAGGATCTGTCCATAAATGCCCAGCTCTCATACACTCCCAAAGCATCTGCTCTTGGCCGCTGTCAAGAGGAGTTTGCTATATCAGAAATAATCCATCCAATTTGGCAGTTCTTATTTTTCTTACAGGCATGGAGGGCCAGGCATACAACTGACTTCAAGAGAAATGGGTCCACTTGGCTACACATCAACATTCACCCAGTGGTGTATCAGCTCTTTGAGACAAGGACCTTCTGTCCCGTGTCTGTACACCACGCAGCACAGAGGGATGCTCAGCCACAAGAACTGCCACAGCCTCTGCATATGTCCAGGTGTATGAAACTTAGCTGCAGTGTAAGGGCTGTAGTCCCAAGCTTTACCCTCACACCAACTTCACATCAGCCCTGATTTGCCGCAGAAGGAAAATACCTCTTTTTCCCTTGCACAGGAGACTGAATGCACAAAGAAATTTGACCTTGGTGTATCTACTTCAATACGGTCCTCAGCCTTCTGCTGTCCTCTGGTAATTCCCTTCACCATCTCCTCTCTCCTTTAACTGTTCACATCAGTCACCCACTCCCTGGATTTGGCCTTGTAGCACATCCCCAGAGATAGAAACACCCGTGCCACTCTGCACCAGCAAAGGCACAGAGGCCTGATGGTCAAACACCTGCATTCAAAATTCATATCCCCAGAAACGCTTCTCTCCACACTCAGAAAATAACTCTGAAAAAAAACCAGACAATAAGAACAATTATACCTTCTCCCTCTGGACTGGGGACAAGACACTCCCATTCCCACCACTTCTTCCAAAAATGACCCTTCCGGATTTTTCTTTTAAGAACCCTGCGTTTCTAAGACATCCAAAGAAACCACAACTGCCAGATCCAGGTTTTTGTGGGAAGCATCAAGCCATGCCACCAAGCCGGAGGTAGCAAAGGCTGCTGTGTCTGCATGTGGCCAACACCCCCCAGAGAACAGGCAGTGAAGCCAACCCCGAACCATCAGACCATCGTTCCTCCCAGCAAGCTGCCAAGGGAGCCCTCCAGCAACATAAATTTTGGGGTGCCCTTGCTCTGTGGTCAGCCCCAGTCAAAGACATCTTATCACCAGCCGTTTCCCCATGCGGCACAAATTCATGTCCCTATCATTAAAGAGACACATGGTTTATTTACTCATTACCATATCCAGCTGTTGGCTTTCCTTCTCCCCATATTTCAGGGTAAGTAGTGATTTGACATAAATAATACCCCATTCAGCTACGGCCTGAAAGATATTGTAAATATAAAAAAAAGTCTTCAGCTCCAATAGCTCTTTTCAAGCGCTCGGTCCAAACCCTGCTTAGTATGGGAGTTGGGGGAGGTTGGGAAAGAGAAAACCCAAGGCCATTACTTAAATAGCCCCATTAAAAATGAGCACAGAGTGAATTACAGCTTTATTAAACAGATGACGTTACATCAGGAATGATGAATCATAATGTTTCTTTTCGGGATTACAATGGTATACGACCTCTTCAGCTGTAATCATTTGCCTCCTATTCCGAGCCACCACCAGGTGTGCGGGTCCCTCTCCCCATCACATTAACACCAGCGCTGGGGACCCGCGGGCATCTACTTCTCAATGGATCGTCAACTGCTGCAGCTCAATGCTGTGAGGAAGGGGAGGACGACCCCACTGGCAAGTCCGGAGGGGATCCTGGGTTTTGTTCCCAGCCCGGTAGGGAAGGGCTGGATGTCTTCCCAGGGAAGCACAGGGGGTTTCTCCAGGTTTCCAGGCAGGAGAGTGTCTGGAGTGCGAGGCTAACCCTCTTGCCTCAGTTTCTCCTGTGTCAGAGGAGCTGAGCAGGGTAAAGCAACAAGCCACTGGCTGAGCTCACAGAGGTCACCGATCCCCCCATCCATCTGCACCTCCCAGTTTACCTCCCAGCAGGCTTGCAGATGGATGCACGGGCAGAGCTCGCACGCCCTGGCTCCCTCCACACCGCTGGCTCTCCTCTGTCTGGCTCCGTGCTCCCTTCCATCCCGCAGCCCAGCCATCCCGCCTCCCCCACGGCCTGCGACAGCTTCTCCTGAGGTTGTGCTGGAGCAGAGGGACAAAAGCAGAGACACACGCAGAGCTCCAAAGCGTCGGGAGAGGAATCTGTGGTGGGAACCAGATTTTGGGGTTGTGTGTCTCGAGGCCGTTCCGTTTAACACCCAACTCCCTTCCATATGAGGGCTGAATTGGGGCATACAGTTGGGATTTCAAGAATAATGGAAGTATGGGAGGTTGTATAGTGCAAGACGACTGGGACCACGCAGGGTACAGCAAGAGGCTATCAGATAAAGAATTCCAGACTGCAGGAAGACGTAACCCTCTGGTACATGTACTGCTCTGCTGGTTTACCCACCAGAAAAGCAGATCCCCACTCCCAAAACACAACACCTCCACATAGCTGTTTGCTGGCTCTGGCCTTTGCAGAGCTCTTCACAAACTCCTTCAATACACCCCTGACTCTTTCCTTGTGTGTTTAAATTCACGTTGTCTCCAAGGCAGGTCACGCACACGGATAAGAAAGAAAAGCCCCTCTGAAGACGGACTCCTCTCCCCATGTTGGTCCTTGCAAGATTGACAGAGGCACCGTTAGGAGAAGACCTGGGGTCCCAGTCCCTGCAGCTCAGCAGGCACACCGCTGTGGTCCAAAACCACCACATGAAATGTTTCTCATGTTTTGTTCCTCTCGTCCTTCTCCCACGGTTTGCCTGCCGCCTATAAATAACCGTGAGAGCGTGACATCCAAACTCCCAGATAAAGCAATGCCGTGCCACAGCCCCACACAAGCCAACGGCTTCTATTTTTACATCTTTGGTGAGAACCATGTGTCAGTTATCGACAACACACACAAAAAAAAAGCCCCAGCGCTCGGATCCCCACTCCTCCTCCACCTTCTGCTCAGGCAGACCTCAGACAAGCGCCCGGCGGCCCCATCTGCTCGTCACCTGCTAGCATTTGGGTAGCAGATACGTCAAACTCCCAGCTCACGTTTTCACACGTAGGAGTTGCTGTCTGAGTGATGAGGCTGTCTGTGCTCCCATTGTGCTTTGCCATCCAGAAGGGTGGGTTTTTTTTTTTTCTTCGGAGCCTTTACAAAATACTGCACGCCAGTAGCTCTTATGTAAGTTATCAACCTCCTTGCCCCCATTTTACAGACTGGGAAACTGAGACGCAGAAAGCGGGTAGAAAGCAGAAATACCGGTGACCTCCTGCATCCCCAATCCTCTAGTCCTCTGCCCCCAGGAACACCCTCCTCCTCTGAGATGTTCCTCTGTCCACTCATCTTTACAACTGTAGCTGCTTCTGCAAAAACAAACAAAAAAAACCCCTCCAACAATAAAAACCTGCCAAAGGAAGCTGAGCTCTGGCTTTGGCCCATGGTGGTGGAAAGGTCCAGGGTCTCTTAATAAGCCTGGTCACACTGTGGGAGGCCAGGGGCAGGGCTCCTCACCTGCCTTGGTGATAGCAGGTCCCTTTCAGCCTGCCCCAAACAGTCATTTGCACCTCTCTTCCCCTAGTTCTCAGTTTGACCTCTCACCCCCACCACAAAATGCAGAGTCTTACAAAAAATGAGAAAAGTCTCATTAGTGTCATGAGGGATCGAGCAATCAAGTCCTACCCGGGATGGGCGGCAGCATCTACAGAGCTCTATGACTAAGCATAGTGAAGAAATAAATCCAATAACTAGGAAACTGCTAAGTGGACAACTTAAATTCAGCTTTTACACATCAAAACCAACAATGACAATTATTCCTCTTTCCACTGCAATTGCTGCAACAGCATTGACTCTAACCTCAAGCAAAAACAAAAAAAAATATCCACCCTAGATTTCACTCCAGTCTAGAAGTGAGTCAGCTCTCAAACCTCAGCTAGAAAGAAAGGCACTTGCTAGGAAGGATGTGGGAAAATAGAGGGTTAGATTCACCAGGCTCCTCTTGGGTCATGCTAAAATTACTAGGATTTAAGTTAATGAATAGATTTCCTTTTGTTCCAGCTCAGCTTCATTCTGCAGCGTTACAGCCCTTATCCCAAGCTGGAAGCAAGCGCTATTCAGATAAAACAAAGCCCAGCTTCCCTTTAGCATTACCACCAAGACTTCTTCATAATAATATTCATAAAATAGCTATTAAGATGGGAGGGGAAAGCAAAACCATATTTGCCAAAGTCAGGCACTCGGGTTATAAAATACCAGGAATTAAATTTGCCCTACAACACAAATTCCCTTCCCGCCCACGTGTTTGCTTGTTTCAAAGCACCTTTAATGGTGGGGCCACGTCCTGCTTGCTCCTCAGGACCTCTGCCTCATCCAGGCTGGGGACTGAGCAAAGAGGTCCCCGAGGCTCTGCTGCTGCACCTCTGGACACCTCTTACCGCATCAGGCCCCAGTCTCTGCTCAGACCCGTTTGGCACAAAGCGCAGGGGCCGTTTGGGTCAGGGCACATCCATTTGGATAGCCCCCGCCTCTCCACGGAGCAGGGAGGCTCAGTCATGCATGACTTTGAGCTCCCCAGGGCAAAGAGGGAGACGGTGACAGAGGTCACAGCAGAGCCACAGGTGACTAAGACAATGGGACTTGCTCCTTGGCAAGCTCGGTTTGGCACCACCTGGGCTTCTTCCAGGGAGCAGGAAAGCTGTGCAGCCTTTGGCAGGAGCAGTTTTCCAGGAACAATCTCATATGGGGCATGTTTAGCTCCCTTATCCCTTGCTGCTGCAGTCTGCTGGGACAGCTCAGACCCTAAAGTAGATCTGAACCCTGATATCTTCCCATCCTTGCCCTACACACCCACCATCACCAGAAAAATGAGAGCAGAGAGGAAAAGGCAGGCCACTGGCTGCTCTGGATCACTGTGAAGCATTAGCCTCTTGGGAGTTATTAGTAGCCCAGGCAAGAAGCCAACAAGGTGGAGACTTCTCCCAAAAGGTTAACTTGCTGGAACCAAGCATCAGTGCAACCACCAGGACAGCTAGAGGTGGAAAAAAGCTCACCGGCAGGCGGCCGGCCAGCCAGCTAATGCACAAGTCCAAGGGGCCAGGCTGTGATGGGTGACAGGTTGTACCTTCAGAAGTCCTGGATATCTGCACACCCAGTGAGACAGGGCCACAGCGGCACCACTGATCCGAAAGTTTTTGGAGCATTTTCTAACTCTACAAGACGCTCGTTATCCTGGACTGAGGAGTATCATTTCACTGCAGCCAGCCTCAGTGCTCAGCATATCTGCTTTCCAGCATAACTTCAGCTGTGGAGTTCACCCAGGAATGATGACATCAAGCCCCAAAGAGCTTGTCACATTGGGAACACACTGAACGTGGTTGCAAGGACCAGCAAGTCAAGGATATTGGGAGGGAAGACTACCTACGTTTGAAGTCTCCGGCTGCAATAACTTTTTGCTGACTTTTTTCAGCATCCTGATAGTGAGGAGGGGATGGGAAAGGAGATTTGTGAGAACAGGAAAAAACACTGTATTTATCCAGGCTGACACCCCACATAACACCAGCCAGAGCATCTCAGCTATAACCCCTCCGTTGCGCCAAGAGTTGACACTAATAGGACAACAGCTGAGCAATTAAAAGGAGAGTAGAGGAAATGAGATATCAAGTGAAAAAGGCTCATGGACAAGAGACAGAAAGACCTAATTTCTGCTTGTTTGCTTTGGTGAGTGGAATATCGTCAGACAGATACCATGCTCAGGAAAAACTACATTTCTGTGTCACCAGCAATTAGCGCCTCTTCTTTAGGAGACCGAAATCCTCCCGCCTTTTTTCTGGACCAGGTTTTTCACATGGACCTCATAGAAAGCATGTCAGAGCTTGGAGCGCACGGCATCCCTCTGCACTGACAAGTGGCTGAAACAAGCAGCTGGCCCTGAACTAACTCTCATTTAAAGACTGTTCACAAACTGTGGGAAGTGAGAATTTACAGTGCCTTCGCTAGGGATAGAGGCACGGGGAAATGCAGAGGAGAGCCTCTGAATCAGGAGGCAAACAGCAACTCCTCCGCGAGAGTTAACCAGTACAGTGTGGAGTGGTTGTACTGGTTTTGGGGACCCAGGTATTCTGAAATCCCTGCACAGGGGATTACACATCCCCAGCTCTGAAGGTCCAGGGCAGCCTTGAGGACCGTGGCTGGTGAGAAAGAGGCCACTCCAGCCAGGCAGGACTAACGTCCCTAACACGTGTCCCCTCCCAGTGCCCGTGACTCATTCTCCTAACAAGACCCTCCAAGACCTCACGGGAAAGTCACCGCGAAAAGCCACTAGTGGGGCTGAGGGCAAGGTCAGAAAGGAAAATCAAGGGCGGAGGGGCAGCCAGTAAGCACTGGAAAGCCGGACATCAAACCTGGTGTATGGCAGCAATTGAGAGGGGAAGAAAACCAGGACCGGAGGCCGTGTGTCCAATCACTGCTTTCACTAGATTAAAAATGTAAATTCCCTGTGTACTAGCCTGCCTTGGAGATATCGAGAGTAACAGGCAATTAGGAGTAATGAAGAGGCAGCGGCAGCAGGAACAGGCAAACAGGTCTGGCAAAGGAGTGGGTTTGGGGGATATGTGCAAATCTCCCTCCCTTCTTTGAGAAGTGCGTGGGAAGGGGTGTCTGGTCCAGCTCTCGGTTTACTTCTCCGCCAGTTTAATGCTTCCTATCAAGCAGTGGTCGTATCACGTTTAATCTGGGTTAATCAGATCGCTGGCACGCTCAGGGGAGACGTTGCTGGGAAAAGGCACAGGCAATGTGACCCACAGGTCCCGGAAAGCCACGGGCACAGGCGGCTCTAGAGCCAGACGTGTGCTTTGCAGCTGGATCCTCAGGGCGCTAATAAAGGTCGATCATACACCGTACGCCCTTCCCCAGTAGGGTGTTAACAGTCTCCCTTTGCTACCCAGCCATGCATTTCCATGTGACTAGCAGGAGCTTAATCCCTCTGAGATCCTGATCCATCACTGCTGGGGAAACCACTCAAACAGCTCCAAAAAAACTCACCCGAAAATAAATAAACGGGAAGGTGAAGTAATCGCCGAGCGCAACAAGAGAGACGTCACCATCTTGGAAAACCAGGCTAGAGAGGCAATTTGGCACAGCCAAGTCCCTCTTGTGCAATGCAGCAACACCACAAGCAGCACCAGAGCTGAGCTACCTCGAAAATACCTGCAAGTCATCCACTGCCCTGTGCTCTGCGAACACAGCCTGCGATGGAGTTGCGCTGCACAGACGTCCCACGTGGACACCCCCGCTTCCATTCCTACCCAGGAAGTTTAAATGGAGAAGAAACCCAAGGTGTAGACAACACCAGCCTAAGCAAGAGAAGGAAAGCGCTGGGAAAGCTCAGAAACCTGCAAAAGTGCTGGGAACAAAAACCCGCACAAACCTGGAAAATATGGGGCGAAGAAAATCTGAGAAATAAGAGATACAGAAGGGCTGGTGAGAAGGAGATGGAGCTACGTGGAGGCGACTGGGTTATAGGCAATCTTACATCAGTTTATGAAAATATCCCATTAATCTTCATAGCGCAATCTTAATTGCAAAATCTTTCATCAGCCTTGTTATTTGTGCACCTGTCACTGGAGACACTCGGAGTTGTTTTGTCGTCATTTCTCACACTAATTAGAGGGGCTTGGGGTGGTTTGTGGGGTGGGATGGGGAGGGGGGGGGGCTGTTGGTTTTTTAATTGTCCTCAAGCAGAGCTCAGCTTTACAGTAACGCTGCCAATTAGGGTCCCGCCCTGCGCGGGGCTTGTAGGCCTGCTAGGCACATTACAGAGGACTAGAGGGGTTGTTTTAATTAAATACCCTCAGACTAGTAGGGAAATATTTAGAGCAATTTAACAATCTGCTGCAGAGTTGTTAAGCCTCCAATATATCTGCTTAATGTTCATTTGGGTATTTAATAATCTCCCTACCTTATCTAATCCTGTTTAAATTTAAAGAGATGCATCTAAGCTGGTGAAGTAGCTAGTGCTTATTAACAGCCGCTGGTTATTAAAACATATTTGAGATGTCATCACCAGCGAGTAGTCCCAGTAGCAGGCAGGAGACATGCCTGCAGATGTATTTCTTTCTTAACTGGGGCTGCCCAGGGACAAGACCCAGTGCTTTCATCGCAAGCTCTGCTGTCACCACACCAGTACCCTCAGTTTCCAACTTGCTTCATCTGCCTGTGGAAGGGAAGGCGGTGGTAATTAGTCAAAGCTACAGGTTATTTATTTTTAAGGCTGTTTTCCAGGACTTCAGCTACTCAGACTGGGGCATTTTTAAAGAACTGGATGTTTTGCTTTCTCAGGTTAATGGAAGTTGTGTTTTGTTTTGTGCAGCCAGTTCTTCACAACTCTTCTGTAAGGTCCACAGAAAATCATTTGCCTGAGGATAGCCTACAAGGCCAGAAAGACGCTATTTTGCAAGGTTTTAGTCCAGCTATCCTTACATAATTTGTATGTTTCTAGGCTGGCTGTCCTGTTCTTGGTAGCCTCCTTACCTCAATTAGATCCCACAGCATACTCTTCAGGTTGCCTTGGCCATCTCTCCTCCATTCTCTCCCAAACAAGTAGCTCCAGCACACTTCAAAGCGGTGCCACTGAAAAACGCAAGCAGGGCAGGTCCCAAAATATTGCTATCACAGACAAGAATAGGTTGTTATAGAACACACAACTCTCTACTTGAATGACTTACACAAAGCGCCAGTCAAGCCAACAATCTAAGTTTAAGTGTGAAATGTCCTCCAGGCAAAGCAAAGAATTTTCCTAGCACATTCAGGACACAAACAGTAAGTCAGTCTTAAATCCTACGAAACCAAACAGCCTAGACTGTTTCACAAGCACTAACACACCCAACTTTAAAGTACTTTCACTGCTGAAGCTAGAAAATAGCAGCTGTATATGTAAAGAGAGGGGAAAATTCTGCCAGCCAATTTAAAACCAGAAAACACATCTGGGAGAAATGTCCTTGCCCGGTTGAATGCAACACACTGTTCTCAAGAGCTGAGGCCACAATGCCTTGAAGGTTTAATGTCAGCATCCTCAGCCAGGCAAGGTTCCCCATCCATCTCATTCAAGCAAGAGTATCTTAGGTTCTTGCTGTGAAGGGCTGATTTTCATCATAAATCTGGTGTTCTGGTTTTTGGCCAACTTGTTTTGAGACAGAAATGGACCATTTGGAGAGAGAGAGCCCAGAGGTGACACATCTGTCACATGCGTTATGCAGGAGCAGAGCCATCCCAGTTGGTCCTCGTTGATCCAAGACCAACCTGCTAGAAATGGGAAGGTAAAGGGTTTTTTTCAGCCACATCCACCACAGAACATAAACAATAGGCTAAAAATTGAAGCAGGGAAGATTAGGTCAGGCGGGGGGTGAGAAAAAAAAGAGACCCAACACACTTTCTATGCTTGTTACATTATTCTTGTTAGAAGCCCTGGAAAAGGTTGAGCAACCTCTATCCCCAAGGGTCTTTAAAAACAGATTAGTCTAGAAATGACATAGGTAGAGTTGATCTTACCTTGGGCAGGGAGAGAGACTCACTTGACCTTGGCGAAGTCCTTCCAATGCCTCTTCCTCTGTGCCCCTATGCTGTAGCACCAGCAACACTGAGCCCTACCCCATCCCCTCTTTGCCATACTGCAAGGGGCAGGTTTTGGTACCAGTCAGAAGAGCCTGTACTCTAGAAACAAGCTAAACCCAGGGACAGGTAGTCCATAAACACAGTCCAGCAGAAGCAATGGTCTGGCCCACAAGGCTTGTTGGTCTCACGTGGAAAAAGCTAACCCATTTCATACCCCCAGCAGAACCCCCAAACCCAAGCCCAACTCCACAAGTCCCCACTCCGGATCTGGATGACAGATGACCAGAGGGGAGCAAAACAAACAGATATTTTTGTTTGTTTTTTTGTTCCTCATCTCTCAGACACTGGTGTCATTTAGGATTTTTTGTGGAGGAGACACATCAGCACAGTGACGGATCCTGTCTGGTCCCATCAGCACCGAGGCATCGTGTCCCCAGAGTAACGTGAGAGGACTGCCATTCCTGCAGGGAAGGCTGCTCAGCGGGAGGTGTCAGCCTGGGAAACAGAACAATTGTTTCTCTCCCATCGGTTCGGTGGCACTTGGGAACTTTCAGGGTAGGGGAGAAGGCTGAGTCTGAACCCAGAGGTGTGCCAAGGACTTGCACCGAAGGACAGGGAGCAGACTTCACACCCAGGCATCATCGCGATGCCAGCTGCCCACCGTGTCAAGGGAAAAGGAACAAGTACACTTCAAGTGGCTGTTTCCTACCGGACATGCCCTGCAGGGTAAGGAAAGGGTCTTCTGAGCCCTCCTCCCGTTAGCTGACACTTCCCACTGAACTCCCTTCGTCACCTCTGCACGCAGAGCTGCAGTCGTGGTTTATTGGGTTATCATGGGTTTATTTAGACTCTCAAAAAATCCAAAAGGATGCAACTGTTTACAATGCGATTTCCTTAATTCTCAATAAAGGATCCTATTTGCTTCCTCCTCTATAAGTCACCTCTGGTTTAGCAGTGTGGTAGCAGGACAAAGGGATGGCGTGAGTTAACACGCCAGTGCCCTCTAGCAAACACAGCTTGTGCTGTAGCAGGAGGACTTCACATCCTCTTCCACAACAGCATCAGAGGACTTCAAATTCTCTGTAGCCACATGGAGAAAAGCCCGGCCATGCTGTTCTGCTGACAGTCAAAGGGGGATCCAAGGCGCAGAAAGACTGAGCTATGTGCCAGACACATGCACAAGCTGAAGAGCACCAGCTCTCTGGAGACCAAATCACAGAATCACAGAATGGCCGGGATTGGAAGGGACCTCTGGAGATCATCTAGTCCAACCCCCTGCCAGAGCAGGGTCACCCAGAGCAGGTGGCACAGGAATGCGTTCAGGCGGGTTCAGAATGTCTCCAGAGACGGAGACTCCACCACCACTCTGGGCAGCCTGTGCCAGGGCTCTGCCACCCTTCAGAGGAAAGAAGTTCCTCCTCATGTTGGGATGGAACTTCCTATGTTCAAATCACTTATGCTCAACACCCTGAAAATCCCAGCTGGGGCTGTAGGTATAATTTTATATAACACACAGGGAAAACTGACTGCAAAAACCAGTCTCTGCAATTGGCTTACTGGGAGAGGAACTGGGTCCTCTGTGCAACAAAGTTGGATGCGCCAATATCAAGTGCACATATATTATAATGCCACATTTAGTCTCCTCTTTGCTGTTCAGAGCTAGCCCGGCCTTGCCTTTTGCCAGCAGGAGATGCCACGACACGGCTCTTCAGCAGGTAGAAAGCGCTTGGAGGAGCTGCTCGTGAATAGCAGGCTCAGAGGGAGAAACCAGCAGAGGCACGCACAGAGCAAGTGATAATTTCTGTGCTGTGCAATTACAGCTGGGAAGGAGTAAACCTCTGGTGCACAAACCTGCCAACAGTTTACTGCCGGCAAGGAAACAAAACCGACAGTTGACACTGGAACAGCTACTGATACCCTGTAATCATCTTAAAAATAGACTCTTCGCAAACCTGCTTGTTAGTAGTGAGAACATATGCTCTTTTTAAGCGGGGGGAGAAAAACCTCTCAGCATCTCCAAAGCAACGTTTGCATTAGCCAGAGCAAGTGTTTGGCGAAGCTGAAGCTGCAAGCATCTTCCCAGAACTTGGTCCGGCCCTGCCAGATGACCAAGACACATCGAGATCCTACATTGCTACAGCACATCTCCTAGAACCAAGCACACTTAGTCCTCTGAGCCCAGCAGTGAGTGCTTGCACTGCTATTTCAGACACCCAGCTTATTCCATTTTATTACACATATATATATAGCTGTCTTCCCTAGCACAATGCTGTGTTCACCACCCTATTCCTGCTGCATTGTAGCATGGAGAAGCCTGTTGTCCTGAATCCCTCTGTCTCTCAGCATGAAGTCTTGTGGGCCCATCGAGGTCTGAGTGTGACCATGGCAGTCAGACCTTATCTCTCTGCTTACCCAATGGTCCTCTGCCCAGTGCTGCTCAGCCCCATTGTCCTGCTCTACCTCTTAGGACTCTCTGAAGGGAAGCATGTGACATTCCCCCCTATCCATGTTCCTCCAGTGGCTAACATCTGCCCTGGCATCCCTTTTCACAGGGCTACAGTCCATACATAAACACCTGACACAGGCAGAAACTCTCCATTACCCAGATGTTAAGCACAATACTACATCTCCAAACTATGCCACCAGACACCTCCTGGGTGATGGGGCACCCTGATCCTGGTGTGCAGGCAGGCAATAAAACTCATCAGTTCCATGAGGCACTGCCCTTCCCCAGGCTCCTGGTGCACAGCCTTTACTCATGGTAAGTAGTCCCCAGTGCTCCTTTTAAGCCCAGTCCCCAGGTTCCCAGCTGCTTTCCCCCAGACCAGGGTGGAAAGAGGAAGACCAACTCTGAGCCAAGTGCTCTGGAGGCTTACTCCAGCCTGGAGCACTCTCCATCACGAGCTGGATGACAGCACAACTCTGACCCAGCAACTGTGGCATCTCAGAAAGTATTCCCATGAAGGACTAATCCAGAGTCCATCAAAATAGAGACCTCAATCAGGATTTGGGCTGTTTGGGTTTTTTTGCTTGATTCCACCTCATTTTTGTCAAATCTTCTTGAAGACAGAACATCCATCCAGAAAGGAGAGTGGACGGGTTTAGTCCCTACCACATTCAAGACAAAATTCACCCACCCGCAACTTGCTGTCCTCTCTGTGCTCAACACATCAACGCTGCAGGGGAGAGAGGAACAAACATTCCCTTGTAAGTGGATTTCATTTTGGTATGAGCCATTTAGAGATTATATCCATTTCAATTTGGGCAGGGATCCAAGGTTAACATCCCTGCTCTTGTTAACGGAGCTTTGCTTGCAAAAGCCCATCAGCTCAGTTTTACATCTTATTTGGAAAAGTCAGTGCAATGTTGTATGGTGCACTAGGACAAGGGGAGAGGAAAGGCAGATCTTGGTGGGGTTCTGTGACTGCTGTAGCTAAGAGTGGGTTCCCTAGGAGTCCTCAACACATATTGCTGGTCTCCTCTGTCTGCCGTGAACACAGACAGCCCTAGGGCTTTCAGCCCCAGGTAAACTTCATAGACTTTCTGTTGTCTCCACGTGGTCAAGGAAGGAAGACCTCTGCCAACCAGGCATAAGGGAGGGTGGCACCCTCCATGCAGGATCACAGCAGCATTCCAAGCCACGCATTCCTTTAAAATCCACATTTATGCAAACTGCGGTTTCCCAGCTCCTGGAAATCACATCCACTTCTTGGTGGATGTGACTCCACCAGGGTCACGTTGGTAGTCAAGTTCCCAAGGTACCTCTGGGTGCTTTGGTAGATTGTCCAGCCAAGTTCAGACTGTGTGTCCTATCCTGCCTTGCGACACCCCACGGAAGATCACAGACTGTGCCCACACGCAACGATGTGCCAGAGCAGCAATTGCAGAGTTGACCCAGAGACCCATCCTGCCACAGAAGGATTTCCAACCCCAGCATCTCTGGGACAGCAGACACAAGAGTCTGATGGGGGGGACTCTTTATCAGGGAGTGTAATGATAGGACGAGGAGTAATGGTTTCAAACTGAAGGAGGCGAGATTTAGATTAGATGTCAGGAAGAAATTCTTTCCTGTGAGGGTGGTGAGGCACTGGAACAGGTTGCCCAGGGAAGCTGTGGCTGCCCCATCCCTGGAGGTGTCCAAGGCCAGGCTGGATGGGGCTTTGAGCAGCCTGGTCTAGTGGGAGGTGTCCCTGCCCATGGCAGGGGGTTGGAACTAGACGATCTTTAAGGTTCCTTCCAACCCGAACCATTCTATGATTCTAAGTGTCCATCTGCAAGTTATGGAACATGGTAAAAGCTGTTCTTTAACAGTCTGGGTCTCCAGCCACCTTGAGACACCTCAGAAAGCAGGAGAACGGGAGCACGCTCTGGGCAACAAGGAACCCAGCCTTGGCTGCCATAATTGCGAGCCTGGAAAGGATTTGGCAGCACAGCAGCAGCCACCTTGCTGTCAGGAGACTGTCTTTACTGCGTGACCCCAGCACCTGAGCAGGAAGACAGACTCTTCACCCAGGGCAAATGTACTAACGGCTTTCACTGAGGCGTTCTCAGATTAGCTCCCAACAGTCAATACTGCCAGCATGAATTATTAATCAGTGTGTCATTCAGCCTCAGAAGCTGATATATCCACACCACACAGGGAAAAAGCTTTTAGCAACACACCGGTGTCAGCAAGCCCAAGGCGAGCTTGCCAGGCGCTTTCTCGCACCTCCCCACCAAGCTGCTGCGAGCCAGCAGGAGGGGACCCGCCGTGATCCGCTCACTGCCGTCTCCAGCAAAGAGCCAGGCCGGCCCCACGCGCCTCCTCTCCCGGAACCAGCTCCGTGCGCGGCTGCATTAGCTCAGCACATCCACCTGTCACGCGAGTCACTCGCTTGGAAAATTATTCTGCTGGAGCATCACTGAGGACACCTTGCCAGTGAAATATCAGACAACATCAGGCGGTGTTTACTTGCTCCAGTGCAGATACTACACATTTATTATTTACACTTTGCAGCGTATTTTTAGAGTTATGTCAATAAGACTGAGAGTCATCAAGTGATCTGTTTGCAGTCAGTCAAAAACTGCCATGATTCCCAGTTTGCCTGAGGAATTTTAGGACAGGGATTTACCATTTCACACGGGCCTAATCCACAACACAAGAGACTGGGGATCTGAGAGACATTTGCTTGGATTTGCAGGACCTCAAACCAGGTTTGTATTGCTTACCTCCTCTGCCTCCTGCATGGGGGTGCTCCAAGGGGAACCAGCCCCAGGGAGAAAAGGAAGGCTCCTGAAATAGTGTAATAACAAAGTGTAGAAGATCTCCCTCGGTCCCAAGCATTTGAAGAGATGGTTGCGTTGATTTTTATAGACTGTTCCAACTGTACTAAAAACAAGACAGAAGTGGAAAAAGAATTAGGCCAAGCTGAACACGTTGTCCTACTCCCTGCTCATATTTGGAGACTGATCAATCAAAATTGAGGCAGTGGATACTAGGCTTAACTGAAAAGATCCTGTTCGTTGCTTATTGTGGTGAACAAAAGAGAAGATGCAAAGTATCTCCCAGGTGGGATCTCTTGCACTGCAGGGCTTTGCACTTCTCCCGAGTATAGGACTTCCTTCATGTGATGATACCAGCTGCATCCCACTGAGCCACAGCCATCCAGGCACCATGGTTGCCCACATCTCTCCCGGAGCTGGAGGTCAGCTGTCCTACACAGCACCACAGCAGGATGATGCAGCCCATCCAGCCTAGAACAACTTGGGAAAGGCCAGGTCAGCACTCCCCAGGCATGGGGAACACAGATGGGTCTGGAAAGAGTGTGTCACAGCTGTCCCACCTGCAGATGTCAGCTGCTGTCCTACACAGTATTTTCTCCCATCTTTTCTACTGTCTTTTGTCAAAGTCAGGGAAAACAATGAGCATTCCCAAACCAGCCATGGCATAAGCTCATTACTACCCTTGCTAAGAGCTGCTTAACAGTAAAACTAGCAAATATCCTTCCTGAAACGTGAACGCATTTTAGATTTCTTCTTTTGAACTGCCATTTGAAATTAAATTTGTATATCTAGAGCTAGAGGAAACAAGTTCAGAGACATCCACTGGATGGTATGCACTCTAGCACTTTCACCAGTAACACAGACCAGTTACTATTTCATAGAATCATAGAATCTTCATGGTTGGAAAGGACCTTTGAGATCATCGAGTCCAACCATACACACAAAAAAAACCCCCCTACAATCTCTGTCACTAGAGCATGCCCTAAAGTGCCAAATCTACACGTTTCTTAAATACCTCTAGGGATGGTGACTCAACCACCTCCCTGGGCAGGCTGTTCCAGTGCCTGACCACTCTTTCAGTAAAGTAGTTCTTCCTAATATCTGATCTAAACCTCCCCTGCCGCAACTTCAGACCCTTTCCTCTGGTCCTGTCATTATTCACCTGGGAGAAGAGGCCAACACCCACCCCTCTACAACCTCCCTTCAGGTAGTTGTAGAGGGCAGTGAGGTCTCCCCTCAGCCTCCTCTTCTCCAAACTAAACATGCCCATTTCCCTCTTCCAAATCTGGACATGAAGGGCCATTGAGAGCCAAAGAGCAGTAGTTATCCCAAAGTGTTTAAGACATTGTTCAAGAACTCAAATTAACAGCCAGCTTCGAGGTGGCAAGGCATGCATCACCTCTAGCAGCAGCTCTCTGATGTAGAAAGATTAGCCAAGGTCTTCTCCCCATTCTCACATTTTTGCTTACCGGAAGTGCCTTCATAGTTCTGGCTGAAAGACCAAAGCACCCAGCCATACATACATCTATACAAAGCCACCAGACATTTTAGCAGCCATGCTCTGCTGCAAGTCCCATTTTCACATGGGAAAGATTTAAGATTTGGTTCCTGAAAAGTCCCTTTTCATCAGTCCTTGGGCTGGGCTGGTGTTGTGGTTTAACCCAATCCAGTAACTAAGCACCATGCAGACGCTCTCTCACTCCCCCCTGGTGGGATCAGGGAGAGAATCAGAAGAGTAAAAGTGAGAAAAATCATGGGCTGAGATAAAGACAGTTTAATAGGTAGAGCAAAAGCTGCATGCACAAGCAAAGCAAAACGAGGAATTAATTCACCGCCTCCCCTGGGCAGGCAGGTGTTCAGCCATCTCCAGGAAAGCCGGGCTCCATCACACGTAACGGTTACTTGGGAAGACAAATGCTGTAACTGTGAACATCCCCCCTTTCCTCCTTCTTCCCCCACCTTTATACACTGAGAGTGACATCACATGGCATGGAATAGCCCTTTGGTCAGTTGGGGTCAGCTCTCCTGGCTGTGTCCCCTCCCAACTCCTTGTGCACCCCCAGCCTGCTCGCTGGTGGGGTGATGTGAGGAGCAGAAAAGGCCTTGACGCTGTCTAAGCACCTCAGCAATAACCAAAACATCCCTGTATTATCAACACTGTTTCCAGCACAAATTCAAAACACAGCCTCGTACCACGTACTATGAAGAAAATTAACTCTATCTCAGCCAAAACCAGCACAGGTGGTTCTAGTATTCAACTCGACACTGCAGTTTGGCGGCAGAGATCTGAATTCTTGGCCCAGTAATGAGTGCCAAGGCAGTTGTTTTTATCTTATTCAGTCAACAAGAACATGGAAATCAATTTTTCCCAATCTCAGTTATGGCTAGAAATCCATTCCTTTTAGGCCAGCTACAGGATTAATCTATTGAATGGTTTGCAGGCATTTTGCTGACATAACAAACATTTGAAGAATACATTATGCTTCCCCCCTCCTAGTATAGCATTAGTGCTTTTTTTTTTTTTTTTCCTTCCTGTAAACATCTTTGTTCGAGAATCCATGAGACAGGATGCGGAAAGGCATCTCTGTCTTGCAAACAAGCCTCATGTCTGCAAAGTTTTGCACTGCACTTAAATCACCGGTGCTTGGTGACTCCAAAAAAATAAACCAGCAAAGATGCCTAGTGATGCACAAGAGATGCCAGCAGCACAGAGCATGTGCTGAACTGCCTTGACGTAGCCAATACTGAACGAAGTATCAGCAAATATAAAGGAAATAAAGTATATAAATTCCAACTTCAATGGAAGCCTTGACCTAAAGGCCTGCCAGACTATCAATTAGGTTCCTCTGCTGGCTTCACAACATCAGGACACGCATGTAAAAAGCCACCTCATATCTATTACGACAGTAGTCTAGTGCAATTCTGTTGCCCATGAGAAGCGGGTAGTTGACCATAGTTTATTCTCTTCTCATAGAAAAAGGAGGATCTCACCACTCGTGGTCCTTACTTTGGTCTCCGGAAAGTTTCTTGCCCTGTTTGCAACAGGATTGCAAGACGCTCTGCAAACTTTCTGGAAGAGCGTGTTACATTTAATGAAATAACTGAATTTTGTATTTTTTTCCCATTATACAGGCATGGAAATAGAGGCAAGTTTTCTTCTTTCACCAGCATAAGTAGGCCTTCCTGAAAACACTGTACGTCCAACACTAGAACCTTTTCAACTCTCAAAGAGTTGTTTCCCACCAAAATTTGAGGATACATTGCCCTCAGTTCCAGTATCTGCACTTACCCGTAAGAAACAGGATCTAAATTTCCATTTGTCCAATACCACAGCTTTTCCACACCCAGTCTCCAAATGTCAGGATTGTTTGTAAAACTTTCCACAGGTGATGTATTTCAGGCCAAAGGCTAAGATTTGTTTTAAAATGTTCTTCACAAAATTTGATCTAGGCAGCAGTATCGAAATGATTTTGGAAGAGCAGAGCACGATAAAGCAATTATATCCCATACAGCAGGACAGCAGAAAGTGAGTGCATCCATCTCACCAAAGCTGTCCTTTCTTCCTCCAGCGACCTGAGCCCAACCGACTGTGCAGATCTATTTGCCACCGCTGTGGAGGGCACTAGAGGTATTTCCAATTCAGAAAATACTCTCTACGCTATAATGCGTTATCCTGGCCAGAAGGGACATATCTAGTTAAAAAGATGTGGTAGCCCTGCTTGCTTACCTACAAAAAGACTCTACTCTCCCTGTGGCCCTGGGGGGAGCAGAGCTGCTCCAGAGCTGTCCCCACACCTGGACACCCTGCCCGACGCAGACAGCCGTGGAGACCTCACCATGCATGCAGGAAAGCTATCTTTTTCTTTGCCTCAAAATGCTATGTATGGATGCAACGCAGAAAGGAGAGCAGAACAGCAGCACCATTCACTCATTAGCCATTCCTAATTAGCAGCTGATCCCTGCTCCAAAATAGTCAGCTGTGGACACCAACTGTGATGCCTAAATGGTACTACATTCACCTGGAGCATCACATTCTCCACTAGACCTCCTCTTAAGAGCTCTCAGGCTGCCCATGAAATACATCTTCAGGCCTGTCCCCATCATGGAGCCCTCCTTCCCTCAACTTACCTTTCCAAATTATTGCCCCTCTGTATCTGTATCACTCATCTGCTGGGCTGAGATTAAGACAATGCGTTACACTTGCTTTTCAGCTAGGAGCGAATCTCCAGAAGTGGATTTATCTCACGCAACTCCCAACATTCGCAATACATATCCTCATGAGCCCTCTGGATGGTCTACAGTTGCCATCAGCAAGACCTTAGTCAACAGATGAGTCCCTCCAAACAGCAACCCTGTAGGCTCAAACAGGTTGTTTCTGGCTATCACTTGGAAGTCTTTGTTGCCTGTACCAGGATATAATCACCAGTCATAAAGCATGAAGACACCTACACCATTCTGAGGAGCAAGTCCCCTTTCTGAGGAGCAAGTCCCCTTATAGGGAGAGCAACGTGCAATGTGCCCATGCTCTGCATTGTCTGGAGAGGAGCAGGGGATGCTCAAGGACTCCTTTGTGCTACCATATAGCATCACTGGAGAGCTTCCATCAGGTTCTCTCATCTTGCCAGGGCATCCAAGACAGATCCACAGTAACTGAATAATCAATTAATCCTCCTGCAGAGCTCCATTTACATAATGAAAACGCAGCCTCCCAATATACCACTATTTTTCAGTTGTCTAGACTAATATATCCGTCCTGTAGTTGGAGGGGGGAGACCTAGCACAGCTTCTATTACGGATGGCAGAGTTCCAGCTGAAGTCACGTGGTGGCAATAAAACTTCTATTGATTTCATGTAAGCATTTAACCCTAGCAGAGCACGTATTCCTCCAACAGCCCACAACGGACTCTGCATCCAGCAACCCAGACTGAATTACAGTTGCACCTCATATGGAGCCTGGGGAATCTCTCCTCTTTCTCTCCAGCTCTGAAAGAAGTCACAGACACGCAGAAATCAGACAGGCTTTACCACGCGTTTTGAAATACGGCTACAAGTTTGGATTTTTCAATTCAAAACCTGCAACTTATCTCAGTCTGCAGAGGTAGGTCTTGCCCTGTAGACCTCAATGAGAAATAAAACAGCTATAACTCTAAATCCAACACATTTAGCAAGCGAGGGCCTGGGGTTGGGGTCTGTCCTCAGAAGTCTTCTCCCATATTGAAGACCAGGACCAGTGGCGCCAACACAACCCCTCCTGTTCTCTACACAGCACTGGCAAAGCACAAGCCAGTATACAGCAGAGACTCTAGAACTGAATTAAAGCTCTTACTCTTCCTTCAACTTTTGCCTCCGTAAATAGGATGTGAAGAGCAAACAATCAGTAGCACACAGCAGGGCCCATTTACAGGCGCTGGCTCCCAGCCAGACTAGACCGGCTACAGATGGGCCATCAGCAGAGAAGCCCAAGGTTCAGCTGCAGTCCTCCGTCTTGCCACAGGCTTCTGCAGGTCAACAGGCAAATCATTTTGAACTTATTCCCAAGCCCACAAAGTCAGTGCAAGACTCCCCATTAATCCCAGACATTGGAAAGGGGACCATATGTCTGGCCTGCTCCACCAACAGCACAGCTGGGCCACCGGAGATAAGGAGACAAAGCTTTGTCAGACCTTCTCCTGGGCAGGACCGTCTCCGCATGCAGTATGACAAGCCCTGAACCAGTGTGCAAAGCTCACATTGCTTCAGTAACAGCACTGTATTCATGCATTTCCGTAAAAGAGTGTGGTTTAAGTGAGCATGCTCTGCCCTCCTCTGCTTGCTACAGGTTGTCTCTTCAGCCTGCAGAAGCCTAGGCAAACTCGTACATCTTGTCTGAGCGATCACGTTGTGCTTTGTTGATGACACAGCCACCTAAAACAGACCCAATGACTTCTCTCCATTCCTACAACCAGGGCAGGCACAAAAATTAGCTGGTAATTGCGGCAGCCTACCCTTGCAGCTGGTAATAAGGACACTGATGCCAAACCACAGGGTTCCCCACAACCAGCTGACGGCAATGCTGAGCACAACTTGTCCCCATCTGAACAAGCAACTGTTCAGCCAGTGAAGGCCGCTCCCCCAGGGCCCTGTCCTGACCCAGCACCATTGTTGGAGGAGACAAGGTCTTCAGAGCCCACACACAAAGCACCAACAGCATCTCACACGTAAGCTGAGGCCGCAGCATGCTGAGAGCCATGAACTGCCACACTTAGGGCTGTGTGGGTTGGCCAGACCCGGTGGGGACAGGACAGCCACCATGCCAAACGAGTGTCAGGGATGTGTCCTTAAAGTCTCCCATCCCCGCCTGCCCAGCCAAGCACAGGGACAGGAGATTTTGCTTCCTGCGTAAGCAAGAACCGAGATTTGCCTTGACATTTGTAGGTCACTGGAACCAAGAGGTTTGGGAAGGAGAGACTTCAAAATCCTTGAAAGCTCAGCTCTTGCCAGCACACCTCAGTCTCAAGCTGCCATGCTTCCTTCCAGCCTTTCCATGTTCCCCACAACATCCTTCTCCCTTTTGTCATGGGACAGAGCTTCTCACCCAACAGCCCTCTCTCCCTGTGGGGTGAGGGAAACTGATGTGAATTCCAATTTTCACAATCAAAAGGTCCCTCCAGCTCCTCTCTGAGCAACTAGGGAGGAGTAAAGTGCAGAGTAAATTAGATTTCCAGGGCTAATTCCTCTAAATTTCTTGCAGAAGCACACCCAAGGGTGGCACATCTGGGGGCACGTATAAAGGTGTGTGTCTGGCAGGTTTTGTGGATTTGTTTTGCCAAGTTCTCCCTGGGCAACAGCCTTCAGCACAGGGGAGCCCAATAGGAGCCATACCACAGTACTAACAGAAGAGCAGGGACTCCCTGCTTCCAGGACATCCCAAAGCTTCAACCACGAGGAGAGCCCTGGGCTACTGTGATCTTGTTCTCCTGACACGGGAGGACTAAGGCCCAGAGTTTTCCATTTGCCAGGTGTTCCTCTGCATAGTGCTGCCCAAGGATGACAAAGAGCAAGTCATTTAGACCTGGCAGCCCTGTATGTCCCAGGCATAAGTTTTGGCACAGGATCCAAAGCCTGGGATGCTAATATCTTCCTAGATAGCAGTTATGCTCCTCTGTGCTGCTTCTGTCAGTCAAGGCCTTCCCTGCTTTGCCCCCTCATGTCCTACATCCTCCCTGGGGACTGTGGCAAGCACAAAGACAGCTCCTCTTTTCCATAGCTCAGAACGGCTGCCTCGCACAACGACTTTCTCCGCAGGTCTGGAGCTCTTGAGAAGAGCCTACATCTGGTATGACACTGCGTTTGGAGTCATCCCTGCTCCCAAAGGACAGTCTGAGCCAAGCTTATGTTACCAGCACCAGAAGCATGTTCCCCACTTCCTAAACATTGCATTAGAGCACACAGTGTCAGCAGCATTTGGAAATACACTGAAGCTGCCTCTGCATATGTGTGTCAGAGGACACGCACGCATCCCGTCTGGAAGCTAGAAGAAAGGCCATCTGCCTTTCATCGCAAACTGGTGACGGTCGCAGATTCTCGCTGTCGCTTTGGCTACTGCACACTGAGCTGTGCCCAGCTCCACAGCGTGCTCCAGAGCCACCTCCTGGCTGAAAAGATAACAGTCCTGGAGAAAAGCAAGAAGGGAAAAAACCCAGAACACCCTACCAAACCCAAATGCCAACCCTCAAATCCCAGTCCCAGTCATGATGCCTCTCCATTTCAGGTTTCAGCATCAGTTCGCTCCAGACAGAGACACTACCATGGCCCCAAATCCGGGACAGTGTAGGGATCTTACTGTTGGAGGCAGTTTTGCCTGCAGCGCTGCCTGCCTTGCCACCCTGGCTCCACTGCAGGCATGTCTGGTCTACGTGTGTTCACCCCTGACTTTCCTCCAGATGCCCCGGCCCACAGCCAGGCAGCTGGACACAGATGCCACAGCGCGTGCCCAGCACACCACGCAGAGGCAAGGAAGGTGGCTGGCACCAGACAAGATAAAACACCGAGACAGAAGCTGAACCTTTGCACTCAGGCATGCAAAGGCTGGCACTCTCCTTTCCCCATGTCCTGGTTTGAGGATACTTCCTCCCTTCGTCTCCCACTTGCACCTGGCTCATAGGCAGCAGAGACCCAGCCTGCTCCCCCAGCTTAAAATATTCCTCTGTTTCAGCCACTTCTGCAGCCATTTACACCAGGGGTCTTCCTTCTCTGCAGAAGATCTGTGCCATTCCTTTACTAACATATGCTCAGCTCAAGTCACACTGTGACAGCCGGGAACCGCTCCCTTCCAGGCCAGAACAAAGGACAGGAGACACAGTTATCCCAAACAAAGGTCCTCGGTCCATCACCACAGAGCAGGAAAAGTTTATCACAGTGCACAACAAGGCCAGACCCTGCTATTTGACAAGGCTTGTTTTCCCGCAAGGCTGTGCAAAACATCCAGGCAACTGAGCTGCCTGGAGGAGAGCAAGACACAGTTTACAGGGCAAAGCGTCCTTCCCCAGTCCTACCACAGGCAGGTGAAGAGAGCACCACCAGGATCCTTCTATCCGATAACCAAGTAATGCTCTTCACACTTGATGCTACTTTGCACAACAAAGTGCACATCACCCAACTCTGGAAGCACAGGCTGTAGACTGAGGCCAATTGAAGCACAAATTTAACTCCAAGCCAAGTTTGTGCGCATACACACACAAAAAAAAACCCTGATAGAACATCCTATTGAATCCTTATAAAAGGTTTTCCCAACTGTAAAGATGCTAACGTCAAGCAAAGGAAGGGTTACAGCAATTTATAGTGATCTCTACCCAGATTTCTTTCCTTTCAACCTTAGAATCATAGAATACCAGGTTGGGAGGGACCTCAAGGATCATCTAGTCCAACCTTTCTTGGCAAAACCAAAACTTTCTTTCTTCCAAGATGCCCCTGCCATTTCCAGCTCATCCAGCCCAATACAGAACAATAAACTCCAGCATCCAGTGTGATCCCCAACATGAGACCAGACGAGGTGGCAACCAAAGACCTCAAAAGGTCTGGCCAGAAGAGACAACACAAAGCTATAACCCCACTGCAGGAAAACCCAAAGGCAGCCAGAAATCCACCCAGTTTGTACCCTTCAAACAGGTAGGAATGCGCCAGACGAGCAGCGTAGCCAAGAATGACACCGGAGTCCTTACGATGTAAAATCTCTTCCCATGTTGCAGCATGTTGACCTGACAACATGCCATGAGAATTTTAAATTATGTATCTGAAAACCCTTCTCCCTGTCAGTGAGCGTTTGAACCTGAAGCGAAGCCGGCAGCGGAGAAGAGCAGACAGGAGAGGTAATTACCCACGGTCTCCTCCAAGAGCTGACAGAAAGCAGGCCCCGTGCTGGAGATCCTGGCCTCATTACAGGCTCTCCTGGAGGCTGCAGCTGCTCCTCTCCACGGTCAGATGTGAATCACAGCATTTCGGAGGAGAGAGGAGCGCTCCCGCGAGCTCATTAATGGCTGCGGGGTCCGTCAGCCATAGCACAACCACAGCCACACTGGTGTTTGAAGCCGGAGCCCCAACACTGTACTCAAACTTCAGAGACTGAGCAAAAGCCAGCCATGAAGTTGGCTTGCTCATCGCTGTGGCATTTCTAATATGGGAAGGGGCTTTCTCCTGGGCCAATGTGTGTTTTAGAGCTAACAGAAAGTGATGGAGCAAACTCTCACCCCTTCCTCATTAATGGCAGTAAGACAAAAACCATAAGATTCCACACAGTAAATGGGGAACAGCTTTAGAAGCCGCACCAACTTCTGCAGCAGTGGTGCTTCCCAGAAAAATGACATTTTGCCCCAAAAGAGCTGCCACTCCACAAAAATCAGGGTCTCCCTGCAGTTGCACGCGCTCCTCAGGTCTTGCTTACGTGGGGCAGGGTCTCCCTGTGACCCACAGAGCCTCCTGCCGTGGGGCAGGACAGCCCCTTGCCATGCAGCTGCCAAGGAAAGGCACTTGCAGCAGCATGGAGATGGAAAGGTCCGCAGGGTAAGACAACGTGGCTGGCACAGCACAGCCCCTCCTGTGCCTTGGGACTACCAAAGCACAGCTTTTAACCAGCGGACAAACCTCTGCCCAAGGAGATGTGTATTATATGCCAGCCTCAGGGACGGATCTGGCCCACGCTGACCCGTTACCACTCCAACTAGAGGAGGTGCAGGTCCCCAGCTCAGCCCCTGGCCAGAGGGTGGCTGCTGCCCTAAGGACAGATGCTGGATCACCTTGCACTACCCAAGTCCTGCAGTGCTGGCCTCAGCGTCGAGCCAACGCTCCCGTTTGTGCCCTGCGTGCAGCCCACAGATCAAAAAAAGCGCACTGCGCCTCTTTCCTTCCCACCCTCCACTTCCCACCACCATGCTCGCAGCCCAGCCTTGCCCTTTCCCAGTTTTACACCAGGTGTCTCCAACATCTTTCCAGCGATGATCCTTACGCACCTCAGGCCTCCCATTTTAGCAAGGGAAACACAAGAGCGCAGCAGCACCCCATCTGCTGCAGCCAAAGGACTTGCAGCATCAGTGATTTGAGCTCTGTCTCTGGCCACCCACCAGCCCCGGCTGGGGTCTCCTCCACATACTTCTCTAATGGCCTCTCCTGGCAGCGACCTTTGCCGACCTGCCGATCCCAGGGGACAAGAAGGTAATACCAGCTCCATTCTCCCAAGGTGCTGCTGCCCATCTCCCCAGCCGTGCCCGCACAGGGAGGGTGCGAAACCCCCTGGATGGATTGCTGTCCAAGGGGGAGATGAGCCATTGATCCTGTTTGACAGAGAAACTGCCAGCTGGTCATGAACTACAGACCCAGACAGCAAAAGGTGACCTGTTCCAGCCTCCTCAGCCCCTTCCTAGCGAGGGCCTTGCCCAGGGAAATAAATGTCCCAAATAGCAAAGGAGCAGGGAGAGAAACGTAATCGGCCAAGTCCTCCATGGGTGTAAGAAAAGCCCTGCCCCATTTACTTCAGGGAAGAGACACGAAGCATGTGAAGCCCCTTGAATACCAAAACAGAGGGGCAATGGTGATAGAGAACTTGCAATACATAATTCCCCTCAGTGCCACCTGCCCTTCTGGCTGGTGGCCCAGGCTGAGCCCCAGTGGAGCGACGGGCCAGGGGACACAGCATACCGCTCTGAGTGAAACGATGCTGCAAGGCTGCAGCAAGTCCAGCTCCTCCCAGGAATGAGCATCTTTTGCCTCCAAAAGGTCCACTGTTAACTAGCAGCTTCTTTGGGGGAAATGCAGGCCTCACAAAAATAGAACTCACAGCACCGGTTGTTGTCTCCCTGTCGCAGCAAGCAAACCTCGGCTGGCAGTGCTGGCACGGCCTGCCCTCGGATCCAGGGAGGACAGGGAAAGACGACAGAGGAGACAGAGGAAAGATGTATCAGGCTGTTCAGCCCGCTGCTCCCGAGGAAGAGGACAGGAGGGGAACGTGTACACATTGAAAGGGTCGTGTTGGCATATCATAGGCAGCAAGTTTAATGGCACCTAATCATAAGGCTACAGAATTTTGGAAGGGACTTAAACCCTTGGGCTTCGAATGACCTTTGAAAGACAGAGAAGAATGGGAATAAGTCACCCCCCACAGCCACCTGCTCTACAATTTCGTCCACTTTCCACTAAAATACCCAGTGCTGGAGCCATCGCGAACACCAGACTGAGTCATATGGATCTTGGTGCAACTCCTGCCGTCCCTTCATGCCTAAATAATTAACGTGGCATCTAACAGGCCTTTTTCCAGTTGAGAGCCATTTTCTGCCTCCTCCTCTCCTCTTCCCAATTCTTTCTCTCAGCTGTCTTTTTTAATACAAGCCAAATTTGTTTGGCAGTTTGGGGTCCAAGCGCCAACACAAAGGCACATACACCCATCCCCAGAGTCCTCCCCACGCCCTCCAGCTCTCATCACACTCGAGCCTGCGCCAACAGGCTGCGCCTGCACTAACAGATTTCCCACCCAGCTCAAGGGAGCAAGATCAGACTTCAAAATGCCTCCAAGAAAGCCTCGTATTTCTCTCCACCGCACATCCCACGAGGGTCTGTTAACACAGGCAGCTTCTGCCGCCATCCTGGTCAGGGCTGTGCTCGAGGAGTCTTAAAATGGAGCATAAACTCCCTCCTCCTCCTCTGGAAGTACATGTCCTCCTAGAGGGATGGGTGGGAAATTTCACACAGGGTTAGTTTTAATGCTTTGAATATTCCGCGAGGTTTGTGTTCAATTTCTCACATAAAGTTTCAATGGGAACTCTTTGAAATTGACAGCTTTTCTGATACAGCTTCAGACAGAAACTGTTTGTCTATGCAAAACCTGGTGAGGTGCATCCTGATTGTATCTGGGGCACTGTCTACAGTTTTTAGTTTAAAAAGGAAAGCGCATCATATATGCAAGTTTTAGCAACATTTTTAACCACGACGTGTCAACATTTGTCCCACACTTGCAAGCCCGATAGCCTAAATCCTTGGTTGTGGGATTACATGTGATAAAGGTGACGTTGTAGCTGTCTCCTGCAAAGGGAGGCAGGGAGCTGAGGACATACAGGACTCAGCTCAGAGCTGCCATGGGGCTAAAACCCACTCCCCCACAGATCACTCAGCCCCCTCTCTCTGCCACAGACACCACTGCAAAACTCTCGGAAACACCAGGGAATCAAAATCTTTGTCGAAGCTCACTGCTATGCTACCTAACAAGCTCCCAAAAGTAAATCCATGGCTTCTCCCCAGAGACTCCAGCATCTCCAGCATGAGCAGAGCCGTGGAAGGAGAATTGCAAAGAGGCACTGGGTGGCTTTTCTTAACATATCATCACTTTTCAGGACTGAATCCGCACACAAAATCCAGTCCTAAACAGTCAGGGTCTTTAGATAAAAGCGGAGGTGAGGAAGGGAATTTAAAAAAAAAAAAAGGAAAAAAATAAAAGGAGGAAATAGAAAACAGGGAGGGGCAAAAGAGAACTGGAAACTTAATTTGGTCAGGGAGAAAAACCAACTTTGGTTTTCCAAGTGTCCCATGTGGAGAACATGTCAAAAAAATGCTATTTATAAGACAGGATGAATTTTGTAAAATAGAAACAAAAGTGATGATTCCTGGTCCGAGATGGGATTTCTGACCCCTTGCACATTACTTCCTGGATTTGGCCCTTCCTCTTGCACACTAAAGGACAGCACATCTGCTCTACCCAATTGCCCTGCACAGGACAGCCTTTCCACCAGCTTGTGCCCCCAGTTAAGAGCCACAGCTCCCAGCAGAAGCTGCTGAGCTGTAGAGATGTGCCACAACCAGGTCTCCATGGCTCTTCCTTGGCCAGCAGCGATACACGCTCACGAGGGCACAGCTGGACCACGGTCTCATTCCTACACCTTGCCCCCACTGTGTACGGCATCAGCCTCAGCCAGGGAGGAGGATTTTCTAGTCTCTGCCTATCCACCCACCCTGCTCGGTGCCGATCTCCCCCAGAATTAACCAGCCTTCAGCCGCATGGGCAGCAGATGGGGGCACGTTTCACCCTGCATCCTTGGACCATCCCCACTCCAGGCAGTGGGGAATGCCTTCCCCCAGAGCAGCACTGCGTTTCAGGAGAAGCCGGGTTTCTCTCTGCTTCTTCCCTCTCTTTACCAGAAAGACTTTATGCAAATCAAATCTCTCTTTTGCTGGCTCCCGCTGTGCTGCAGCGGGCTGGTGGAGGGGAGGAGAGGGGAAGGGGTGGGAAGGAGCGGGGAAGAGGATGAAGCCTTGTTCGCTATCAGCTGCTCAGAAGAGCAGAGCAGAGACAAGATTGATGATGCTCTCTGGATATAAGATCTCCTCCTTGTGAAAGGCTGCTTATGAGGCCTGATAGACTTGTCATCTCTTAATAAACATCGCTGATATGTCGGTGAGGAGAAAGCGGGAGCGAGGGGAGGACACACAGAAAGGCGGCTGACAATTTACTTAGAACGACGCTCTTCTCTTGCCTTGGCCCTCACATGCAATTCAGATGGCCTTTTCCCAGGGAGGAACGTCCCCAGCCCAGCCTCACCAGTACATGCCACCCCAGCAGAGCCTGGGGGCAGGCTGAACCCAGCATCTGGGCATTTCCAGTGAAAAACCCCTCTTTCTATGAGCCTGGGACCACCAGCCCTTCGCATATACCTGGTCCTAAGCCTCAACAAAGCCAGTAGGATTTTCAAACAACTTACACAGTAGCTACAGGAGCAGATCCCAGTGGGAACAGAGTGCAAGGGAGGCTTTTCATCAGCACCTTGCAGAGTCCAGAGCCGTTTCATTGCCATTGTGCACCTTCTGTAAATTGCTCTCCACGTGTAAGTGGCTCTGCTCTTGCCCACGTGGCTGTAAATCAGAGGGACTTGCCTGTGATCAGGAAACGCATCCCTTGCTTTTGTTTAATCTCTGTAAAGCAGCAAGGAAAATTATAATGCCTGGAGGGAACATTTGCCCTACCCAGTTTCAACAATGACAATCACAGGTTGCAAACGTGACGTTATGACCAGGAGCTTGCTTGGATACAAAACACCCCGTTAACGGTCACCTACGTCTAGCTACAGGCGTGCAGATTTGGTGTGACTACAGCCACATTTTCCTTGCATATCTGGCTCCGTTTGTATTTAATCAAGCTATGCATGGTTAAAAATCCTCCAGAGCATTAGCAGGTGCTTAGTGGTGCTGTGTAAGTGCAGAGCTAAGGAATAACGTGCTGTAAGCACAGCTAACATAAGTGTTCATAGCTCCCTGTGGGGCTACGAATGACTGCAAACCAGCTTCTCTACCCTGGCCTTACATATGCAAAGAGAAGTTCCTACAGAGACCACATAGGAAGCGTTCAGGCTGGAAGGCAGGTCCTCCGCATGTCATAGCTGCTCCCTTGCGAGGCTCAGACCTGCCCACAGCTACGGGGACACTTCTCCAGCAATCTGCGAGGACGTCAGGCTCCCCTGCATGTTAGGACCAGTCCAGGGTACAAGGATGATCAGGCGGCTCCTCTCCTGCAGGCAGCCCAGCCGGGCAGGCTCCTTCTGCTAGCGCTTTTGCCCCCCTCCAAGGTTCCTTTCCCTGCCTACTCCCCTCACATGCCGTCCTCCTTGAAACCTGCCCCAAGACGCTGATGCTTTACCATACACTTCATCCTACACTGTTTCTCTGTAAAATAACACCATGCAGTGATTTTTCCCTGTCTTACACCAATTCCATCATCACTTCATTCTAACACAACTTTATCCACAAGTCCTAAGACAAACTCATTGAGTCTCGAGGACCTGGAGTACTGCATCCAGCTCTGGAGTCCTCAGCACAAGAAGGACATGGACCTGTTGGAGCGGGTCCAGCGGAGGGCCACAAAGATGATCCGAGGGCTGGAGCACCTCTGCTGTCAGGACAGGCTGAGAGAGTTGGGGTTGTTCAGCCTGGAGAAGAGAAGGCTCTGGGGAGACCTTAGAGCCCCTTCCAGTACCTAAAGGGGGCTACAGGAAAGATGGGGAGGGACTCTTTATCAGGGAGTGTAGCGATAGGACACAGGGTAACGGCCTCAAACTGAAGGAGGTGAGATTTAGATTGGATATTAGGAAGAAATTCTTTCCTGTGAGGGTGGGAGGCACTGGAACAGATTCCCCAGGGAAGCTGTGGCTGCCCCATCCCTGGAGGTGTTCAAGGCCAGGCTGGATGGGGCTTTGAGCAGCCTGGTCTAGTGGGAGGTGTCCCTGCCCAGGGCAGGGGGGTTGGAACGAGATGATCTTTAAGGTCCCTTCCAACCCGAACCATTCTGTGATTCTGTGACTCATTGCATCCCCAGCACCAATACTTAAGACTCCCAGCAAACTCAGTCCTTTCAGAGCTTGGATTAATTTTTTTGAGAACTCGCCATATTTTTCACCGTGGCTTCTGTGTTTGCAGGAACCCAAACCAACATACACAGCTCTTTCCAAAAAGTTAATACAGCAACAGACTTCCAAGGGCTAGATACATCATCAATAAACACCCATGCTAATAAGCACAGGAGTGCTTACACATCAAATGATTACCTGGCAGAAGAAACAAATACATTTCTCCCTGTTTTGCGCATGACCTTTCCACCATATCTCCCAGGAGAGACATGTCAGGCCTCCCTCCTCCCCGAAATTCGTGACCCACAAGGAATAAGTGTCTCAAGGCTGGAGCCCACAGCTCTGAGTAGACCTGGACGGCCTCAATTTGATTAGAAAGGAAAACAATCTTGACTCCAAAAGGTGAAAGTGCAGCCCCGGCATTTCCTGCCTTCGGCAGGCCATAACGAACCAGTGTCCCCAGCGTCACCTTCTCAATCAAACGGGCACTTCAACACTTGAACACCCCCCCCCTCCCCCGCCACCCAAAGAAAATCAGAGTGATTTTTTGGTTACCTCTAGTTACAAGGTTGGCGTTCGGGCATTAAACTGGGATCATGCTCCTCACTAACCGGCATGTCCATGCCAACTTTCAGTTCCACAGCTCTGCGGGAACAGCAGATCACGTTCAGCTCATCTGACTGCGGGTTCCCCTGCTTACGAGATTTTTCTTAGACAACAAACACAGTATACCCCACGTCTAAGTATACAGCATGACTCTGTAGTTTATATTTTAGTATGAAAGAGCTCACTTTGCAGTTACTCCAGGTCCACAAACGTCTCAGCCCTCTTACTCACCTGGCACCCCCGGCCAAATCCACTAAATAGCAGTTCCCCAGCACTTCCAAACAGATAAAAGTTCAAGAGCCTAATGCAATATTCCTAAATCCTCATGATTTCCTTGCCTTAAAATATTTTAGGAGCTTTTTTTCCCCCCAGGCTTCAGCTGCTGGTGGCAAGCGATCACATGTGAATCGTAATAATTGTGCTAAAGGATAATTATAAGTTTCTAACCTCTGTGGCTGTGAAGTCCTTGAAACCGGCAGACAAACAAATGGGAAGTCTCAAATGGCATTTTCCTTAAATTTCACTCCCCCACATAACCCCCAATGGCCCCTCTCCTCACCTTAGGACGTAGAGTCACGACTCAGAGCTCAGCTGGGGTTTGATTCATTTACAGATGCTTGCTTCATTGGGATTTTTCAGTGCACTGGAAAAAATGATTTTTAGATCAAAATCCCCACAAAAAAACATGCATTCTGTAGACTTTTTTTTTTTTTGCATTTTCTCTACAAAAAAGATAAAACTAAAAGTAGAGGATAAGAGGTTTTCACAAATAAGAAGTAAAAAATAAGCTTTATTGAGGCTACAGACAATAAAGAACCAATTAACTACCTCATCCAAGAAACTGAATTGCTTGTCACTAAAAAAAAAAAAGATCATACCAATCTAAACTCTGCCATTGTGATTAGAAACTTAAGGTACAGTATATACATTTTGTCCTCAGCACTTAACCTAATGGTTATAATGAGGGTATCTAAGTGGCTGTGGATATTATTTGGTCAGAGGGTCACCACAGCGAAAGACAGATATAGCATAACTAGAAAATATGAGGGTATTTTTGCACTACATTTTACAAGTTGTCTTCCAATACAAATAGAGGCATGTAAGAAAAAAAAAAAAGACCTTGCTATACCATTTAGAAATTCTTCACATTAATAGAAATTAAAATAGATGACAAAAACACAATAACAAAAAACAGGATCCATGAGTGATGAAGAGATCAAGCAGGAGTATAAAACCTAGTATTTTGGGAGACATATATACTTTTTTTTTTTTTAAAGCAATCTGAACATAATCAAGCTAGAAAAAGAACCCACAAAGGGGAGTAGGAATTATTCACGCTCAGGAATTGTTTGCAGTCTTCCACTGCTCAACGCACTTCCAGTGCCATCCCATCTATGCGTCCCCTCCGTTTCGTGCACGGAGCAAACACAGACTTTCCCTCCAGGAGCATCGCTTTGCCTTCCAGCAGGCTGCTTCCAGGAGCGGGTAGGGGTGCGACTAGAGGATCAAGGGGCACGAGAGAGAGAAAGAAAGAAGAAAAAAAAGAAAGACTATTTGGAGAGAAAGAGATACTTAAAGGACAGCTGGGGGGGTGCGTGTATGTATTTCTCCAGCACAACCCTACTTGAACAGCAAAACTCTCATTAGAAATACAGCATCAGAGCCCTTTGAAAACTCTGCCTACAGCACGCAGCATCCAAGATTAAAACCCCAACAGTTCCCTTCTATAACTCACTCCCATTTGGCAGGGAGCATCACACAACAGAAAACATAGAGACAAACGGAAGGTGTCAAGTTAGTAATTTCCTAGCTCTACAGTGAGCAGCATGGAAAATATGTGAAGCTGTATTTCATCCTCCATATTAATACTCAGATCTCAAGCAAGAGATAATACAAGGGTAACTAAAGCTGTCCTAGCCAATATTTTGAAACGCAGGGATAGAAATATAATGCAAGTAATATTTTAGAATATATATTAAAATAGCAAGTGGAGGGTGGAACAAGGCTAATGAACTTAAAAGATGACATCTGAACTAGTCCATTACCCGGGGAAAATTCCAGCATGCTCAAAAATTACGTATCATTTGCTTTCACATAAATGCCCATTATCTCTGCTTTGTTTTTTTGTTACGTAGCAAGATATCATCCTTCCTAAGATCTCCTGACAAAGATTTAATGCTGCCATTTTGTATACACATCTCCTCCATCATCTTACCAAAAATCTCTCTCCCCTCCCCTGCTGACACAGTGTAATTCTCCAAATCTGCAGTTCTAACAGAAAGCGAATCTGATTTTGACTCAGACTCCAGATGGGTATAGCTGTAAAGATATTGTCATGTGAAAGATTAGGCGCTAACTTAGACAAAGAACTGTTCATCTGCAAGCTTAATAGCCTCCGAAACAGCAATCGCCACGAAAGAGTTATCAGGTACGGATATTGCTATCCATAATAACACCGGTATTGCAAGAGAAGATGGAAGTGCTGGGAACTCCCAGTGGTATTCAATGCTCTGCACAGAGAGCTAGTAACCCCTGTGTACGGCTCAGGACCCTTGCAGGTTGTCTTTGTTCACACGTTAGAGTTGTGACAGTCAGTGTGACGTTTGCTATGGGATGTTGGAGGGGTGAGATGCAGTGGAGGACCACAGCGCAGGTGATCTGTCAGCCCTTCAGGGCTGGGGATCTGGTGCACAGTTACGTCCCATTCTTTCACCTGGCAAACACAATGCGCGGGAGCTGCAGGAGAAGGGTTAATCCCACCCATCCAATCCACTGACTACCAACAATTCACTCAGTGTTCTCCTAACAACTCTTCTTACCCTTGCACAAGGCTTGGCACCTATAGTCTACACAGCCCAAGCAAAATTTGGGGGTGAAGTGAAGCAGAGATGGAAAGATGAGCAATTGCAGCACCAGGCCTGGAATGAAATTGCCACCTCCTGTCCCAGAAATCCCAGAACAAGTCCCAGCTTGCAGTCTGCAAAGAATCACATCCCATCCTAGATCCACTCCTATGTGCATACTGAATTGACCTTCTGGCCCCTGCAGCTGTGAGCAATCACACGGGACATTCCTCCACATACCACTCCACCTCCCCAGACATTGCCTCACTACCCAGGTTAGTGAAGGCCAGTTACATCCAAGTCTACTGCCCTGAGAGCCTATCTACATCCACCTCAGACATCACCATCTTCTAAAAAAGGAGATATTAATATCACTCTGAGAAGACTTGGTGTCAGTGTGACACCGTAGAGACCAAGGCCAACACCTCAGGCCATGCTATCAACACAAACACAATTGGGACCTACTCACTTCTTTCTAGGGTTCTCCATACGCCAATGCTGCTGCTCCTTGGATAAAGTCTTCTTCTCCAAGAGAAAGCAAGAACGATTCTCAACAGGGCACATGGTTAGACTTGCAGAGCAGCCAACTGTGCCATGGCCTGCAGCACACAGCAGATCAGCAGCAGGCATGGGCGATTTCCAACTGAGGAAAAAGAACAAAACGAGTCAGCTTGGTCAGGTGATGCAATAGAGAAGCCACAATGCCCGTCTGCCCTGGACACTATGAACACAGGGAGCCAGCCACCAGCTCAGCCACTGGAAACACAAGAGCATTATGCTAACGTTAGGAACACTAAGGTTGAAAGCGAGTCTTTTCTCCCACCTAGTGGAGACACAAACCTAAATCCTTGGAAACAATGGTGAATTGACTTGGTGTGTGCACCTGAACAGATCCTGCTGCAGAGAGAAAAGAAACACCACAGCAAATTGAAATGCCCTGTGATTGCCCTCCAAAAGCTGGAGTCCATCAGTGCAGCTGCACACCCGCGTGACGGGAAGGCAGCTGGCTCTTCTGTGCAGAGGTTGCTGTCTATCCCTGCTGCTGCCACCCAGGCAGACACTGTCACTGCATGGCTTGGGACCTCTAAATGGTCTTGGACTGTATTTGTGGAAAATAACAGCTGATGGGACTCTATATGCCAAAGGGCTGGAATGGATAAGCAGAAGTAGCCAGGCAGCCAGAACACCGCACGAGGCATGATGTTTGTCAGATAGGTGCCAGAAGTGCCTAACGAAGCTTGTCAGCGCTATCCTGAACCCGCAAACGCAGCAGTTCCTGCAGAAAGGCACGCTGAGCCCCACTTTCAGAGATCTCAACCTCCCACCCTAACACCAATAGTTCTGTGTTAAAAAAAAGCTGCCTCCTGCTGAAGAAATAATGCAAAGGGACAAACTCCTCTGCTACTTGCCATAGCTCCTCCAAGGAGAACAGGCATCCTCAGAGATGAAATAGGGCCTTCGCAAAACCGTGTTCATCTGCAAGATACAGGGAACCTGAGGGGGGACCTTATCAACATTCATAAATACTGAAAGGGTGGGTGTCAGGAGGATGGGGCCAGGCTCTTTTCAGTGGTGCCCAGCGACAGGACAAGAGGTAACAGGCACAAATTTGACCATAGGAAGTTCCATCCCAACATGAGGAGGAACTCCTTTACCCTGAGGGTGGCAGAGCCCTGGCACAGGCTGCCCAGAGAGGTGGTGGAGTCTCCGTCTCTGGACACATTCCAAACCCGCCTGGACGCGTTCCTGTGCCACCTGCTCTGGGTGACCCTGCTCTGGCATTCTATGAGGGATTCTATGAAGCCCTTATAACCACCTCACACAGGTAAGCTGCACCTACTGATGGAGAGAGCTCAAACTGGGAGACACCTTAGCATCCCTTCCACTCAGTCCTAGAAAATCCTGTTATCTGGTGTTCCTCCTGCTTCCCCGATGCTCAAAAAATGCCACACCAGAAGGTAAGAGGCAGGCTTCGAGGGCACATGCGGCATGGTGTCACTGGAAAGACACACTCCTTCGGTGCACAGTTGAGACACAGATGTGACCCGTGATTCCCACGTTACTAGAATTCACCCAGCCTTAACACCATCCCCTCACCCAGCGCACTTTCCCATTTGTTTCACGTGAAGTGTCACTGCCCAGCCCCACAGCAAAGAAAAGTTTAGAGGGAGGTGGGGATGTTAAGGAACCTCCTTTCTTTATCTCAGATTAATTAATCCATTCTGCTTGTTCAAGGAGATGCTTTGCTGAGCTGTGAGGAGCAAGTCATACACCACACATGGCGTGCTGGAGTTCAGCAATATCCCCCGGCACAGACATGAGAGGTAAGGCTGGGGAACCGCTAAATTAACACTGGCAACCGTTTGCACTGTGCAAATACTGTGGCTCTGGGAAACAGGAAAACAACATTTTTAGGAAATGCTAGAGAAGGGCCAAAACATGCAGAGCTGGCATCGGTCTTATATTAAAGACTGTTTTCCCTGTTATTCATCTTGCCTCGTGTGCGAGAACCCAGAAAGGATCAGGCTAAAGGTATGCTATTCTTTTTCCTGATGGATCATGCAAATAGAGCATTACTATTGACTTACACAACGCCAACACGTACACAAGTGATTTTACTGAGTGATTTTTACCTAGACACCAGTAGGAAATTTTAGCTTCCCGAAGTAACTCTAAGAAACCAGACCATAGATCTGATTTGTGTGTGCCATGCTCCTACCTGATGAAATGTAGGATAAACTTTGTGCAACAAGGAAGAGTTATAATAGATGATGAATAGATAATGGGGTGTAAGAGCTCTGAAGAGGCCACCTGCACCATCTCCTTGCCCTAAAAGAGGAGCCATAAACCATCTCCATGCTTCCCTGTTCACACACTTTTATATTTGTGGAGCACCAAGCACAAAAGAGCCCTGCGCTGATGGACACTTTGATGATTTAAGTGTTAAATAACAGATAGGTGCTATTTATGTGGAAATTATTCCTGTTGGGACACAGACACGAAAGCAACATTTTCTCCCGTGCCTCTGCCTGCCTCACCTGCACTCTTGCTGCTCATCCATCTCCCAGGATTGCCTGGAACATTGCACATGTAGGAGCATTTTCAAACAGCTCACATTTTCTTTAAAAAGTCAACCTGTTCAGTAATGGCTCATCCTGCTCCTCCCACCCCCTGCTACATGCTCCCTTGGGGCCGAGAGAGGAGAAGATTCAGCCTGCACTGGAAAACAGCTTTATGTACATTAAAATATCACCACTTGTGAGTCTGATGCCGTTGCAACCTACCAAGCCAGAAATAGCAGCTTTGTCCCAGTGGAATAGAAAAGGACAAATTTCCAGCCTCCCAGAAGGGCTCAAGGTATGCAGATGCACCTAGTCCTGCAGTAACAGAATCCGTAACAGCAAAAATACTACAGGGAGGAGGGAACAATATTGTTTCAGGTCATTATATTTTATATAATGCCCTTGTATACCTGTACAATGAACCTCCAGCTCCAAGATCAAAATAAAAGCATTTTACAGAAGTGAAAGTAATAATCCTACATCTACCGTGTTCCAAAACACTAAGACAACTTTATGAAGCATTTGGTGACTTCAAGGGTCTCTTCAGGTACATGGGTAGGAAACAAAGAAATACTTCCAGGCAACCAGCCATCACCTCAAAGTGACAAATAAAGACCCAAAACATTTTTTTTCATAATCTTATTTCCCATGTTAAGCAAAATAAATATTCCCATTTTCAAACAAAAACATTTTCCTGTCTGTCAGGCTGCAGGATTCCTGGCTCCGTCACAATCATCCCTGACAACTCAGCCGAACCGTTCCAGCCCAGATGTGCAGAGGCTTAGACATTTCCAAAGGTATGCAAAGAAGAGGGCTAACCAGGCAATTACGTCTCTTCAAAAAACACTTCGGTGTCTGGTAAAATCAGAAGACGAAGACAGGAGTGCAACCCATCCCTGGCACAGCTGTGTTTAGAGAGGACAGTGAGTTATCACAGGGTAGACTATCAGTAGGGCTGTTGGCAGTGGGAACAAGGACAAGAAATACAAGGATAAGGCTTGCACCAGCTTTTCCTCCCCACGCTGAAGAAATTGTGTGCTGATAGAGGATACGCACAGTGCTGGGTATAGAGTTCTCCTGTGTTTAGGGAGTCACAGCCCTAAAAGCTAGTGTGCAGGAAAGGGAGGGAGCAGGGCTGTTTCAGGCCAGCAAGGTGAGCTATAGCATCCAGGACACAAGCAGTGGTTCACACGCTCTTCCATCAGCGGCCACGATGGGGTAAAACCCACCAAAATACTTGTCTGTTCCCAATGAGGAGGGATGCTTCAGGAGGCCCCAGGTCATCTCCAGCCACCCTGAGACACAAACGTTTTGGAGGACAAAATCAAAGCAAGTCCTCAGTTTACCCCCTTCCCTGTTGCTCTTCAATCTGCATGGTCCCCCAGGAAAGCACTTACAGACCAGCAGCCGTCTCCAGCCCTGTGACAGGAGACAGATCAGGACTGCCAAGGACTGTCACCCATCACAGTTGTTCATACACCAAGCCTTCGAGACCTACATGGCTACAGGAGCACCAACCAGGACTGCAGAGGGATTTGCCATGGGACTATATCACCATCTTGGAAGCCTTTACTGTTATTTGCCCCAGGAAATCTGGAGAGGACAGGGCTCCTTCAACACCACAGCAACTAAGCTAAAGCAAACAGCCAGGTTTTAGGCAGAAGGCAGCCAAAAGAGCCCCAGGAGTTAAAATCAAGAGTTCCTAACTCCAGATATCATCTGCCTCTTGGTGCCATCACAGCAGCAAATGATTTTGCATTTTGCTGGCAAGATGAGAGTCTTAGAGAAGCCAAGCAGAAACAAAAGTAGTTCACCGAGCAGAAAGCACTCTGGCTTTCAGTGACCTTCCCAGTCCTCCCAGAGACACCCAGGTGCGTGCACACAGATGCACATGCCATCACACTGCCACAGCTGGGGTTGCTGTTTTCGCAGCCCCCAGATCCCAGCCGATGGAAAATGCACGGGATGCACGAGGAGCGTGCACAGTGGCACCCCTGCAAAACATGAGCTCAATGCAGCGGCAGCAGCAGCAGCAAGAGCTGAATTCCCATTTAAATAAAATGCCAAAAGGCAGTCAGCGAAAGTGACATTTATGGTGTTACTACAAATGCATTCAGTGGGAAGCTGAGTAGCAGAAGCAGGTTGGGGGGAAAAAAACAAGCTGTAGTGAAAACTGCCATCTGTATATTGTGCCCCATTTTTAATATTCTGTATTCTCATAAAAAGTGTTGTTTCTGTCACTATTCAATCTCCCAAACTCACATGGAACACTGTTAAAAGTCAGCAGTGTGTGAAATGGTATTTTAAAATAAATGAAACCCGCTCGCAAAGCTGCGGAGGAATATTGCAATGCCAGGGTGCTGACAGACAGGCATTGAAAAGTAACAACCGTTATCATCTTAAAGCAAAGCGGATTAAATAAAAACCCACAGCTAGTGGTGCATTACCAAGTCTGATATTGACACAGCTGCCGTGGTGGTTATTTTTCATTGTCTCATCAAGACAAAGCATCATGGGATATCAATCTTCCCTCTGTCAGGCCATGCCTGGTGTAAAGTTTTTCGTTTACATTTTCATTATATCCCTTTTATCTCAGCTGCCAGCAAAAAATATATATATGTATTTTATATACACACACACACACATATATATATGTATATCTATGAGTATGGATGCATGTATGTACTTTTGGGAATGCCAAGATTGGTTGACCATTGGCGCAACGCCAAGCCACAGCCTCTGGTGTGAGGGTCCCCATTCTCCCAGGACAAAGCCAACCCCAACTTGTCCGTGTTAGAGGTGGCCGGTGGGTGGGCTGCAAAAACCACTTTCGGTCCCCTCCAACCAGAGATGGGCTCCGTGGTGAGGTGGTAAAGGTATGATCCCCCGAGAGCCTTAGAGCCAAGAAATCCAATTGACACAGCTGCCAGAGCTTTCTAAGCAAGCCCCTTCCCGTAACCAGATTTCAGTGGGTAGACCAGCCAAGCCTGTTCTGCTATCTAGCTCAGTTTGGTGCACAGAGAGGAAGAAAACAAAGCCGAAATCGCAATTCTCCGTGGAGAGCACTGGCTGTCTCATCAATACTGGTAGCTGTTACATTTCCTCCTTTGTAGCTCTCCAGACGGATCTCTGCATCCCATCACTTCACGCATTTCTGTCCTCGATACATCTTTAACTTTTCCAGCCTTGCAGTATTAGCAAAGCGCTGCTCCCGTTTTTAGGAGGCCTACCGGCAAGCATTGCCAGGGCAGAAAACTCTTCCTGAATATGCCAAGAGCCTCACAGTCCTTCCTTACACACACAGCCCCTGCAGCTCACCCTGTGCTTTCACTCCCACTAACAACTCTGCTGTTCCAAGGCCTGAGGCAGAACCAGCTGTTTGCAGCTGGCCACAGCATTCCCCAGAGCAAGGACTGCAGCAGAAAGAGAAGGTTCCTTCCCTTATTCTTAAGAGAGCCTATCTTCCGAACCTGTTGCAAATGTCTGCTATGGCCGCTCTTTTTTGCTTATTCTTTGCACTTAATTAAGCGCAGCCTCACTGCCAGCATTTCTTGTTCTTCCTACGCCCCATCAGAGCCAGCTCTGCACTGCCCGTGTCAGCCCTTCAGTCCTGTATGAGTAAGAACTCTGGGAAACGTAGTTCGCAGTGGAAAAACAGGGCTAAAGCAGCCACAGAGGGCAGGTGGTGCCCTGGGAGAGCTACAAAAAGGGCAGTAAAAATAATAAAGGGGAGGGTCCACAAAGGAGCAAGTATCTAAGCAAGTGGCCACCAAAACTCCCTGCCTCACTGCCACGGCTAGCGGCCCTCTCTGATGAGGTGCCCGTAGGCTGACAGTGCAAAATCAGTACCTCCCCTCCTTTCTTCAGCTCCCAAGTCAGGTAATTGTCCAAACCCTGTGCAACCCTGGACAGACATAGGCTTACAGCACCCCACGCATGCTCTGCTTATAGCCCGTCATGGTTAGTAGTCAGAGGAAAACACTGATTGCACCTTTCCAGTGCCAGGAAAGGGCGCTCTGCAGTGGCCCAGAGTGTTTTCCCCATCCACGTGGGCATTACCTCCAGTATGCTCATTGGCTTTGCTGGCACTTAACTTTGCTGCTGTCAAGCCTTTGCTGCTGCTCTGCTGCCCAGCTGCCCCAGGAGCAGGGCTGACGGGTTCCCACACACAGCATTGCAGATACTCCATTGTCTCCCCGTGCTCCACCCAAACCCTGGGGATCTTTACACCCATGGGAGGGCAAATGTTCCTAATGGCAGAGCAGGTGCTTCCTAAACACAAGAAATCTCTGCATGAAAAACACAATGCAGCATAAAGCAATTCATCCTCCCACCTTCTTTTCCCTGCCTCGGTTTCCGCAGCACAGGAGGAAATGTCCTTGGGCACTCCACAGTCCCTCTCCTGCTCCATCTGCCAGGCTGCCTACATCATTCTCCTCATTCCCCCACTGAGAATCATAATCCCCTTGTCAGAAACTTCCACCCCACTCAGGGGGTCTCTACAACCCTGGGATGTGTGCCCTTTATCCTGCTGCTAGGAACATTCCCTCTCCATCCCCAAAAACGTTCCCTTCTTCCGAACAACAGCCCATCTTCCCAAGGTGTTTCCATTTAAAAGAGAGGATCATTAGCCCCTGCAAAAGGCAAACTTCTGGGAAGCCGTGGCCGTTCTCTGATGCCCCATCCCTCACTTCATCCCTCTGAGGTCATCCGCATTCATGCTCACTTGCGCCCAGCCTGAATTCAAGCCCTGGGTCCTGCCTCACCAGCCCGCAGTCCCAGACCAACAGCAGATACACCTGATCCGCAGCGCTCAGCGTAGCAAAGGGTTACGCCAGCTCTTCCAGCAGCGTTTGTCCTCTCTCCCTCTCTGCAAGCAGCAGAAATTGCCATTCTGCATCCTTAATAGCAGCGTAATCAAAAGTTATGATGCATTTTTCAGTAATCACAAGAAATGATCCCCACTTAGCGTTAAGTAAAGCAAATTTGCCACTGGAAGGATGAAAAAAAAAAAAGAAGAAAAAGAAGTCAAAAGCATTTCAATTTTCATTTGAAACGAATGAGTCAGAGTCAATTTGGTAAAGCAGTTAACAGCAGCTGTGCTCCCCTTCCCAGCCCCTTAACAGGTACAATTTGCTTTTAACAAACAACCTCACGGAGGTCTCTGGCACTGTGTTAACATAGTGGCATTCCAGCCCTCTTGCTGTTGTGTATTTAAATTGGGTAATAGAGTCAGGCAGAGGAGATCCACCATGAATCTTAAGAAGTGCAGTTTGACAGCATCTTTTTTTTTTTAAAAAAAAAAAGGGGGGGGAGCCTTTATGAAAAATAATAAATGAGTTTGAGTGGAGGTTTTGCTGGGTTATTTTAAAGTGGCATATTAAAAGCAAAAGTCCTAGAAAGCCCCAGCATGGTGGTAAGACCCCAGCAAGCGTGGAGCCATCAGCAAGCAGGGCCCCACCGCAAATTGCTCTGCAAAACAAGCCGGGGCATTTGACAGCCAAAGCACCCTCAGCCCGGATGCACTTGGGATACTTTGCCCCACACCAAGAGGGACAGTGGAAGGCTGGTACATCAGTGGAAAAAAAAAAAAAGAAAAAACAAAAAACCAAACCACTCACATTAAGGTTGCCCCAACCCCATCCCATCGTCTCAGCAGTTGCTCAGAGAGAAGGCTACCCCTGGGCCGGGAGGACAAGCAACGATGTGTGATGAGCCTCCAGTCATCCCTCTTTATTCCTCCCGACCCCAGAGCATCTCTGTCCTTCCCTCACCCCAACGCAGGCCCTTGACGATGCCCTCATCTCACCGGGCTTTCAGTTCAGGCAGTCATCTTCTCTCGTTCATTTGTTCTTTGGAGAAATCTCATTTCATTACCTTCCAGGCTCCTCAGCTTTGTGGGGAATTACAGGAGGTCAATGAAAAATTCATGTTCTCAGTCAGTAATTGGCATTTTTGTTTCCTTTTTTTAGAGGAAGGAAAGCAAAGAAAAGGATGTGAATGGGGCAGACAGCAGGGTGAGTGGGTATCTTCTGCCGGTTATTAAGATAAAGCCTCTCATATTGCTCCTGTCCAGTGTACTCTGGTGCTTGCTCCAAGCAAGCCCTGTAATCCTGCATATTGAAATTTGAAAGCATTTCTGGTACTTTTATTAGAGGGACAAGTAATGAAAGCAGACTGGACATACGCAATTATTACAGTGTAATCCACTGGAAATGAAGTCAATCCAATCACCCAGCGTACTGCTTTCTTCTCATTTTTTAGACTTCAAGTAAGCGGTTCCCAAATTCCAGCTGAAGTAACTGTTACAATCAATAGCACGAGGGCTCTCAGCATAAGACTTAATTAATATGATGCTAGCAAGTGCTCCCCTATTGATCTCAGGCTGGTCTGAAACACCAGCCAGCAGTGGCACCAACCACCAGTGCTAGCAAGGAAGATAAACGTGAAATAAGGGGCTGCCAACAAGCTAAAAGGAGGAGCAGACTTCTTTTTCAAGGGTCCCCAAGAAAAAGAGAAACACCTGTCCTGAAAGCACGGGAANAAAAAAAAAAAAACAAACCATAGTCTCCCCGGCCATGATCCGCTCCTGTCGGCAGATTTGCCATCGACAAGCGTGAGACCAAAGTTTCACCCACCCGGCACGTGAAAAGAAACTCCCTTCAAGGTCCTGCCCAGCGGAGCCGCAGGCAGGCGATGCTTCTTCCTCCGTCTCTCCCTCCTGCTAGCAGCCAGCGACGCTGTCAGCCAGGAAACAGATTGCTACATACGGCACGACCAAGGCTCGCGATGATTAGATCTATTAATACAGTGCATCTGATTCACCTCCAAGGCCCCGACGCTCGGTGACAAATAGAGACGGACCTCCCTGCTTTGCTGAGCAGGGCCCTGCAATAACGACCTCCTTGCCAGTGGCTGCTTGGAGCCTGGAGGGGCAGGAGCCAGCAGGGAGAGCAGCATCCCCCATGTGGTGGGGGGTGCCCCGGGAAGAGCCCCAGCAGGGACAGAAGACGAACAGCCCAGGGAGCTGGCAATCACAGGGGGTGGTCCCAGAGCTTATATCCTGGCAGGTCCTTCTCACTTCGAGGATCAAAGGGGTCCTCGTTTCCTGCCCTTCCTACACTCTCCTCCAGCCAGGGTTCGCTGCATTCCTTCTGGAGAGACACCTTTTGTGGTCCCAGTCCCTGCTGCCATAAAAGGCCCTTGGGGGTCCATGCGTCCCCACTGACTGACACTTGGGACCTGGGTTTCCCTCAAGTTAGAGGAGGACCTATTCCTCTGGACTTGTCACCTTGCAGGATCACTTCTCCCACCCACGTCCACAGCCAGAACAGCCACACACTGAGGAACAAGCAGGGGGAGGTGGGATGGGCAATTCCCTGGGTCGAAAACTCTTCCCTTGAGCTTCTCTGACCCCACACCTAGGCCCAGGTCCTCCTGGTACCGTACCATACCACAAGCTGTGTGCCCCACAGCTGTCTTCTCAGAGCAGAACAAGCATCACCCTATGCTCCTCTGCTCAACATCTGGTACTTCCTAAGCATCCCCTCCTCTAGTTGTCCTTTGTCCATCACCTCATGCATTTAAAACAAAACTGGAAAGGTCACAATTTTAGCACCTCAATCAAAGACATGAAGTGAAACAACAGACTTTACAACAAAATGAAACCCTACCCTTTCCCTATCACAGCCTGCTGCATGACTTGTAGAAATCACACAGGCCCCACTGCCTCGAGGGCTGCTTGACATCGGATGAGGTTTTCATGCCCTAACCTGCTTCCCCCGCCCCGCACCTTGCCCTGCAGAGCTTGTGCTCTCCCCTGCCGTGCCCGCAGCTGGGAGAGAAAAGCCAGACAGCTATCGCTCCAGCAGCCCTGACATCATCTGCTTATCAGGCAGGGTGACGTCTCCTCGTCAGTAGCTGCAGCCCAGGGTCTGCCTCCGCGGGGAGGCACGCAGGCAAGTTAAAAGTGGACACTTAGCGCATTTATTACCTGCTTATTAGATACCAGGCTCCCATTATGATGAATTGGCTTGGTGATGGCTCCCGCCAGCTCCCGACGCTCAGCAAGGCTTTTTAATTCCATTTTGCAAAGGCTGGGCCAAGGCAAAATCGTTTCCAAGAGGAAGGAAAGAGCGGTTGTTTTTCTCCTGCCTCCAAAACAATCTGACCCTTTGCCCCTTCTCAGCAGGACCTTTTCTTGATGCGCTCTGTCTTTCCTTCTGATCGTGAAAGGGGGATGGCTGGGAACCGGCTGTGGCTGGAGCCTTCTGTGGCTGCATGAGGTGGACATCTCTGGTGCTCCCGTAAAGGCCCCGTGGAGGGACACACTGCAAGAGAGGACAACACCACTCGTTACACCCTCTGCACACACCATCATTTCTGTTCCACCACGGTGACAGGGCTCCTTGCCAGCCCTCGCTCAGCACTGAGAGCAAACAGCTGGTTGATCTCCAGAGAGAGAGAACACCCCAGCACAGGACAGGTTTGGAAGCAAAACCGTGCCGTGTCCTGAAGGTTTCACAGAGCCCATGCAGCGGCTTTCCCCTCTACAAAAGGACTCGCACCAACTTCTGTGGTACAACACCACATCCACAAGTCTCTCAGAAGAAAAACAGCGGATGGGGACAGGTATCAGAGGTTAAAATATCAGTAGTTGGTGCAAAGACTTTTCTGGGAATGGAGACAGGCTTGAAGGATGTTCCTGAAAACTGGAACCCACGAAGGAGACATTTTTGCAAGGCAAAACAATCAGGAAATAAGGAGATTCAGCATTGTTTCACAGGACCACGGGTTTAGCTCTTCTAAAGACTGGAGTGAAAGCCACAGCTAAGAGGCTTTGGGTGCCTCTCCAAAGGCACAGAGTGCTGTCATTCTTTTTGTCATGATTTCTTCCGTATTCCTCAGTTCTGCATAAACCTGTTCTGTTATCCTCTATCCCTCCCGCAGGCCAGATTCAAAACCGCATGAAGGGGCGAAGAGTTCAAAGGACGATGAAGCTGCATTCTTACTGAGTCACTCCCAGACTTCTGCAATTTTCACATTCTTGGGCTTTTTCTGCTCATTTTGGTCAGTGAAAGCAACCCTGGGAGTCTGAGTCCAGCAGAAATAACCACGCGTTGCTAACTAGAGGTACTTCATCAACCACTCACCTCTGTTGGCAGGAAAGACATTCCCATGCTGGCACATGGCACAAGTGGCACTAAGTAAGAGCAGGCAACAACACCACACTGCAATTGCTCTGAACAATACCAAGCAACTCCTTGGTTGAGGGAGGCAGGTTGTGAAGTAGTCTGGGGGCCTCTGAGGCAGGCAAGTGTCAGTTCTTGGTGGCCAAGCTGTCTGGAAACGAAGCAGCTCTCCAGCAGAGACAGACCAATGGTCCTGCAATACCAGAGAGAACAGCTCATGGGCTTTCATCTCCCTCCAGCTTTACCTGCCAAGGTCCTGCTGACTCTCTTCTGCCTGCTCCCCACCACACCCTTACAAAGGAATAGTCACGCATAAAGATGCATGCCCCATCCCTGGAAGTGTTCAAGGCCAGTCTGGATGGAGCTTTGAGCAGCCTGGTCTAGTGGGAGGTGTCCCTGCTCATGGCAGGGGGTTGGAACTAGATGGTCTTTAAGGTCCCTTCCAACCCGAACCATTCAGTGATTCTAAAATGGGATGAGGAACCTCATTCATACAGAGCTGAGCAGCAGAGGGGGTTGCTGTAGAGTTAGCCGGCTCTGATGGTGATCTTTCTGCTCGGCAGGAGCTGAGCACCTGCCCCCCTTAGGGGTGGGCTCACTGCTCCAAGTTTCCCTCCTCTTCCATCGCTGGAGGGCCCTCAGCCCCAGCCTGGGGGAGGGCTGCACATTATACACATCCCAGCTGAATTGCTACACGTTTCTGCTGTGTTCCTTAGACAGAGGACTTTGCTACCAGCGAGCGGGAGAGAAACTGCCATCTGGGACCGCATGTGCTTTCCAGACAGATGGCTGACTATTCTAGTCGTGTTTTATTTCTAGCAATGGTTCATACAGCAACAGCGCTAGTGTGAAAATGGGATGTGACAAGATGTGTATTGCTTACACCTTCTGTAAAGTTCAGATAAAACCAAGACGTACAGAATGTAAAAATCAATATAATTAGGTAATTAAGAGAAGCGAAACCCCCTGATTTAACGCTGCATTGTGTTCATGTATACTACAGATTGTGTATATATGCATGATATGGAACATACATATGTATGTTTCCACATTTATGCACGTACACAATGCAAAATGAATAAAAATAATGAATGCATAAATTTATACATTAAAATAAACAGTTACCTGTTCCAGCAGGCGTTTCAGACGATTTCTGACAACCACCCACTTTTTCAACCTTTAGACTGAAGCTCTGCAGGGCAGGAAATTCCTTCTGTTGTGCTCGAGTGGGACACAGTGCAAGGTCCTGGTTCTGCCCATGTTCCTTGGCCATTATATTCTGTAATGCTGAACAACTACATCTTAGCGACAAGTTTAGCGCCCAGAAAAGCGGCACCACACACAAGCTCTTACTTCATAAGCAGGACAAGTGGTTAAGTTAGGATCGTTGCACTGCTTTCTACAGATATGAGAGTTCAGCCTTGCTGCTCTGAACAGCATAAGGAACCTCAACCACATCCACAGAGAGCTCGATACACGCTAGTGTACACAGAAATGGTGAAACTTGGCAATAAAACCAAGTTCTTCTGATGTTCAGGTTCGAAAGAACGCCTGAAATGAAAGCGTTACAGGCCTGTGGTCACACATTTGGTGCGAGCTAGAAGCAGGCTTCCCTTGTACATGGAGGCACTCTGCAGCTCTGCTCAAGAACTCGCCTCTCCCTCACACTGCACACGGGTCTTCAGACTCAAACGGAAAAAGATCGCAAGAAAAGGAATCAGAACAAAAGTACCTGTCCCCTGCCTGCCCAAAGAGCCAGCGCAGATGGAATAAGGTTGTGGAAGAGGCTGCTGCTGGACTCAGGCACGTCTGAGGCTGCCTCTTTCATCATGTCCTGGTCTTTCAGTCTCAAGAGCAGTGAGAGTCTGTCTCATTTTGAAAATTGTGAAGACAACGCGGGACTAGAGAGAAGAGGATCAAATGGGAGAACAGTACTATTTGATCCACCCAACACACAGATCCCACCCAGCACAGTCCTCTGCTCGTGAGCTGTCGCGGTTTCAGTTGGGATAGAGTTAGCTTTCTTACTAGCAGCTGGTAAAGCGCTGTGTTTTGGATTTGGGATGGGAATAGCGTAGCGGTGGTTTTGGTTGTTTCTGCCCCTCACACCACCCCACCAGCGAGCAGGCTGGGGGTGCACAAGGAGTTGGGAGGGGACACAGCCAGGAGAGCTACCCCAACTGACCAAAGGGCTATTCCATGCCATGTGATGTCACTCTCAGTGTATAAAGGTGGGGGAAGAAGGAGGAAAGGGGGGATGTTCACAGTTACAGCATTTGTCTTCCCAAGTAACCGTTACGTGTGATGGAGCCCGGCTTTCCTGGAGATGGCTGAACACCTGCCTGCCCAGGGGAGGCGGTGAATTAATTCCTTGTTTTGCTTTGCTTGTGCACGCAGCTTTTGCTCTACCTATTAAACTGCCTTTATCTCAACCCACAAGTTTTTTTTCTCACTTTTACTCTTCCGCTTCTCTTCCCCGTCCCAACGCGGCGGGTGAGAGAGCGTCTGTGTGGTGCTTAGCTGCCGGCTGGGGTTAACCACAACACATGCTCACAACCCCATCTCCTAAGCGTCTTGAGACAAGCAGAGATGTCCTCTGCAACAGCAATGAGAATCTGTTGCTGTGATTGAACACTTGTTATAAAGGGCTGATGCAGAGCAGTAGCAGTAAGACACTCAAATACAGGAGCATGCTGGGGTTATCAGCTCACAAAGTCCCTGCAAGGTATCATCAGGTGGGCAAGACAAACACTAAACTGCAGGACTGTGGCTCAGTAAACATTGGGTGGCAGCTAGCACAGGACACTTGCCCACACTAGGCACAAGATCCTATGCAGGGATACCAAACCATACTCGTAGATAGGCTTGGGGATGCAGCACAGGGAAAATTCGTCTGAAACAAGGGACAAGCCCTGCGGTCAAACCATTCGCTCCAGGCAGGGATCCAAGCCTGGTCAGACAGACAAGTGAGAAACTGCCACCTCTAGACCCCCAGTGACACTAACTCTGACTCAGCAAATGATTTTTTGCACTTTCCAGCCCCAAAGTAGAGTGAAAAGGACATTACAGAGAAACCAGAGCATGTTTGGGGAGTTTTGGCAATGGCTAACTCTGTCTTTTTGTCACTTTGCAGCTCCCTGGGTGTCACTCAAACTGGAAGTCTTCCCTCCAGTTCCCATTAGGTGTAGATGTGTTTTCACACTTCTGCCTAGCCAGGTACTTTCTGTGCTGCTGATGGTTAATTACTTGCGGATGAATCACACTGCTCAGCAGGGAGGTGGGGCAAAGAGTGTTATCTGAGCAAGTCATGGAGTAAGGCGGCAGGGAAGAAAACATTGCATCAGGCAGGTGGGCACACACGTACAGGATTCACGAGGAATAAATTCAGAGAGGAATATCTATAAATCTCCCAGCCCGGCCACTGGGGTGGGAGTTTCTTTTCCCCCACCCCGCAACAGGGAAATTCTGCTCTTTCCATGGGGGGTGGGAAGTGGCGCAGGGCTGCATTGAAATGTAAATTCACTCAAATTATTAAGCACAAGAGAGCAGCTCCTGCCAGCCCTTTGTTCCGCAGTCAGAATGTGTAATCTAGAAGAATAAATATAGTCAGATATCAGCTAAACAAAGAGACCCGGGGCCATGCATATTCAGCGACCCTCTCCCCCAGGACATCCCTTCCCCCTTTATCAGGGAGGCTCTTTCTGCAGTCAACAATTGTAGATCAAAATGCCCTCATTAACCAGGGCTGAGATGAAAACCTCTTGCTGTTTCCTACTGAGGGTGGGGTCCTTTATTTCTCTCCAGGAACAGAGTTCTCCCTATCCCACCCCCACCAACACACACTCTGGGGTTTCCTCTTCTGCCCCTTTTCCACGCCAGGAGGACAGGGCAGGGATGCCTCTGAAGCCCACTAGTGCCACACTCCCATCAGACAGGGGGGGTAGCTGCAGGACAAAGTCCCAGGGTCTGGGAGGTAGTGTGGCTCCATGAACTGCCCTACACTTTGCTGCCACATCCACCTCTGTGCTAGGAAGGGGAATAGCCCCAGGAGGCAGCAGGGAGACTACAGTTCTCTGCAGGCTGCCCTAAAGAGGGCAAAAGCCACCAAATACACCCCCTCTGCCACTTCACAGAAAGGATTACCTGGACTGAGCCTGACAATCAGTGGATGCTTCCAGAGATGTTCAGATAAAAAGACCACCCATAACAACAGTTTCACATGTTTCTTCCCACAAGCTACTCATCTCCTGCAGCAAGGGCAGCTGAATCCACCCAAGGGGCTCCAGGTCCAACAGCCTTTGCAGAGCTGCACGTTCCCGCTCTGTGCTGCGATGACAGAGGATGTCTACCGCCTCCACGCCTAGGTCATAGGAGAGCAGGCGATCACACCAGCGTGAAGCCAAGCTGGTAACCAGATGGAAAAGAGATGCCCAGCTTCTCAAAGCCGTTCCAGCAGCAGTGGAGACCAGAACATCAAGCAGGCAGCCAAGGACTGCATCTGCCCCAAGCCACAAGGAGATGTGGTTGGAGGCAAAGCGAGCATCAGGTGAGGAGGAGAGGGTGCTCTCCCCAACCACGGCTGAGGTCGTTACCTAAATGCAGCTTTTCCATCTCCAGTGCTGTCAGTCTCACACCTGTCACTACCACTAAACCCACTGCAAGATTTAAAGATGAGGTGGAGAAGGAAGGGAAAAAAAAAAATCAATTCGGCTGTTTTTGAGTTATATGAATATAATAAACCCTGAGTGTCCTGCTTTTGGATGCAGTTTGTGCTTCCAATAACTCAGCAACATATTCATTAAACAAAGAGAGGTAAAAGCAGCAAGCCATTAAAAATAAAGCACAAGGAGAGGGAAGGCCATGCAGGCTGTAAATATCTTTGACTCTTTTTCAACCTCTATTTTCTTATCCCTGCTCATTCACTAATTGACCTCTGGATCCTGCTTCTCAGAACTGTTTCCATCACTGCACTGTGTCCTTCAACCACAGCTTGCAACAAGGGATCTCGGGCATGCTCTAATGCAGAATAAACTCATATTGTAGCCCTCCAAAGCAGCAGAAAGGGTCCATCTCACTCGTTACCCTGGTGCTGTGATGCAACCCTCCCCGCACAGGGCTACAAAATCCACAGGATCAAAGATCAGGCGTTCCAGGTGAAAAAATACTTCCAGTTATAATCTGTTTCTGCACTGGGCACAGGATCCCTATGCATATGTAAGAAATGCCCACCTTCTGGTATTTCAGCTTCATTGCGTGAAGTCTACCCGTAGCCACAGAGACAGACTCTTACCCAGATGGAGACGCTCTGGCCACAGGGCACTGCTCCATATCCTGATCCAGCCAGGACTTCACTCCAGGTGGCAGGCACCAGAGCCTCACGAGCTGATCTGCACTGAGGACCAGCACACATTAGCACTGAGCCACCCCAAAAGAGTGCCCCGCTCCATGAGCCTGTGGATTTCAGCACTTCTCTACAAATCCTGAAAAGGTTGAACCCATCATGTGTAGACCCTCCAAGCCTAACTCCAGGATCACCAACTTCCCAGCGTGGCTGCCAGGAGGTCGTCTCTGACCCAGCATCTGAAATCTGTCTTATCTCATCCAGTCTGAAGGGCCATCCCTGTTATCAGGTGTTTTAACTCCCAAATTAAACATTACCTCCCATCACATGCTACAACAGAGACACAGAAGACAGCACCTGGCTGGCTCACTACCCTGCAAAACTCTCCCTAACAGCTGCGATGGATCTCCTGCTGATACAGAGGGAAGTGGCTACTCAGCAGGAGGCTCAACTCCATCTCTGCAGCATCTGGTTCTTCTTTGGAGTTCACCATCCTCTACGTGGTCTCATTTCTTCACAAGTTTTAGAAGCACCTCAGAGCACCACCCAATATGGCAACAAAACAGCAAGTGAGAATTCCTTCATATCTCCTCTGATTTAGGAAAAATGCTTGCTAAAGGAGACAGTTTTAAGTTTGGCGAGGGCATAAGTTTTTTTCTGCCCCAAAACAGAAGTGATGGGATTCCTCTATTCCTTGCCTGCAGGCACTCAAAATGCCACATTTCCTCCTTTCCATGGGATTTAAAAGAGCAGCCTTCTCATGTTCTTAATCCCTCCCAAAGCTCACAGCATATGGCAGTTTTGAAGGAAATTGGGTTAAGACCATAAAGGCTATTAGAGGAGTTTTGCTAAGCACTGGCTCTGTAAGAGAGAAACTACAGGAGACGGACAGCCTGGGGATGTTACCGACCTTACTGAGCCTAGGAGAGCAGAAGCAGGACCAGGAGCTCTGTATCATATGCTCCTTTGACAAGTCACCTGCACCCAGTCCCTGCTAATGCTGAGCAGCAGAACAAAGATATCAGACAAGCTCATCTCCCCGTTTTCTCGGAGAAAAAAAAGCCCTGTTCAGTGGGAGGAAGGACGGTGCATCCCTGGAGGTCCTTATCTCCCACATGGCCCAGGGTTGATGGGGAGCAGTCTATGCAACCTCCTGCCTCAGGCACAGCATAGGACATGAGTCAGCTCAGCTCAGCCCAGCCTGAGGAAGGAGAAAAACCTTAAAAGCAGAGGTGTCCAAAGCCATTCTTGCTCTCAGTCAGCCAACACCCATCTGAGTAGTGGGCAGGAGATTGACACTGCGGTTCTTTGGTTTAAACACAGAGTTTAAGTAGCCACTTCTCGCTACTAGTATGATAGACAAAAGTCCCCTCCATACAGCCTTCTGCTGCAGGGAGGGGACCTGTCACAGCCAGCAGCTTTCACTCAGCAAGCCTGTTTTTACCTACAAATCAGTTAATTTAGAGAAAAGTGCCACCTTCTTCCCCTACTAATCACAGTTTTCCTCTCATTGTGATTTTATAATGGTGCAGCTCAACTGTGTATAAATCAGAAAAGGAGAGGAGAATCTGGCCTCAGCTTCTGACATTTCGCCCCCTGAACAAAGCCACATTTGACCAGAATCTCCTTTTCCGTCTACTCAATTCACTGGCAGTAGGAGATATTTTCAGAACAGCACAGAACTTGGATAGTTTCACTCAAGATTTCTTGCGTTGTATTTTCCAGGATAGCCCAAAAGTTAATCAAATGCTATGTATCCCAAGATACCCTCTGATCCATAAACAGGTATATGAACTCACTCACAGATGTGACACAAAACCATTAGAGAGGGGGAAAAAAAAAACCTGAGGCCTCTCACTTTGGCTCATCAGTGAATATTAATTTCCACTGTCATGCAGTTGACTTGTAAATCAACTGGATCATTAACTCAGACCTTTTGTGCAGTAACATTACAGGATGTTGCAAGTTATTTAGACACTACAGTGTTTCCTACACTCCCACCGCTTTGAACACGGAGTTCTGCTCCCAAAGAAAGAGGGGCACAACTCAAGTCCAGCTAAATGCAGGTGGCTCAGTGCAACAGCTGCGCTGCAGTGACTGTATTGTCTAGCTGCATGGCATTTGCCAAAATAACCACACCATGCTAATCTTTCTGGCCAAATAGTGCCTTCTGCTGGATAGCTTATTCCCCATGTGTACTGGAACAGCAGGACTAACAAAAGACCTGTTTCTGCCAAGACAAAGGTATCCATAATAAGTTTACAGGTCTAGGCAAAAGACTTGAAGTTTTAACTAAGGATTTGTGGCTCTACTGAGACTAGACTGCAGTTTCGGGTAGTGAACGGATCTATATTGATTTACAACATCAAAAGCCTCAGATCTTGTCTGTTTCATATCTATTAATAATAAGTATTGACTATAATAAACCAATTGAGAACATACTGCTGGATCTCAGTCTGCTATGAATACTGAATTAGCGGAGTGATGCAAAGCACAGTTTGTTCACTTCCGAGGCTGTTGCTGCCATGGGTGTCCCACCTTGTCAAGCCTGTGCATTCCTGACCATTCTCCTGAAGAAAGGCACAAACGTCCATCGTCTCTGCTGGAAGCTCTCATTTGATTTTTCTCTAGGGAGAAGCAACGAAATTAAAAGCCAAGGCGTTTTCAAGCAGTAAGGAATGGTAACTTAAGATGCTAATTCCCCTGTGCAACTTGCAGCAAATTGTGACCTATGGGATTTTATGGAGATTCATAAAAGAAGCTAAGCATTTTCAGCCAGCTCTCCTTGCCTGGGAATGGACTTGGTGCAGACATGCCACAGCCAGGTCAGGGTCAGCTGGGCTCAGGGGTTCAGCCTTGGTGCTACAGTGGTGCAGCTCTGCGCCTCCTGTCAGGGGCCTGCCCAGGAGCGGATGGTACCCCTCTGCAGGGGTGCACTTGTGTGTCGCAGCACTAGGTTAACCTCCGGTACAGCCAAAAGGGGCTCAATGAGCTTCAAAATGAGTTTCCCTGCAGTGCTGCTACTCAGGCCAAGTTTTAACCAGGAGCCACCCAACTGCCACTTGTCCAGGTAACAAGGCATGCCTGACAGACAGCTGTTGCAGCAGAGCATGGCTGAGATGGACTCACCTGCAGAGCCCACGTGCAAGGAGGTTTCTGAGCCGTACGAAACCTCCTGCTCACGCAGTCAGTTCATTTCAATTGTGTGTCAAGGGCAAGCCATGGCATACAGCCTCCCAACCCCACCCCAAATACCATACGACCCACCTAAACACAAACGTTGGACATTACTCCTGTCCATGCTCCCCTCCTATAGCATCTCACTTTCAGGAGGGCCATGTTACCCAACGGCATATCTGGTTCTGTCCCGTCTCATTCCTCCAGACTTGCAGATAGAATGAAGATCACATCGCCTACAAGTCCATGCCCCTCTCATCCTTAGACCACCACTATCACACTGCCTTGGCTGCTACTCTGCTACTCAACACTACCTACATTTCTCCTTTCATAGGCAGCCACCAGGGCAAAAAGAGGAGATGTCTGCTGTGAACAAGGCAATGCCAGAGACCAGGAATGAATGAAACGCAGGAGCTGCTGATTGAGACTGAGGTGTATCCGCAGGATATGCTGGTAGGTGCATAGGGCAAGAGTTAACTGCAGAGAAAGCAGAGCTCAACCACGCTATCCTACGTTCTCCTCTGGCTGCATCGTTCAGCCCCTCATTTGCAGAAGCCTAGCGTTGAGTTTTTGAGAGAACAGTCTTTTTGTAAGGGAAAAGCCGCCTGAGGTATTACAGAGCAGCTTAAGAGCTGGACACAATAGAGAGAAGGTGGCTGTGGAGAAGCGAAGGGGTCTCCATTTCCAGTTAAACAGCGACCTCTGGTCTCAGCAGGCTGAAATGCACGTGTCTCTTCCCAGCTCAGTTTAGGAACACCTTAAGATAGATCAATTTGGTCTGTTTTATCTATGGGGAATAAGGACACATCTTTCACATGTGGGCAACCACCGTGACCTTCAAATCCCATCAGATGGAGCCGAGGGCTTCACAGCCCAAGCAGTTTTTAAAGCATCCTAGGATTTACCTTCTCCTGTTTGGCTGATATTTAACCAGATGCCAAGAGAGACAAGGACACCTGGTTTCTAAATGGATTGCTCTCAGCATACCCCAAGAGGGAATATAGATATATGTGCACTCTCACACACACACACGAGACTTGCATGGAAACTCTTAAACAGAGCTATGTAACTAAGACAAACAAAAAGAAGGGTGCAGCTATTAAACGTACCAACGGGCCCCCAACGGCTGGGAATTAATAAGTGCAGTAGGAGAGCTGCAATACTGTGATGCAGCACTCCAATACAACACAGAGCAAGTGTGCTCGAACTGTCCAGTCTGCAGAACCATTCCCAGTATACCACAGCCAAAAGATCTGTCTCACCTCTTCGATACAGGATATTGTTAGTCCTCTGCACCTCTCTCCTCTGCTGGTCCCAACTCAAGTTTTCACAAGCTATGGGATGTCCAAGACTCTTCTCATAACTCACAAAACATCAAGCTAGATCACAACTCTCAGCTACTAGAATTCCCCACTCTCATCGCAACTGAGAGGGGAGAATCCCATAGGGAATCCCACCTATGACACACCAGGGGTCCAGCACCGAGATCCCCCGTCGGGCTGCAGAAACCAGTGATGCAGTTCTCACTCCAGCAACTTAGACACATACAGCCCTTCGGAACCTGGTCTGCTGCAAAATACCTTCCCTGTGTGTCCTGCATGGGAACGATGCGCAGGAAACTGGGATTCAGGCATGATGGGGTTTCTTGCCACATCCATGGGCATCAGCAGGCTACAGGGTTTTCGCTTGCTGGGAACCACGGGATGCGCCCATAGCAGCACTTCCCCAGTGCCATTGGTGCCTCTCCACCCCAGCACAGCCACGCACCCACACCGCAGCAGATCCGCTCCAGCCACTCCTACCGCTCAAATACTACGGTGTCAGTGCCCAGGAAGAAAGAAGACTGCTCCAAAAAGCCCCAAGCATTTGTTTTGGGCTAAACTAAGACAGCAAAGTGAGGCCCTCGCACCTCACAAGCCCCAGAGATGTTTTAAAGCTCCTCAAAATATTAATAATAAGCTAAATAGCCTAACATTATTAGATCAAACAGCTTTTAGGACCGCACGTGACTCTGCATGGAAAGGCTCCACTCTGCTCCTTTCTCCACACACACTCACACAAAGTGCACTGTTAAGTCACCGTGACAATTCTTAGAAAAAGCAGCAAAGGAAATGAAAGTCTGTTCAAAAATACCCTGTCAACTATAGATAAAAATCAAACTAAAATTAACCAGTTTGAGTAAGACAGAAGATCTATTAAGCAACTTTAAAATTGCTGCAGCCAAGAGTGTCCAAAGCTTAGACAGAGGTTGACAGAAGACAGCAAACGGGCCTCTGCAGCTCCTGAGGATCCTATGTGCTCTCCCCATGTATATTTAAAAAAAGAAAATTGACAAACATTGCCTTACCTATACAACACATACATTTATACAGTGTTTCTAGGAAGTACTCATATCAACTTTAACAACTACATTCAGGAAAGTCTGTGGCATACTTTTGTATGGCTTAATTACTGTTCTGTTTATATTCACAGTATTATTTCAGTTGCATTCACAGGACTACACCTGAATTAACACGCCATTCAGACACAGCTCCAGACAAACATAGGGTCCAGACACCAAAGAAGGGCAGAGACCTGCAACAGGTGAAGTTGCAGTTCAGCCAAAAATACTTACACACTGGCTTTCACATGCATTTATGTATATTACTATCTAAAAGATCTTACATAAACCAAGCCCTTGCAGGTGGATACAGCAGTAAAAATGAGGATATTAACCCTTCTTTCCTGATCTGTCTAAGAGATGGTTTGTCAGGTTTGCTATGGTATCCCTAGATAAAACATTTCCAACAGCAGACCACACAAACAGCACGCGGCATCGCGAAGTACCTCTGTGCTCAGCAAAAACATCTCAGCTACAGCCTCTGCAATTCCTTCTCAGGTAAAACCTGCCTTCGGGTGGTAACAGCCCAGAGCTGGACTCCCACCAAGGGCCTAGAAGCAAGAGGCTCATTATCTCTTTGGTCTTTCAGAGCTCCACAGCCAAGGTAACACGTTCTGCTTCACTAAAACCAAGAGCTTCCCGAGGTGGCCGTGCCCTTGGTCTCAACAGTCCTCACCATCTCTAATGGGAACAAGTTTAGGCGCATTAGCATCCATTCAATTTTCAGCACTTAGACTTCATAACTCTTCCCATTTTGTCACTCTTAATATTTCTAAGACATCTAGCAAATGATTGATTTTCCTTCGGACCCCTTGTCATTCACAGTTGCTTATCTCCTGCATGTAGGGGGCAATCAACAGATTTATAGCAGCCCATAAAAGTTGTTACCAAAAGTACAGTTTCTTTTTTTGTGCGATAATTTCTAATAACTCTTATGCATGATAGCAATTACTGACAAAAGTCAGCCTCTGTTAATAGAGTTTATCTCAGTTCATCATATATCCTTTGTCAGTGGAAGCATTTTGACAAGCCTGGGGTTAATTAAAACCAAGAAGACAATAAAATACACCTAATCAAACATTACAGGTACAGAAATCAATTAGCAGATTTATGGCACTTTGGAGCCCTCTATAACGTGCAAAATTCAAAGAAACTGTCAGTTCCATCCCCCCAAGACAGTGTAATTGAATTTCTAATTGAAACTATTTTTCAATAGGTAACACAATCCGCAAAGTTTGATTTGCATTAAAGTGGCATCTGCAGAGGACAGCGAAATCTAAAAAAAAAAAAATAAAGAAATCCCATGCTGCTCACATTATTGCCAGCAATAATTATTATTATTATTTGCATATTTAAAGTTTTGAAAAAGCCCTTTAGAATCAATGGAGTGGCCAATTCTTTGCCAAGACAGTTCTAGACACTAAGATCCCTGTAGAAAGAGTTCATATGGCGAAAAAGGGAAAAAAAAAATCAAAGAGGAAATTCAGGGTGGGCAGAAATAAGAAACAAGGTGGGCAGAAAACTAACTGGGCCTGGTGATCAGCAGAACGAAGTCCAACTGATGGTCTGTTACTGGCGGTATCCCTAAGGGATGGGCAATGGGACCAATATTGTCTAATGACTGTATTAACAACCTATGTGATGGGACAGAGCAGCCTCAGCAAGTAGGTTTAGTGGTGGCTCTCGCCAGAGTTAGGTCGATGGTTGGACCAAATGATCTGAAAGGTCCCTTCCAACCTGGGCAATTCTATGATTCTGTAACATCAACACTGGGGGCAAATCCATATGCCGGAGGATGGGGTTGATTTTCAGAGAGAGTCCATCAGGTTGACAGGAACCTGACATTCAGAAGCAAATACCTTCAATGAGCTCTTTCATTTTTGTCTTTCAGCACAAAGCTTCCCAGAAGCAATGCAGCTATTACCAATTTGGCCACAACAGCCACACCGACCTTCATAGAAGCATGAAGTAAGTCATGTTGGAAGGGACCTTAAGGAGATCACCCAGCTCCAAACTAGATCTTGTTCCAAGAAGAGAACAACAACAAAATAGACTTTAAAAGGCCACAGTATAAAACTCCTAAGCCTGTTGTTACACGGAGTTTCTCTCTGAAATGCAATGAGAGCGCAAGCACTTAGGTGCACAACTATATCGTCTAATTACATACAGTATGTTCAGTATATATTACCTGTATTTTACATTGCTTCATTTCTTCTGCTGCTCATAAGATATAGCTAGGAGCTATCTCAGTAATTTACTGGGAGATGGGAAAGACTAGAAATTAAAAGTGAGAAGAAATGAAGGCACAAGGACAACATAAAGCTTTCCAGTACTTGCATCTCTTTCAATGTAGTGAGACTGATTATTTTAACTTCTGATTTGAGCACTCATATTTAGAATCCGATCTAAAACAGAAGTACCATTGTTATTTAAAATATCAACTATTTAATATTTATTAAAATATTCATTAATTTTTTTAATGTTATACAATTAAACAAACAAAAAAAAAACCCTGTGAAAATTGTTTTTAGTCAAACACTGCTCTGATGCTAGCAAGTCCAAACTCCATCTAGCTGGGTCATGAGAACCTGAGCAGAAATGAAAGTAGATTAGACTTCAAAAAAGAATCCTGGGCAAAACATAATAGCAAAGAATAAAGAATGAAGCAAGAGCAAAATGGGGCTTTCTAGTGATTTTTCTCCTATTTTAAGGAAACCGTGGACAAATGGACAAGGTCCTCAAAATCCACCCAGTTTTCCAGAGAGAAGACAGTCCTGACTGCACACCTCCCTGGTCCACACACCTTTCTTAAGCCAGGTTAAGACCCTGTTTGTTTTACTAATATCTCAGGAGCATCTCTTCTTATCCAAGAGAGGGAAAACATTCCCAGGCAGCTGCCTCTGTAGGATCAATCAACAAGTGAGGCACAGGGGCAGGGATCTTCTCACTGGGAGAATGGCCACCTGTAATAAATACCTACTTTACAGAAGGAAAGATACCCTGTATTACCAAAGACAGCTTCTCATCTGGATATCGCTCAGTGTGAAATTAAATCTTGGCACATTTGGGAAATGGTCCATGGAGAGGTGATTAATTCTATTAGAGGATCTGGAGGGAACTCCCTCTTATTTCCTTTGTTAAGGAACAGAAAAGGAGTCCAGAATTCAGATGGTAGCAGAGATTCTTCTGGAGCTAATCCTTGAACCTGTCACTTTCATGGACAGGGTTACTATTACGTGGCTGTGCTTGTAAGAAGTGCATTTTAGACTCTGCATTTCCTAACATTTTGGAAGTTTGAGGGCTTTGCTCTGGCTCCCCCTCCCCTCCCAAAGCAGCTCCATGGAGATGTACCCGCAACTGGACATTTCCTGGTACCTCAACATTCGCCTCCCTTATTTCAATAGGATAAGCCAACGGACTGTCCTGCTTTTGCAACTTACACTGCCCCTCATTAAAAGCTTTCTAGTGGTCCCAGTATGCCCTTCATAAGGGAACCAATCTGAGATGCCAGCAATGCATCACCTTGCCATCAACTGTAGGAAAGGAGATGTTTTCTGTTTTGGTTGGAGTCTTTTATGTTTGTGGTTGTTTTGTGGGTTTTTTTTGTTTGGTGAGGGTTTTTTCTTGTGTGTGGGGTTTTTTTTGTTTGTTTGTTTTTTGTTTTTTTTTTTGTTGTTGTGGGGTTTTTTGTTCGTTTTTTTTTTTTTTTTAACAATTCCCTTCCTCATCTTTTCATTCCCTTCCACTATGATCACATCCTTTTGCTTACTCTGTTCCTTGTATGTTTACACACACTGCTTGTTCCAAAAGGAATGGAGGATTTCTGGCATTGAGAAGCGAAAGCTTTTCCCCCAGTCACCACTAGAAGCAGCTTTCAGTACCAGCCCCCCTGGAATTTGCTGGCAAAGTAGAATGAAGAGGTAGCAGGGAACAGGAGCTAAGTGAAGATGAAGAAGAGGTATGAAACTATCTACCCACACAGGCTGCAGGAACACAGGTGAATCCCAGGGCAGGGGAAAGCTCAGTTTTGCTCAGTTAAGAATAGAAGCAGGTGGAGTTGGGGGACCAAAGGACACATCCAGTGGGTTCCAGGTTTTTTTTCTGGCAGGCTGATATGTAAGCATTGAAGCTTGTGGTTAAGGTTTTCCTGGTGTCTGCTTAATTCTCCCTTGCTATAAGTGAAGTTTGTTTTTCTCCCTCTGTAAGACTTGTCACTACTTATCCCACAGGTTATGATTTCCCAGTTCTTTCCCATTTCCGGCTTTTGAAATGCAGCAGTCTTATCTCTCCTCCGACTCCACAACTTGCACATCTCACACAGTATTTCCAGGAACCAGATTTCTTTGTTAAAGGAGCATCACTCCGACTCAGCTGTGATTCACTATGAACCCAAATCCTTTCCTGCAGTACTACTTGCCTAAGCAGTCATTTCTTTTTTTTTTTTTTAATCAAATGTTTCCCTCCCTAAAGGTAATGTTTGTATGAATTTCATCTTATTGATTTCTAACCATTCCTTCAGTCTAGATCATTTTGAACTCAAAGCCTGCTCTACAGACTGCTTGTAAACTCGCCCCCAATGGCATCCTCCTCAGGCACTGTAAGATATCTTTTCCTGTACAAGCCAAGGTATTAATGGAGAACTGTACCACCCAGTACAGAGAGCTTGTAGGATTGGGGGCGNAAATCATCATAGCTTGATCCTTCCTATCCGGCAGTTCGAAAGCCTTCAGAATCCTAATGGCACGGACCGTTCCACACCCAAAGCACCACATATGAGCCCTGAAAAACTCTGCTTTTTTTTTTTTTTTTTTAAATTTCAAAACCATCTGATAGCAACACCAGAGTGCCAACACAGCAACCACTGACCAGCTGACACATCTCTACTGATACAGGGCAGGACAGCTCAGACGGAGCGAACACGTGCTCCGCAATATGTTCACTGCTGTTTTAAAACAGGAGATTACACCAATACCCCATTCAGAAGATGTCAGACTGCGTCGGCACATGGTCACAATGTGCTGTTACATGGTAATTTTCCCCTCAGCCCAAATATCACTAGCTAACGTTCTGGCCAGCCCCTGCGAGGTAATCCCAGGCAGAAAGAAAATCCAAAATTCTTTCCCTATTAAGTCTGTGTACAACATAAGACAGATTCCCCCCCCCGCCTCCCCTTGAGTTTCATCTTTTTACCTGGCTGTAAGGAGACAGGGGTTTAAGAGGAATACATAAAAAAATGCTTTCTTAACATTAGCTGCAAATTCACCTGTCTCCTTGATGCCGATACATTTTCCTTCAGAAGTCTGCATCCTTTGACATCTTTGCAGTCCCTCCATGTTCCTGCTGCTGTTTCTCAGCAATAGATAAGAAAACTTCAAAACCTTGCTCTGCACTGGCAATAACGAGATTCAAAAGAAAAGATTTTTTTCCAATCTTTCTACATAAAAAAAGGCCTGAATCAGAGCCCAGCAGTGCACAAATATTACTCATGTCATTGACACTAAGAAAAGGGGAGCTGTGAATAAAAAATGTTAAAAATGAACACAAGGAGCATTGTTTGCATATCAGAAAAATTAATCTACATAGAGAAGTGTAAGAGCCTGCAATTCAGAAAGCAAAGAATTAGGACAGCCCAGCTGAGAATAATTTTCTAGCCAGTTAATTTAATTGCATAAATCATTCCTTTGTTAGCAATAAAGAGATATAATTAAAATGAGATTGCTTCTCATTTCTATTCTCTGGAAACTAAAGGAATTGATTTTGGGGAAGCATTCTTCCAAATACGAGATCGGCAAATTACATTTACCTTTTTAGAAAGGCTAAATTATTTTGCGCTAATATCATGGAGGGTTTAATTAATTATAGATCTGCCATATGATCTTAAAGAAATAATTTACTTAATGCCTACAGAACAGAAGTTTGTAAGTGCACGTATCCCTCTGATAGATGGTGTGCAGATTTTTACAAACAGGTCAGAAGTTGAACAGGTTGCTGTCAGGAGAAATATCAGGAAATATAATAAATGTTTAAAGATGGGGGATGGTTTGTTGAGAGATATTAAAGTACTGCTTCCTATTTATTGGCACATACCTGGATTATTGTTCTTTGAACCCCTCTGAACTGGTTTTCTTCTAATATTGTAATGGTGGTTGTTGTGCTACCCACAAGTCTTCAGGGCTCAATAAGCATTAACAGGTTAATAACAGAACAACAATCAGAGTGAAAAAAAAAACACTTGAAAGCCCACCTATTAAAACAGAATATTGCTTTTGCTGAGTATTGCAGGGGTTGGCTGCAGTCTGGCCCTTAACAAGGCTGTAACACAATACATCTAAATACAGAAGTCCTATGTCATGCTGTACATCATACTCTGTAGGCTCTGCTTTCCCCTCAAAGCCAGAGAGTCACAGAACCACAGAGATCCCACAGGCTATTGGACTCCCTCTGCTGCGCTTATGGCCAGCCAGGCAACAGAAACCAAAAATAGCCTACACTACATGCATACCACACGCCACAGCTCTTCACCCAAAGTCCTGAAGTCTGAAGACCTGTAGTAAAAACAAAGGCTATAGCACGAGACAAAGCATCACCAACACACCAACAGCTTTCACCAACACAAATGCAGGAAAGGTAAGTAGAAGTGTCCCCAGAAATAGGTAAAAACCTCCCCAAATCTTCATATGCCCTGCTAGAAAGGGGTAAAGCAACAGTGTCAATGTCATCTGATCGGAACTCTAAAATTTAGTGATCTGATTTAGTTGCACTGAGTCTGCAAGCAGGATGCACCAAAGGCCTGCATTAATACCCTGCCTGTATCATGCCTAATTCCTATGGGTTCTGGAAGAAAACCTCAGCAGCTTAGTTAATGGATAAAGTTGGCAGGGTGGAAAGGGGCTCTTTTCTACCTGCAAGGAATGTCCAGGAGAAATCCTCCATCACAGAACTCGTGGCATGAACAGCAACACAAGTTCCTTCTAAGCCTCTCCTCCCCAGAACTGAGTTTCCTTCTAGAAGAGTCTCCTCTTCAGCTGTAAGATTCTTTCCATGGTTTATCCAAGTGCCTTCACCAGGCAGCTTGCAAGCTAGTTTCCAAATTTCACTCCTTTGAAGGTTAAGAACTTTTCCACCCCAAATGCATTCATAAAGGTATACACATAGTGCACATACAGCATCAGTTCTGGAGGACCTGTCTTCTCTCACCGTGCTCTCCTAACCGGTTACCATGCAGGCGACCTCAGATACAATAGGGAGATGGTGGGGAGAAAAAAAAAACAACACAACCCAGAACACACACACACTTTTCCATCTTCCACTAACAGCCAAAGAGGCTAAAAAGCAGGAGGAACACAAGGAAAAGAGGTAAATGACCTGAATAGTTAAATCAGCTGCACCTGGCTTCTGCTGAAGCAGCTCCAGGCACTCTCCCTGGCCAGGCAAGCATCACAGCATCATGAATATTCCAGAGGGAGTTACAAACACCACACTGTCGGAGAGGGACAAAGCAGGCAGTTCCAAAGACAGCGGTCAGTCATTGCAGGACATCCCCACAGCCATCAGGATTGTGACCATTTCTTCTACAGGCAAGGAGCCACGACCTCCAGGACACCCACCCTCATGCCAGTCTGCTGCCACCACCACCACCCTGTCTCCTGCTGCAGGCAGCGCTCTCCTCCAACAGAAGCCCATCTTGCAAAGCTCACTCTGCCCTGCCTGCCAGGGGCTGCACCACAGGCAAGGAGGATGGAGCAAAGGGTGTTACCGCTATGGGCAGAAAGCTGAGCACAGAATCCATTTCCTCAATGTTGTACCAGAAGTGGGTCTTTCACACCCACTCAGGGTTTCTCTCCACAAAAGAGGAAGAGCAGACACTCCTTTCTACATTTTTGAGACCATTAGTAATTTTGTGTACTTTTTTTCGTGCTGTTCACTCTCAGTTGTCCTTTTTAGCAGGTAAAAACCGCCACCCATCCACCTCCCTCCACAAGAAGCTTCCCCTGCCATCAAGGATTCCCAAATCTGAGGTTCTTCACACAAAATATAGACTGCCAGGTACAAATTTAAGTCAAGCTACTGTGATGAACTCCCTAAACGTCCACAGGAAGTATTCCACAGGTCTCAGGCACTAAGCTGCATCATTTCCAAGGAGGACACATGCTTATACAGTAAATCCTGCACGGTATGGAACATCTCAGCAACGTACTTGGCTGGCAACGCTGCTCTCGGTACCAGCTTAGCCCATCCTTTTTGGGACCTGCCGGAAACAGAAGCTTCTCAAGATCAGCGCAGACAGTAATTCCTACATACAGCCCCTCGCACACATGCTGCCTCAGCTTCATAATCTTTTCCTTTTCTACATGCTTTGGAACAGGAGAAACAGAATAGGAACAGCCTGTCCCAGGAACACTATCTCCCACGCAGACCACCATTGCATACTGACAGTACACCCATCACCAGGGAGGATGCCATGAAGGACGGCAGGTAAGTTGAGAAAGGAGACAGCTTTGCATGCAAGAGTTAAATAGCAGATAGATTAGAACTCATCATTTGAGATTTCCAGGAAAAGTATTGTGTTGCTATGGAAACCTCAACATAACCCGGGTTTTCCCTCCTTTTGTTTGTTCATTTTCTACAAACACTGGCCTCTCCCAGCCCCCTCCAGCAGGGCTTGCAGCTTGCAAAACCAATTTTTTTTAAAAAATTTATTTTCCTAATGTCCACTTCTCTTTGCAAATATGTTTTTCGGTACATAGCCTTTCACAGTATCACTGCCACAGCTTCTAAACTCTTCTTTTGCAATAAGTGCTGTATAATTTGTTGCCTATTAGGAAACTCAGCTCCTAGACACCTCGCTCTCTGCTGGGGGGGAAGCCTCATGGTAATAATATTGAGCCTTCTCAGGCTTCATTCAGGGAGAAACCACATCTGCAACCTCCCTTCTCCTAGAGTCAGCAATGTGCACCTCTAGTGATTGTGTTTGAGTACTTGTAAGGACCTGTCTCACCCTAGGCATTGCAGGTGTTTACTCCCAAATTGCAACACCTCTGCCCACGACTTCCCATGTAGAAAATGAGACCAAACACAAGAAGCAGCCTGAAACCCCTAGAAGTGATCTTTATTTGCCATAGGGTCAGACAGACACATTCAAGCAAGGAACATATTGAGGAACAAAGCAAGGTCCTGTGGATTCTTCTGTCTTAGATAGCCCAGGCCTCATCAGTAACTATCCGTGTACAACTTACAAGAATAAGAAACTAGCAGTACTACTACAACAGGCAAAGAATCGCATATAGGCAGTGACATTGGTGACACCCTGGGAGGGTTGTTTCAGTTTACCTGTCACACTGTCTCTTTCAGATTGTCAGCACCGTAGGACAAAGACCATCAGGGAGTGTTATACAATACGCAGCACAGCAAGAGCCAAGCCTGATTCTGGCCCCTTGGCACCACAAAAAACAGAAATGACACAAGGTGATAAAGAATGAGAGGAACAAATCCGATCCAATGCCCATCAAATCATGCACGCACACAAAATAAGAGCTTGGTCTCTATCCTGCAAGACACCAGTGCAGTTTTTAAGAACTGCTACTGAGTTTTGCCACTCGAGAGTCCCCCTGCTGTTATTGAGCAATGGGCTGCAAAACAGCACTTTTTAGGTTGAAGAAACAGAAGTGTACTGCAGTAGTGCCAATACATACCCACTATTTATTTTCTTGCATCCACTGGCATCAGGAAAAACCAGCACAATCAATATTCTGCAAACGTTTTCATAGAAGCATTAGCACTAAAAATACCACAAACGCATAGGGTCCCTTGAATGCCATGGAAGGGACAACCTGAGGGTTAAATACTATGGAATTTCATCATGTCACTTACAGATCTGTCCCCATTTAGAAGGTCTCAAGAAACAGATCATTACCTTTTTAGCTTTGGAAAACAAGGCATTTCGCAGGCAAGGAGAATCTGTGTATTTGGCTCAAAGTTTTCCCTGTTTTTATTCCCAGGTATCTAGCCATTTATTTTACTCTCTCTGTAAGCTTTGGGGAATCAGCGTCAGCTAAAGGCAGCTTCAGTGCCTGAGCAAGTTTTACTAAAGGTAAAAGCGCGCTTCAAAGCTGAGTCCCACTACTGTATGATGCAACATGATTTCATAGGTACCAGCAGCCTCAAACACCCTTCACATCCTCCAGTCAGAAGACAACACCACCAAGGACACGGCAGCGTTTTACAGTTGTTTGGATGGTCTTCACACAAAACTGACCATCAGTCGTCTGAAATACTTACATATAAAAAGTTTTAATTTTTAGTTTACCTGGTCTTGGCTAATCCTAGAATATATGAATGTCAAGCTGCAAAGTTGTTATTCTGGGGCTGTGGATTCAGCAAGTTTCCTTTGGCTTCCTCAGCAAAGCTGTAGCAGAAACAAAAAGTGAGTTCAGCAGCACTATCTGTGCCAACAGCCCCACCAAGTGGCCAAACACACCTACATCTCCTCTCCCAGCTCATCCTACAGCAAAGCAGAACAGTCCCGCTGTTGAAAAATGCAAAACTTGCTCACCTAACCCAGCCCTATTCACTTCGCCCACAGCCTAACAGAAAAAGGGCTTCCAAAACAAAGTTCTGAAGATCTTCTTTCTGGCAAGACTTTTTGAATAAAGGCAAAAGAGGGGAGTGAAGAGTCTGCCTTCTTTCACAAGGAAAGAAGCAGGAAGACATACCAGCAGGGGAAGAGGTATCACAGAGCCTCTTAAACTTTTGTTCACGTTCACATACTGTGCCAAGCCATATTTTAAGTTTGCTACCCATTTCCCATCTTACCCATTGCTATTTTTTCTATTTGCAAAGATACTAAAGTTGGTTTAAATTCTTCAAAAATTGGAACAAAGCCCTGTCCTCCCTCTGAGACAACATATCCTCATGGGCAGGAGACAATTACCTTCCTTTTTACTAGCTTATGGCATGGAGTCTGTGCAAAGGAAGGATACTCACAAATAACAGGAAGTTCAAGCTGTGCTGTCCATACAAATATTCTGGATGTTCGTATGTCTGAGCTCGTAAGAGGAGAGGTATTTTCATCTCGCTATTAACATACAGCACTCTCTCAGCTCTAAAGGAAGGAGGTTTGGGGACAGGCCATGGACAAGCTGAGGGACAATCCATCTTAAACTTCCTGCTCCTGGAAAGTGACCTTCTGAATGATAACCTATATTCATACTGACCTGGGTGATCTAAGCTATTGCCTGATCTACGCAGGTTTCCTGAAGAAAAGCTCTAGTAAGACCCAGAGCACGCTAAATCAGAGCACAAAGCAAGTGCCTGGGCTCTGCATCAATCTGAATTGGCATCCGAGTTACCTGGTTACTCAAGCACACAAGCAGAGGTGTAGAGCCAAGTTTACAGGATATTTATACAAAGATGGAGCAGACATTAAACCTCCCACATATGTTAGCACGCTCAGATTAGGGCTAAGTTCTGCCCTGTTTCCCCAAAGATCACTTAACTTAAATGCAGCCCAAGCAGTACAAAGCAAATTTGCTACAAGCTTTATGTAGTACATGAAAAACTGAGGTACATGCCAAAAAAAGAAAAAAATCAAACACATTTAAACAGTGTTATGCCAAGCCGTATAGCAGCTGCTTATATTCAATTATTCTCCCAGGTAGACCACAGGGAAAGCTGTGAAGGTCTCATTCCACTAAGTCTAGCCTGGCCATTCCCTTCTATCAGCTTCATGACCGATGTCCATCTATAACTCGCTATTTCACACCAGCATCTCAAAATAAAGGAGTTCTGCAGTTTTCTTTGATTTAGGCCTTGGCAGAAGGCTCTACGCATTTAGAGAGAGGCCCTAATAAAAAACCCAAAATATACAGTTCTGAGTAACACTGCCCTCTTGAGGGAAATCGAGCTGTATCACCTTAGCAAAGCCATCCTGCCTTCACTGCTATTCAGATCACACTAAAACTGCCCCCCACAGCCTTGCCATATGGTTCAAGATCAGTAGAAGTTCTTGAAAAGCTGCAGTGGACTCACACCTAGAAATCAATTATCTCTAGATAAAAATATAGTTTTGGTTATGTATTATTTTTATAAGTGGTTTAGGTACAAACAAATAAGGCCACACTGAAGGCACAAGAGCCTTCAGGTAAATACATAAACCTGTCCCTGGAAATCAGAAGTTTTGTTTCTTCATGAATTGCAGCCTTTTATTTTACCCAACAGCTGGTATTGCAAAACCCAAGAGCAGAACCCAGAATCTAGCATTTTCTTTATCCTGCAAATTCCTAATCACTGGGCTACATAAGCGTGATCTCTCTAACCTAAGAATCTTGATCTTTATATGCAGTTTCCTGAAGGACAGCAAGCTTATCACATCAAAATCATCTGCTGGCTGGAGTAATGCCTTGCAGTATTTATTTGAAGCTTTTGGGAATCTTTTCTGAGAGCTGCTGTAACATCCGGGTTGTAGAACACAGCCTCCAACCAATCTTTATGAGAAAGCAGATACTACCGTTATATTTATAGAATACCAAGTCACATAATTTTACTTTGAATATCTATAGCATCACCAAAAAAAAAGATAAGACACACCCCAAAATTCTCAGAGAAGTTAAAAGAAGGAACCCTTGGCTTCCTGTATTTTGTCAAGATGGGAGATAAGCTAGTCTGACATGAGAAGTGGGGATATCTCAAGAAAGCTCAGGGAAAACTACACAAGCCTTGCCATTTCTCCAAGAATTTCATAGTATTTTAAATCTGGGAATACCTAAAAATTATCACACACTTTTGCACCGACATCAAGTTCATTAGCAAGTGCTGCCACTTGAGAAGCAACATCTTCCCACAGATAATATCTGTTCACACTAGAATCCATGTTACGGCAAAGGGAGCGGAACATATCTGCACATGATGAACGTAATGCTTCAGCACGCAGCACAAAAGGAGAGATTCATTAGAAAACTCACTTCCAAAGCACAATATCCAAAACATCACTAATTATTCCACGTGTGGCCTAGTGCATGAAATCCATAAAGTTTTTCTGTGCCTTGCACGTACTTAACATCTTTAGCTCTTACGGGAAAAAAGTCTGCTACCTTAGCAGACTTTTGCTAGTCTCTACACCAGATGCTGCTGCACGACATTGCAGGACTGATGGGATGGAGTACACTCACCTGAAAACACAAAGTTACAGACACCTATCACAGACTATTTGGTAGAAATTGGAAAACTGTATGAGAAGCTTTGTACTAGGTTAAGATTTGCAGATTAACACGGACTTTCACTGAAGTGTCTCACATGCTACAATTTAAGAAAAAAAAAACCTCAAAGGAAAACATTAGAAGGGTCTGATGCCTCAGAGCTTTAGAAGCAATGATCACCTGCTGTTCCCAACTGACTTGCTAGCACCTTAGCTAATAAGAGAAGCTGAGGAATTAAAAAAAAAAACAGAAATACATTATCTATACAGTCTTGAGTCCTCCTCCCTTTATTATAAAAAAAACTTTTAGTAGTACATATTCCTACAAGTGTACAAACCAAAATTTTTTAAATTGGAATGTTATGCCAGGTCAGTTGGGTGAGTGGGGAGGGAGAAGGCATAAGAGAAATAGGGTTAAATGTCCTTATATCAATGATTTTAAAAGTTAACATTTTATTTCTGGAAATTATTGAAAACACTGTGGCAAACTGAGTGCCATCACAAGTTAAGGTACAAAATACTCATCTATATAATTTTTTTATAGGACTAAGCACCCAAACACAGACTGTCTAATAAACACAAATGAGGGTTCAATACGCACAGAGCAGAAACAGTGAGTTCAAGCACCTAGAGGTACTGCACTGTTAACTAAAATGATACTCTTGAGTGTTTACAGTCACCAAGATTCGTGATGAGAGTAAGTTGGCATTTACACGGATGCTACTGCTCCATCAGGATTTATTCTTAATTGAATAATGGTGGTGGAATATCACCTATTACTGATTTATCTTGAACAGCGTGTCCATTCAGGCCAGACCAATGGGCCAGGTCTTCCCAGATCAAAAGTTGTTCACAGAACAGTTTCTACAAAAAGCAGGATTCTGTCTAAACATCAAGCAATTTGGTGTTAGGAAGCCTTGCATTATTACCACGAAACTCAGATACCGACTGCAACAAAACAAACAGGCTAGACCAAGTGTTTCCTTATCCACATTAGTGAGCTCACAACACCAGGATCTGTCTAGAAAGCTGAATATGTTCTGACATGTTTTTTGAGAAAGCTGGCTTTTGCCTGGAATACATCCCATCCAAAGCAAAAGTTCTTCAATTCAGGTGTGAGGATAAACATAATGAAGCTGAATACAAGTGAAGACAGGTCTAAGAACTACTTCCAGGAGTCTGAACTTTAAGCAGCCCCTTCTTCAGTTCAGCAATGTTATCTTCTCTTGAGGCGGCATAACTCTTCGCCATCTTAATGAGAGAATCATGACGCTTCTCCAACCCAGCCTTCAGATTTAGGTATATTTCCTACAAAGAGGAGATAAAGAGGGTGAGGGGAAGGGGAACCCATCAGCACAGTTAACATTTATGCTTTATAAGGATAGACTTAAGAGTGGTCTGGTGGTCTCAACTTGTATCAAAGGCACCTAGTCCCTCGCTTAAGTGGCAGCATTCACAGAACACAAGAAACATCAGAAGAATAGGAGCAGCCACAAGCAAAATCCCAATATTATTGGGATATGATTCAGTGTAGTTACTAAGATGGTCAAACACCAGCACTAGCCCAGTATTCACACTACTACTGCCCCATTCTGTGTTAACCTGTGTCACCAAGATCTCTGCCACTGTGACTTCTACCATTATCGTTCCAGCACGAACAGTACTTCAGTAATGAACAGATGGGACAAGATGCTAGAGGCAGACTGTGATCCCCTACTCCCCAACCCATCAGGATTTCTGCCTCTTTCCAAAGCTGAGATAGACAGTCATCTTCCCAAAACCCCAGGAAGAAAGGGTTTATGACACGCAAGTAGTCCTGTATTTGCGGGAGACTGTTGAGAAGATTACAGTACTGTTCATCATTACAACACAAGTGTTAAGCCTCAAAGGTCAGGTCACAGGGGCCAAACAAAAAAAGACCAAAAAAATTGACTGCTTAGAGCTGGAAGTGCCATGATACAAAAACGGACATCATGGAACTAGCATAATATCTGCTACAGGCACAGGAGGGAAGACAAGCTTAATTTCACCTCCCAACATACCGGGCAATCACACCATTCCAGAGTCTTTTCTCTCAGGTCTGCAAAGCCCCCTTCTCCTGCGGGCCATCTACAGCCTGCAGAGATGAGCACAACGCCTAGCAAACCAGTAGAACCACAAGTAAGAAGTGCTCTCCCTCCCACTACCTACCAAACCACCACCTACACAGCCTACACATTTTTAGGGCCAATAAGTGTCCCTTTATCCACACAACCCAAGTTAAAAATCAGTTTTGAGAATAGCAAACAGAATTCCTTTAGGAAAATCCCTCACCTTGGCTTTCATTTCTTCTTTTTCAGCATTCTCATTCAGCTGCTGAATTTTGAACCTCGTCTGTTGGATTTCCTTGTGAATGGCCGTCACTTTATCATATACAGCACCCCTCTTCTCCTGAACTCTGTTACAATGTCTAAAGATAGGAGGAAAAAAAAAATTAGTACTGAGCCACTTGACTAATTCCAGATTAAACTTAAACACAAGAAAAGCTTGCATTTTACGAGCATGAAACTAACAGCTTCTAGAAGCAATGTGGTATAGAATTTACTTGCTTGGAAATTCGTCAAATTCTGAAGTTAGAACAACTTAGGTACAAGAAGTACAATTCAAAGTGCAGTTAGGGAACCATGTTGAAGATCCTCAGCTGCTGCTAATCAAGGCAACTGAAGTGACTCCAGTGGAACCAACCCAACAGACAGGTGGACACTGTATCTTCCTGTCTAACACAGCACAGGTGTCAGCAGAGAGCCCTTCTTAAGGCCAGCCACTGGACCAGGTTAAAAGCAATATAGCTGCACTTGATGTTTCAGCATAACAAAGTCACACTTTTTCCTGAGCCTCAGATCCCCTCCCAACATGTTAGAGCTCTAATTCCATACATCTGCATATGTTATCTGCAACTTGCAGTCCATCATTTGGCTGTATCCCAAACAAAGACCAAATAGCACTTCCCCAGCTTGCAGGTGAATTTGGATAGCTCCAGCTGTGCGCTGCCACATAACCAGCAACGGGTTAGTGGGGTAACAGGAGATCTACTCTGACTTGAAGTGCCAAAAACACCTAACAGTTTATATTAAGCATTTTATAATAATTACAGTTGGAACTGTAGCAGCTGCTTTCTCTAAAGGACGGTTGAAATCACTCATGCTTAGCTATAGCCTACTTACATCTTCCTACCTCAAGGGAAGAGTCAGGACACATTCTCTTATTCACCAGCAAAACCTCTTGTTTTCAAACCAAGGTTACCTCCCTTCCCCTCTTGCTTATCAAAGCATCTAGTTTTATCACTCAAGGAAAACATCTAACACATTAAAAACAGATAAATAGGCAGCAACTTCTAATATAAAGGAACATTAGATTATATTATTTTCATTCTTATTTGGAAGGAAAAGTAGCTTTTCATTAATCTCCTTTAGCTGGTACAATATACTAAACGAGGAGCAAAGGAAGCCTGCCGATCTTGCTGCCATTCTACACAGCACACAAGCCTTTCAGCATGACTAAATCTTAGCTGACTCCCTCAGCAATGTAGAAAAAGCTCTCTTCCATCTTAGTTAATCTACCCAGCCAATAATTTTCCATATTGCCTTTCCTATCCACGTACAAAAAAAAAATCTTATATAATAAGCTTTCTTTATAACAGTTCAGCACTTCTAATCTCAGTGAAGCCACAACCTCACAATGCTGCAGTTTGCTGCTGTAGAAGTGACGCCTGCTGTGCTGTAAACACTGCCTTGCAACTTGCCTTTAGCATGCCATAGGAAGGAAGATGGGCTAAGAGGCTTTGATCAAATGACACTTTTCCTTTTGTTTTAGAAGCATCATGTCAGGATAATACTCCTCTGAGATACAAGCCCCATTTCCCCATGGGTCTTGAACATCTTTGATAATGAGCAAAAGTGGCAAGGGAAATTATGAAAAATTCATGAAAGGCAAATGGGGCTTTGTTGAAGTCTGATAAGTTGGAAAATTATCCCAATGTGACATTCTCTTTAAGAAGATAAAAGAATCAAGAATAAGCATTATAAATTAAATTAGTGCTCCAATAAAAGAATTGCTGTCAAGTCACATTGCAATTATTGATTTGAGACCCCAAGTCCCTGCCTGCAGCATTACTGGTCTTCATACAAAGCTATCCCACATCACTCATTTTCTTCTTACTGCTAAGCTACATGTTTGTACCAGACGCAAACTTTGGTAGCACATAACGAAGACATAAAGTAGCATCAGGCAGAAGTGTCAACTCATTCATACTCAAATACAGTGTGCTTATATTGCTCAACATCTTCACGCTTCTTTTTTATCCTTATTTCAGCTGTAGACAGCTTCTCATGTTTTGCAGTGACCAGTCTCTTTAAGGACATTTCGTCTGTCTTCCCCTTTTTCAGCTCTATCTGAGCGCTCTCAAGCTGGTCCTCTAGATTTCTGACCTAGAGTACATAAGTATGGAAGTAAGTTAAACAGGGAAAAAAACCCGCTATATATATACAAAAAAAAAAATAATCGAAACAACATACCCTGTTAAGTTTATTAAGATTAGAACCAGCTTCATGGTTTTTGAAGACCTGATTGCCAACTAATTCCCCCAGTTAAATTCCAGTTCCCTAGTCTTTATCTGATTTTAAATACATACAAGTGGACAAGATACCACCCCTTAGAATGATTTTTAAAGAGTTACTATGAGTGCTGCTGGAGCTCTTAGCCAAGGGCAATTTGAACATACACTGTATAAATGCCCCAAAACACTGCATAGCATTTTTTCAAACGCTCGTAACAATTGTATTCTCCCAAAACTGAGTAGCAAATATTAAGGTACTGTATTGTGACAAACATTTCATCACGTAAAAGCTGGCTTAGTAATATTAGTAGTTAAAGGCACTTAAGACACTACTGTTCTTGAGGTAGTAATTTTTGCTCTCAGTTTCTGCTCTCTAGGCAGAAGAGACTGGATCTCACTTTTCTTCTTCCATCATTTCCTACCAACAACCCCAAGACAGTTCAAACTATTTTAGGTCAGGTTTCTATGGCAACAAAGGCTTTGACTATTGGAAGTGGTCAATAGTACATTAGCTAGTGGCATGCAGCAAAGCAGCAGCTATGCTTTACTAGTGTTTTTAAGAATGAGTTTTACCCAAATTCATTCTTTTGGGGACGGAGCAGAGATGGGAACTTTCAAAATACAGATATTTACTGATGATCACCTATCTTACTTAGACATTAAGTTCTCCTTAACCAGATTTAATTTGGATGATACAAACCTCTGATAACACACTGGCCAGTCTCTCCACATTTGCTCCCTGCCTTTCCATCTTCTTTTGATACAACTGCACCTCCAGTTGGCATGATGGCAGAACCTCCACTAGGTCTCTATAACTTTCATATTTCTCAATAACTTCTTGCTTTAGGAAGAAAAAGACTACTAATAAAACAGCTTTGGAGTTCAGCAGTTATTTTGTATAGTATTAACACTTATTGATTAACCAAACACATCATTTAACATACACCGGGATTAATATTTAGTAGTTTCTGAAACAAGATCTTGAGTTTACAAAAAAAAATATGCATTGTTTTGAAAAGCACAGGAAAAGTGACATGCAAGTGTTTTACACTGAACTAACTAGCTTTCAGGACAGAATAGCACGATGTGGTGAAGAAATTCTATACTGATAAAACAGGAGTTAGGTAAAGCATCACAAAAACAGATGTCTGGAATTACAGTGATAAAGTTTAGCTCTTTGGAACAAAAATACCCAGGGAGACAAAGTTACTTCACTGATGTATGAGCGATCATGAACTATACGCATTTAAGGACTGGACATCACAAAAAAAAAAAGCTAGGAAAGGAACTCAGTGTTCAACATACTAGTGGAGACAGCCATCAGTTCCAGAAACAGTGAATGATAATACAGACACTATGAAGCATATGTTCTAAATCCAAGGACATTTGTGAGCTGCCAAAATATTGTCATCTCGAGAGCAAACAGCCAGACAGGTATAGTATAGATTCAAGTGTTCTACACCTAGTTTCACAAATAAACAGTTACTCATCGAGGACAAAGCAGCAGTGACCACAGTCCTGCTTTTCCAAGAAAAAAAACCAAACCCACTAACACAAACAAAAAAAACCCCACACCCCCACAACCAATCTTCAGTTTTCTCTGAAGGTGTGATTTCATTTCAGACAAACCACTGTTCTGTTGATTTTTTACTAGAAGTACAAGCCATTCAAGAAGCAGTTCTAGATGATGACAGTTCAGTAAGATGTGCTTTTTCTAATAGAATATGTGCTTGTGTGGACAGAGGAAAACCTCACCTTAGATTTCTTGAGTTTCTTAACAGTCTCTTTCATCAGTTCTTTGTAATTTTTCAGTTCCTCTGGACTCTCCACAATTTTTGATTTCAGCTGCTCTTGTTCTTCTTTCAAAGTAGCCATTGTCACTTTAAGCTCATTCTAGTAACAAGACAAACACACTTTCAATATTAGCAGTTAGGTGAACAATGAGGAATTGTGACACACGGTTTGCCAGGATCTTACTAGACAGGTTCTTTTCTCTGTTGCAAGTCATTCCTCATTAGGAAGTTTCTTTTTAAAATGAATTCCTCTGAACAGCATTAACATTCCCAATCAAAGCAGTTAACAGTCCATTTTGCTCCCTGAACATGCGTACAGGGGTGCAATACCAACTCACAAGAACAACATTTAACTAGTACTCCACAAAAAAACTGCCAGCTAATACACATTTCTAGCAACTCGCTCCTTCAGAACCCCTCACCCTAGGGCAGCCCAGGCTGTCACTGCAGGGTTTCAGAGCCAGCTTTATCCACCTGGTAGAAGAGCAACAAGCTTCCTGCGTAACCTCTCAAAAACCTCCTGTTTTGTCCCCACCAGGTGAGTGACTGCCTCAGATATTCTATGCACCTAAGGTAAGCCCAAGTCCAGATGTCTTGCCCTTTAACAGATCAGCTTCCTAAACACAGACAGAATTTTATATTGCAGAGATGTGTATTTAAAGTTAACAACAAAACAAGCTACAGCCGTAAAGCTTCCATGGAGGGGAAAAAAATTAAGCCAAATAATTTTTATTTTTAAAACTAATAATCACCACCTGAACATTACCTAGATTCAAGAATAATTTGGTCCTAGAAAGGAGCATGATCTATTAGTTGATTTGAGATGTAAGCTACAGCCTATACCTACACAGGGGTATACTTACCAGTTTTCGGGTGCTCTCTGCAATATCTGACTTCTTTTGTGAAATCACTTCTTGCAAAGCTGTCTAAAAAAAAAGTAAACTTTAAATAAGCATCTCTACAACTGCTACCTCCTTTACCCTTCTATCACAGATCTGTCTACAAGAGACATCCCATTTGTGGTTTCTCTGGAGTGCCAGAACTAGCAGCCAGAATTGCAATCTGTAAGATTTAAAAGACAGGGAAGGAGAACATTGTCAGAAAAGCCACTGAGAGAACCAGCCAGCAGTAGGTAACTGGGAACAGGGATAAGAGACAGACTACCACTATTCCTACTGACCCTGGCAGCGTTATACACACACAACCTTCTTCAGAGGCAGTGTTCTCCAGAAAAAAAAAAATAAGTTAATACAAGATCCCAAATAATATAGAAGTCAAGCACATGGTAATAATGTTAATAGTACAGACAGGACTTAACGTAACAAAAAAAAACACCCCACAGATTTATTTTTTTTTTAATTCCCAAAACAGCTGAGAAGGTTGCCTATGACAACTTAGATGCAAGTTGCCATTGCTGGAAAGTTATCTCTGCATCAACCCTACTCTTTTTGACAGGCATTCCCTTGAATGACCCTTCTAAGACCTTATTTCCTGCCATGGCTCACCTCCAGTTCCAGTTCTTTGAATTCAGTCAGAAAGCCAACCAAAAAAAAAAAATCAGAGAAAAATATGCTCATGATTCTGAATAATAACACAAGTATCTCTCAAGTCATTGAAGTAACGCGTTTCAAAAAGAAAGAGCCAAATATGTAAGTCTGATTTGAAGTACGTTTCACACTCTTTGTATTGAAATGAAGAGTTGATGCTAAGGGTTAGATAAGACGTTTTGCTGCAACGACCTTTGTTTTAAATCAGAAAAGTCCCCTTTATCCTTTGTAGGATTAGGGGGAGGGGAAAAAAGTCAACAGAAACAAGGAACGCCCATGACCAGAAGTCATAGCAGCATTTCAGAGAAATATAACACAAGATCATACTTGTTTCCGACGATAGTCCTGTCTTAGTAGTTGCTCCAGTTCTCGAATGTTATCTGTCAGTTGCCTGACCTCTGCTTGGTGTTCAACTGGAATGGTGCTAAACAAAAAAAAAAAGATATTGGACAGTTTCAGGATCATCATAGGTCAGAGTACAGTAGATAAAACAATCACTCTCTTCAAAGAGTTTACAACCAGTAACTTTAGTAATCAGGACAAGACAGTCTCAAATTAAAACATCTTATTTTCCTTTGCTTGTGAGATTTTGTAGTTGAAGCATAATCTAAAGAGCTATTTTAACAAGTGGGAGAAGCATAACAGATGACTAAGTTTAAAGATCATATTAAGGAAAGCACAAGAGAACAACACTTCTGCCCATTTTTGTGGTGATTTTTCATTTATGAGATTTGCATAATATTACCTGCCATAGAGACAGCTTGTATTAGGGGAGACCTATAGCTAGCTGGAGAGCCTCCTGTCTAGCACATACCAAGAGCAGCTATCAGAGAAAAAAACTTCTCTGTTTTGAAAGCTATCTTGGAAACTAGCCATCTCTTCATCCTATTATCCACAAGCAAAAACAAAACTTAATGGTGCAAAGACGCAGGCAGTAGGACTAAATGGCCCGAAACGGAGAATGGGGCAAACATGTCAAATAACTAAGGAAGACAACTTTACCCATCTATTAAGTTAAAGATGGGCTTCCTGCAGCTATTGAAGAGATAAAGACATATCACTAAAAAACAACTATAACAGCAAAAAGTTTCACCACAGTCCCCATCACACAAAATACAGTATCCTCTCAAAGCAATCATATACTCCCAGTCACATTTTTATCTTCTGCCAGAAACTCGTCTAGCCTAACGCCAATAGAGCTACTTCTGTAACTCTGAGCACAACTCAACAGCAACATCTCTATATTTTCTAGTTTATTTCCCAGGGAGGCTAACCAGCAACAGAATCAGCCAAGGAGTAAAAGGAGAATTCAAGTCCGCTCAAATGAAAAGTTCCTACAGTATTTATCAAACAATTCTGTCAAATCACACAGCTTAACTACTCGGTTCCTGTTTAGGCACCCCATACAGAATCATAGAATTATTGGTTGGAAGAGACCTTTACGATCAAGTCCAACCGTTAACCTAACATTACCAAGTCCACCGCTAAGCAGTGTCCCTAAGTGCCACATCTATACATTAAGTACCACCAGGTATGGTGACTCCACTGCTTCCCTGGGCAGCCTCTTCCAGTGCTTGAAAACCCTTTCTGTGAAGAAATTTTTCCTAATATCCAGTCTAAACCTCCCCTGGTGTAACTTGAGGCCATTTCCTCTTGTCCTAGCACTTGTTACTTGGGGGAAGAGACTGACACCCACCTCACTACAACCTCATTTCACGTAGTTCTGGAGAGCAATGAGGACTCCCCTCAGCCTCCTTTTCTCCAGATTAAACAACCCTAGTTCCCTCAGACGCTCCTCATAAGACTTGTGCTCTAGACCCATCACCAGCTTTGTTGCTCCTCTTTCGACCTATTCCAGCACCTCAATATCTTTCTTGTAGTGAGGGGCCCAAAACTGAACACAATATTCAAGGCATGGCCTCACCAGTACCAAGTGCAGGGGGATGATCACTTCCTTAGTTCTGCTGGCCACACTATTTCTAATACAAACCAGGATGCTGTTGGCCGCCTTGGCTACCTGTGCACACTGATGACTCATACTCAACAGCTGTTAAACAACATACCCTGGTCCTTTTCTGCTGGGCAGCCTTCCAGCCACTCTTCCCCAAGCCTGTATAGCACTCCATGGAGTTGTTATTACCCGAGTGAAGGACTCGGCACTTGGCCTGGTTGAATCTCATACAGTTGGCCTCGGGCCATTGATCCGGCCTGTCCAGATCGTATGTGCTGAACAGGAAAGTCAGCCAAGTCAAGTAGTGCATCTCACAGCGCTTACTCCTCATACTCACTTCAGTTTCTCCAGCTTCACTGCTGCCTCCCGATTTGCGGTCTCCAGTTGTTGATGTTTCTCCATAGCCAATTTCTGCAAATTAAATATTGAGGGTTTTTTTTATTTTAGAAGACTATGGTTTCTCTCTGGGCTTTTATAGGAGGCCTGCTCATTATTATTTCATATTACTTCGTATGTGGTGAAATGCACCATCTCTGAACTACTGAGACATTCAGAAGAGAAGCCACTGGCAATTCTAGCTTCAGCCCACTGACTGTTACATCTATCTTTTCTCAAAACAATGTCAAACCTTCACTTAGGCTAAACTATCAAATAAGTTACTGGAAAAAGTTTAAGATAATAGTATAAGTAATAACTTCGTCATACAGAAACCTTTACGATACCAACAAGCTCCTCCACTCTTATAAACTGACATGTTTTCTTAAGGGCTTTGCAAAGGTTAAGGCTACATTTAAGATTCCAGTGTGCTATTTAAACGTGCAGTTAAAAAACCCACAATCTTTATGCTCCCAGTTCTAGGTTAACATTAATTATACTGAAGTAGGTATCTGGAGTAACATGGCACACAATCTTACATAGTTCAGTTGTAACTCCAAGTAGACCTCACGGCGTAATTCTCTGAAATTCACAAAGTTGAGAATGCCACTCAAGAAGCGAGCTGTCCTCTTTGTTTCTGAAATAGGAATGACAAGTCATCACTATTCTGGTTTCCACATGCATTGCAATCACAGAAAAAGTTGGGTAAAACAGTTCAGAGGCGAGACAGAAATTACAAAACAACATAATCCAAATTAGTTCTTCCCCTGCTCACCTTGCAAAGATCTCACAGACTACACAGAAACTAGCACCAAGCTACAAATTTACAATGTCTTAGCAATTCTATGCTATTTAACAAATTAAAACGGCATCTAGGAGAAAGACTATTAAAATACAGCTTCCCATTAAAACAGAAGCCAGGGAGAAAGAGTGTCAATCTTCAACTACAACTCTGAAGACAGAACCTCATTGTAACTACCAGGCTAACCAAAGACAGCAGTTTGAACTACAGGGACTTTTTGGCTCTATTTCAGGCAGACTTTGTGAAATATGATTACAAAGGCCTCAAATGTCTTAGACAAGTCAGAGCCAGAAGTGAAAAAATTCTTCAGAATATTGTTTTTGAAGTAGTTTGTGTTATACAAATCACCACAGCTGGGTCTTAAAGAGGGTGAAGCAAAAATTCAATTGCTTCCTATACAGGCATTAGCGTAATAAGTCCTATAGCATTACAGAATTGCCAGGATAATTTTTATTACCATCTATTCTTACACTACTTCAAGTATGTCACAGTCCACTCTCCAGACCAGCAGTTCAACAGACTCACAGCATTCAAAACTCCCCTCGGTTATTTAACTAGATAGCCTACATAAGGAATAAGGAGGAGAACTGCTCGTTAGAGCCAGCTTGTCTAAGGGTCAGAGCAAGGGTCAGAAGAGTAGCTGGAAGCCAGGGACAGTTCTCCATAGTAGATGCCCATCTGTCTATGCCAAATGAGAAAAGACACCTGGATATCAAATGACACCCACCACCTCAGGAAACAAAGATTACAATGCGCTTGCTTACTTGGGTTTAAAACATCAGCAATTTGAAAATCATTAATCCGGCACACTGGAAGTAAGCGCTCCCTGCAAGGAAAACAAAATACAACCTTGTCTGCAGTGACTGTTACTCAGTTTTTGTATTATATCCATTTACTAAAAAATAGATCTTGTGCTCTCATCCCAGACCATGTGCACAGCAAGCACATAACGGTAAGTCTCAGGAGAATAGCACAGTAGAACTCCACATACAGATCAGCATTAAAAATTTGTATTCTCACAGCATCTCACAAAGATTTCTATAGAGAAAATACTTGTCTGTAGAACAATTTTTCAGCTTAATTAGGGAACTCCTACACTTAACTGTTAGCCAATTCTCCCCTTGCAACTGAAACAAAGCTTAAAGTCCAGCACTCAGCTCATTCCAACAGATAACTACCTAGAATTCAGACAGCAAGTTTACACAACAGGTACTTAAGATCCCTTTTCTAGATATAATGATGACCCTCTAGCGATTCAAACTATAGATTTGTGCTCCATCTTGGTGAGGCTATATTATTTAGTCAATACATTCATTTTGACAGGATAGCTGCCTGTTGAGAATTTTAGTCTATTAAACCTTGTTGTCCCCTGTATCTGCAAATTTTGCTTTGCTCAGAGCCAACAGGCAGCGGAAGCACCATCAACAAAAAGGCATAAAGTCCCACTACTTCTAATAAACTGGACCTTCACAAGGAATAGCAACTGAACATACACAGCATCTTCTACTTACATATGAATATACAAATTACAAACAGGTAGAAAGCCTTCAAATATCTGTGGATACATGATGTCAACGTTGACTGGCATCTAAAGAGTAAAGAGAGTCAATGCATAACTAGAGAATACTTAAAAATACACAGGTTTGTTTCCACAGCATAAGATAATTCAAATAGGTTAAACACACTGAGAATGGTCTGCCCACCCACAGGGAATACATGTTAGAGGCTGAAGAATGTCATCAAGTTAACCAGCAGACTATTTTAAGTGTCAATTCTGGCTAGTCAAAATATAAAGAGAATAATAACTAAAGCAACAACATTACAAACTCTGGAATTCAGTCTAAACCCTCTGTTTTAATTTGTTCAAAACTGGTGCAGAAGGACAGTCTTGAATTACACACCTAACAACAAGAATGCTTTCTTTAAATACCCTGAAATTCACACACTAAACTATTTTATGGAGAAGTCAGAAGGAGACAGTAGTGGTACACTGTCACCTTTTCTGATATTTTAAACCTCATGGAGGTGATCAAACATTAAAAGCAACACTTAACTTTCCTTCTAGACCAGTCTAACATCTGAGCAGTGACCCTCCTCCAGCCATGGCCAAAGACAGATGCCCAAGAAGAAAATAATGTATGTTCAAGGCCAGAGATAGTGTCCCTTCGTAAACTTGTCCAGTTCCTCCTGGACCTTACAGACATTTCTGGTACCTGCAGTATCTCAAAGAAAAGAATTCACAGCTTAACCACAAAAGGAGAGAGCTCTCCACAGAGCATTCCCTTACAGCCTACAGTGGTGAGCAAGTTCCTCTTCATGCCCACTAGTTCCTGTAGTGGAGAAGGGAGTCTTGTCTACACATAAAAAAAAAAAAGAAAAAAAAAGAAAGAAAACCAGAGGCAGCACACCCACAAAACCACTATTTCTACAAGTATCTTGAGCTGAAGCTGGCTTCTAGACCAGCAATGATCAAAGCAATTTCTCAGACATAATCAGCAAGGCCTCAGCAACAGCCCACAGATGATGCTCTCGGATTCATTTACCTCTGGCAAATGACCCACACTGATGGCTGCAGTGCAGTATTGTGCTCCCCTTCCTGCCTAAGTGAACAGACTACTTGCCTCCCTGAACGCAAACGTCCATAAGTATAGAGCATCTCCTATTCATGCAATTACAACATACAAAACAGTAAGCTACTTGCCATTTACTAGTGAGAAGATAAGAAGGAGATACTTCAACATTTAATTTGTTAAGTACAATATTTTTTTCATTTCACATTTCATTACACCTGCCACTACAGACATACCATGTAGAAATGCTCCAGGCGGATTCCATATACCTTCTGCAGGATTCTCATGTAAATCATGTGTAAAACTTCAGGCTGCAATAAGAAAGGACATGAACCAGTATACCATACGATTGATTATTCAGGGCTCCCAGACTAGGCCATAAAAGTAGTTCTGCCTTTAACACACGAAGACCAATTTCACTGAGCCACCAAGACTAACAAGTTTTACTTTCCAATAGTTTGCAGTTCAAGCAATACTATCTCATAATATAGCAATCAGAGAAAGCAATCAGGTCTGACAGCCTTACAGCTATATGTTTTTCATTATGTTGCTGCTCACTGAGCAGTTTCCAAACCAAGTGACACCAAAATCTAAAAATGGTCACAGAAATTATAATCCCATAGCAAAGAGTGCCCTTCATCACGTTATTAAAATAGAGGGGCAAAAAATACTTACAAACCAAACAGTTACTCATTTGCAGCACTAATCCTTGATCAAGTCAAATCAATCTTGCTTCCTAAAAACGATCATCCCATCGTTCCCTACATGAGCAGGGCCAACCTCCTCCTTCAGCAGGCACAAGGACTTGCATAGCAGCACAAGAAATCACACTGAGGCATCAATTCTGTTTTAAAGCCACTTCTCTTTTGTTGAGGACACTGCAAATTTGCACTAACGTTAATGGTCAGAGGGATACAAGAAAAAAAGGGGGAGAAGCGGGAGGCGTTGCTTTTTACAGGGTTGCTTTAAAGGCATTAGTTGATCAACTAAGCTGTTGAAACTATGACACTAGGCCAAACACAGCAGCTATTTTAACCTAGTTCCCACAGAACTGAGACAGACTGTAATTTCATGTTTGTCTGTTTATGAACCCACCCCCCACTTCCTGGTGAGCCTTGAGCAAGCTTCTCTCAAGCTGGAGAGAGAAGCTCTAGGTTTAACCCTGTAACTCCTATGACACTAATCTGCCACATCAGAAAAACCTAATCACCTCACCGTCATGGTTTGAGAAACCCACAGCAACTTACTGTCGTTTAAACAAGTATTCTATCACTCAATGACCCCTCCCCACCCAGGAAGGGGAATCAGGAAAAAAAACAAGGAAACACGAGGGTTGAAATATAAACAGATTTAATAGAATAAGACTAAATAATTAACATTAATAATACTAAAGAACCAATATTGATCCCAATACCAATATAAAATACACAGGGACTATACTCAGCCCATTCTCTCAGCAGGAAGCCGTGCACTCCCAGCAGGGGACAACAAATGTGGGACACTGCGAGCGATGGGGCCTCGGGAGGAAGCGAAGGGCTCAGGGGTCCGGCACTGGGGCAAGAAGTTCTTTGGATCACAGCCATCAAGGGATAGAGAGCACTACACAGCAAACTCTCTAACTTATATTGAATGCGATGGTCATGGTATGAAATAATCCTGTTGGCCAGCTTGGGTCAAGGGCCTGGGTCTTGCTTCTCCTCATCCCTGCACCTGGTGAGCTCGACAACACCGAGACCTTGAATCCCACATACCATAGCTGGCTATAAAGTAAATATTTTCACAAATTTAGACACTAGAGTCTTCTAAAAGTGTAATTTTCCCAAGCATTAGGCGAGAAATGAGTCCCATGTCACTCAAACCAGAACAGTCACTTAGAAGGCACTGCTGTCTGCCAGAAAGGGTGCAAGCAGAGGGAGGAGACATCACCCCACAAACCAACCAACGTGTAAGAAAGCCTCTGGCGCTAGGGCACGCGAAGGACTTGCTCTACGATGGGCAGGGAGCTGCCCGAGAGCGGCGGGACCCCGAGCACGGCTCCGTGGGCCGCACCCCCACCCTCACCCACCTTGGGGTTGCCGAACACGTCGCCCTTGACCAAGTTCCGGGCCTCGGCGCCCCCTAGGACGTGGCTGCGGAGGTAGCTGACGATGTCGTCGGGGCTGTAGCGGGGGAAGGTCATGGCCTCCATGGCGGCACCAAGCAACAGCCGCACCACCAACCGCCGCTCGCCGGGCCGCGGCTTGAATCTGGCGGGCACCGCCTCCGTCCCCGCCCTACGTCACGCGCAGGCCGGCCAAGGGCCTATCCGCAACCGCGCCGGCGGCGGAGGGGGAGGGGATTGCGGAGGCTCCGCCCCGCCCCCGCGCGCGCGCGGCGGCCGTTGGCCGTTAGGGGCGGGGCCGACTGAGGAGCTGGGAGG
>VWZL01002123.1:283847-330978 GCA_013396915.1 Stercorarius parasiticus | reverse complement strand
GGGGGCGAGGGAGGAGCGGCAGGGGCCGGCGGGGAGCGGGGGCTGCTGGGCCTCCCCTCGCTGCCCGCAGCGCTGCTCTCAGGGCTGTCGCAGCTGAGGGAGTGGCGACGGCCTTGCCCCTGTCAGGCTGTGGGGTGCCGCGGCTCCCACCGCCATGTCAGGCGCCGCCTGGGCTTTGGGAGGCCGCCAGCAGGCCGGCGGCTCAGTGTGCTGCACGGGCAGGGGGCAAGCAGGTCTGTCAGGGGCAGGGCAGGGCAGGCCTCCTGCAGAAGGGTGGGCAGGGGGAGGAACACCGCGACAAGTCGGCAGAGGGAGATGATACCGCTTTGGAAAAGCTTGTCCTCGGTAAAAATGCCTCTGGAAGAACCTTCTCAGCCACCGCCTCCTGCCTTCTGAAAGGAGACAAAGACAATCCAGCGCATTATTACACATGGCTCTTGTGCTTAATCAGTACAAATGACCATCTCCTGGATGTAGACACCGTTTGTGGCCAAAATTGCACTGTTCACACCCGCCCTGCACGGTTTTGATGCTCGCATCCGATGCACATCTCCTTGCCACCCTATGTGTGCCTCCTTGCACCTCCACTCAGATGAGCGCAGTGCCCGCTCCGCCAGTGAGGTCACAGCACTTTTCCAAGTCCTTGCCATCACAGAGGTGTCATCTGGCACCAAGCGCGACATGGAGACACTCCAGCCACCGTTCCACACTTGCTAATGTAGAAACTGGGCTCAGTTTCCAGACAGGCACTCTGCCAAGGAGTCAGGTGAGTCACAGACACAAAGTGCTTCCCAACAGCCTTGCAGCCAGACACCTCCTCGGCATGGCCGTGACAGTAACGCAGCTTGCGCAGGGCTGCTCGCAGTCCTCAAAGGGCTGAGCGGCCTGGAAGGTGTTAGACCATGTCTCTGCCAAGTAGACCACGGCCCCTGACCCTCATGTTTCTTTTGGGGATGGGGATGGCATCAGAGAGGATCAACTGCCCGAGCAGGTGTAGCTGTCAGTACCTGGAAGTGAACTGCACAGGGCAGCAGTTGCAGGAGTTCCCTGCGGCCATCCCGCTGGACACCAGGCAGCTGATTCTGGCAGCAAACAACGTCTCATACCTGCCAGCAGTGGAATTGAGCTTCTTGGTTGATTTGGTCTATCTGGACTGCAGCAAGAACCTCTTGGGGGATGACCTGGATTTCACTTTCATTGGTGTGGCCAAGCTTGTCTATCTGGACCTCAGCTTCAACAACCTCACACAGGTCACCTTCAGCACCTTCTCACACCTCCTCAGCCTGGTGGTGCTGAAGATCTCAGACAATCCCAACCTTGTGGCCATCGAGAAGGATGCTTTTGCCAACAATACCTGGCTGAGGCACCTGGATGTGAGCCGGACGGGCTTAACATTCCTGGACACCAGCACTGTCCAGGACCTACCCAACCTGAGGTTTCTGGGGCTCAGTGACAACCTGTGGCACTGCAACTGTTCCTTTTTGGACTTCATCACCTGGATGACAGACAGCAACATTAATTTTCCAGGTGAGGGCTGTGTGAGCAGGACCTATCTCCTCCCTCCTCCTGCAGATCTGTGTGGAACAGAGAGGGCCTTCTGTTCTCTTTCCCAAAACTTCAACTCACAGCGCTGTGGCACTGCATGTCAACTTTGTGTCCCACCTTCTGGTGTTGCACAAAACATGGATTGGTGCAGTTGGGTTACACACGCTCCACCCATAGACTCAGGACAGTCAGGGAAGCGTAGCCTGTAGCTAGGATACTGCTGCTGCTCTGAAACCCCTGGCTCCAGCCTCAGGAGGTGTCCCTGTGCCTGCGAGTCACAGCACCCTGTGGTTCCAGTGCTAAGGTCGAGGAGCCCAACACAGCCCGGGGGAGATCCATGATGGGAAAGCTGCTGCTCTGAATTTCCTGCCTTGCCTCCATCTGCTCTGATCATTTGGTGCTGCTGCAGTACCAGCATGTCCATAACGATCAGTTAACCCCCCTCTCTCTGTGGAAATGGTCTCCTGCCTCCGTTCTGACCTGCTCAGGGCAAATTCTCCAGCCCTGACCTCTCCACCGTTTGGCCAGTGTCCCTTTCACCTCGAACACCTCCGGCTAGCCTCTTACTGCACAATGTGCCTGGCAGGCAGCCCTCATTTGTGCAACCTCTACAGCAATTCTGCTCAATGCTGAAAACGAAGCAGGGTTGAAAGCCAGGCAGCTCCTCTTCTGCTCTCTTACTGATAGGGTCCCCGGGAATAATTTGGGTAACGTGGAAGCCAGCAAGAGTTTAGCTGCTGACTTCCATGGGGCTGCAATCACACCCTGCTCCCCGTCGACCCATTTCTGTACATGAAGAGTGAACCCAATGTCCCTTGCCTTAAGAGCACAGCAGCTTTTTATCTGCTAGGACAGATAAAAATTACAAATCCTGCAACCTCCAGCTGTCACAGTGCTCCTCAGCCCTCAGAGCAGGTACATTTACCTGATCCTCTCTATCAAGCTGTGACTGAATGCTCAGAAGTCAGAAAAAGACATTTTGCTGTTCCCATGGGAACTCTGGTTTGGGTCCCAGCTGACATTTGATGGTCACAGTGAAACAGAACACAAGTCGCGCTCAGAAAAGCATCTGTATCCATATGACTGGGAGATTCCATATGTTCCAACTCTTCCTCTGCACCTCAGAGCAAATTGGCTCTCTTTTAAAGTTTCCTGAAATAAGAAAGGTATGTGCGATGGAGGTGAGCACTGAGTCCCATGGGCTGCAGCAGCACAGCGCAGCTTGCTTCTGAATAAAAGCCATTTCTTGAAAATGGAGTCTCCAAGACTTCTTTCCTTACGTCATCTGGGATCCCAAAATCAGCTGCTTCCCATCATATTGAGAGATTCTACAACTGGGCTGTGGACACCAAGTGTTCCTGAGGCAGGGTAATCACCAGTTCCCTTTCCCAGAAAAACACTGGTCCCAAGGGCAAACCTTTGTTCTGCAGCTGCAGAACATTAACTTGATTTTTCCGAACTCAAAAGGAACACAGCAGAGCACATACTAACGAAGAAAGTTTGGGTTTCAGTAATGCAGGACACAATGGTGAGAGAGAGCTGCAAAAGTGAAATTGTTTGAGAAAGCCTGTCCATCGAATAAGAAAGCACCACAAAAGAGCCCAAGGGGAGAAAGGGAAGGGCAAGTGGAAGCTGGTGTTAGGACAGAACCAAATTAAGGACATCTGTGTTGACTTAGATGTAGTAAGCTCCCTATAGGCAGTAAAGTTTTTTATTTTCCACATACAAGTTACAGGCAGTTTTGCAACAGTGTGAAATTAGTGCTGTTCTTAGCAGTAAGACTGGAGGTAACACACTGAACCCTGGAACAGGAGAATAACATTCATTGCAGGCAATTTGGGAGGCTAGGAGTAGGAAAGGCAGTGGCAGCAAAGACTGGGGGAATGAGTGTGGATCCCTGCACTGTGCTCTGGAAAATCGGAAAGCCAAAGAAATCAGGGAGCCCACGGAGGCGGCTCCACTTCCCTGCTGTGCTGGGCTTTGCTGTGTCCTGGTGAGATGCTGTGGGCAAGTCTGCAGGAGGCCGTGTGGCTCCCAGGACTGGTGTGAGGGGTGCACAAAGCTTTCATGCTGCTGGTAAATGGACGCCCTGCATCACAAACACCCGGCTGCCTCTAGGCATCTTCACTGGGACGAGGCAGCCCCAAACTGAGGGTTGTTACAGGAGCCGACAGCTCCAGTGTGAAGGGATGTTGGGACAGAGCCCTGAAATCTGCATCAAGCAGATCCCCGTCCTGGCCTTTAAAAAGCTGCTGCTGCTTCACAGAACACCTTGTCACCAGTGCTCAGCTTGGTTTTGTGCTGAGTTGGATCGTGACATCTAGGTGCTGACATGAAGTTGCCCGGGTCTAGGTGGATTTGGGTAATGGAGAGATAAAACCTCTCCAGTTATACTCAGGACAACAAGACGTATCAGCATGAACAACCACTGCAGCTATATCGCTCAGCAATATATGATATAATGTGATGTAATATAATATAAATCTCCTGTAGCTTCCTCTCCAATGCTCCCTTTTCCTCAGGTCCATCCAGCCGGTGCATCAAGCAGTGACCAGCCTGTGTCTAGTACAGTAACTGTTTCTGGTCCAGGGAGTTCAAAACCTGTAGGGGAAGGAGAGGGCCAGGGCAGCGAGCACACTGTGCAGAACTCTACGGACACCAAAAGGAGTCAGTGCTTTTACCACACTACCTTCGCTAACTTCAGAGGGAAAACCCAGCATCTGTTTTATCCCCACGTATATTACAATACCACAGGGTATAATTGTTATTTCAGTGGAACTGAATCATTGATGAGTTTCCTCTTTCTCTCTCACGGAGCAGGTAAGGCTATGCCTAACTGCAAACCAGCAGTTTGTCAAATGCGCGCAAGCCTCATTATTCCAGCATATCACTTCAGAAGGTATTTGAGATTAAAAAAACCCAACACACATGCGCTTTTATACTAAAATAAAAGTACTCAATCAGCAGAGATGAACAGTGCAGGGACAGCAGTTTGCTGCAGTGGCATAATCCAACTGGCGATATTTTCCTATGGAGGCAAGACCACAGAAATCATTCTGGCACCCTGGCAACTGTGGTTTGGCAAGGGTTTGCCTGTCTGATTGTACTTAAGCCACTTAAGATGGAGAGGTGTGAAGCCTGTAGATGCTTTTCAGGAGTTTAGCAAACTCCTCCGTCATTTTTCTGGCAGGACTCCTGTTCATTAATGCTTAAGACACAGGCAAGAGAGTTTTGCTTCTGCTTTTCCCCCTGCAGATGCTGACAACATCACCTGCTACACCCCAAAAGGCCTGCGTGCCCTGAAAATGCCTGCAGTGGCGGCACAGCTCCACTTCACCTGCCTGACCCAGCTGTACAAACGAGACTACATCTTTCTGTGTCTCGTTGGCTTCTGCATATTCTTTGCCGGCACCACGGCAGCCTGGCTGGCTGGTGTCTGTGCCGTCATCTATGAACTCCACACTTCAAAGCGGGAGGAAGAGGAGGAGGAGGAAGAAGACACAGTCACTTAGGATCAGCCCTACAAATCTTTCTGAATGCCCATCGTGGGAACTGAAGGCAGGCCCTTCCTGCCCGATTTGCCACATTATGTCCCATTCTAGATGCTGGGTTTTTTTGAAGTGAAATAAAACTGCAAGAGAAGAAAAGTCCCTGTGCTCTAGTTTCACTCACTGTGCTACCTCCACTTGTCTTCTTCCACTGGGACACGGGACATTGGTTAAAAATATTAATTTGCTGGGGATGAGGGGTGTGCACAGTGCTGGCATTTACACTCCCGCTTTACCATGAGACCACAGGAAAACAGGGTCAGCCTGGGGTCGGTCCTGTCACAGAGACAGGCTGGAAGAGGTACGATCCGGGATACGGTACAGGCCCCGGCATTCTGCTGTAGCCAGGGAAGTCACCAAGCCCTCTCTGGCCAGAAAGCCCAGCAGAGCTTTTTGGAACCAGCCTAGATAGCTTTCTGGAGGCCCAGGGAATCCAAGATCTTTCTGCTGTGGAAAGGCAGGTACGTGAGCAAAGGGATTAAACCCAGGACTTTAGGGGCCTGGGACCCCATGGGGTCTTGCTTTCATCCCTGTTACACTGGTGACAGAAAAAGACACCAGCTGTCACCAAAAGACACCTGCAGCCAGACACCCTGTACCTCCACCGTTTTATGAACATTTAGAGAACTGGAAAGTCCAGCTCCAGTTTTGTATCACATAACAAAAACTGACTGTTTTTTTTTTAATGTAAAAAATATTGCTTACACACTCCAAGTGTTCTTGTAAATGGCCTGTGTTTCAATGCCAAAGTCCCAGGGCTGCACACACAGGCCGGAATAAAGGGAGATGTAAATAAGATCCTTCATATCCCTAAGGCTGGTAATTGCCCAGAGAGGTATCTGCTTACATGACCGAGTACAGCAACTCCACGTGTGAAACACTGGCTTCTTCACCCCATACTGGTGGGATCTGGTGAAATAAAAGGGAAAAGCAGAAGATTTTAGCAAGTGTGGTACAAATTACCATTCTGTCTTATAGCCACTAAACCGTTGGCTGTGAATTAAAGCTGAAATCCTTGTTTTGGGCATAATCGGCATGATGAAAATGGTTAAAAGTGAACATGGGGACACACATGCAGAGCTTCCCCCTTAGCAACCCCCCTGGCGAGCTGGAAGACACTGTGACGGCAAAACCCCCCGCGGAGCCACACGAACCCGTGTCACACCCGCCCGCCCACCGCCCGAAACGCCACCAGCTCCTCCCCAGGGCTGGTCCCCAACCCCCCGGCAGCGCGGGGGCGGCCGCCGCGGGGCCCCGCCTTCGGGCGGTGCCGCGGGTAGACCCGTCTCCGTCCCTCCCCGTCCCGCGGTGAGCTGGGCTGCTCGGTGCCACGCCGGAGGGTGAGTGCGGGCCGGGGAACACCCGGGGCGGGGGGCACGGGCGGCGAGAACGCATTTTTTACGCTGATTATCCTGGTAGATGGTAAAGAAAATACAGCAAGCGCGGGGACGGCTGCTCCCCCCAACTTCCCGTTTGTCCCCTCGGGAGGAGCGTGGCGCGGCGGGGCCCTGCCCGCACCCCGCCGGGCTCGAGTCGAGGCTGACCCCGCAGGGATTCCCCCGGGAACGGAGGGGGGGCTCTCCTGGCTCTCAAAGGAAGCCCGAGCTCAGATCTGGTAGCCAGAATCCAGGCGTGGGTCTGCATGAGGAGACTTAATCGGCTCTGCTGACTCATAATTCTAGTGTTAGGGCAAGCTCGATAAGAACCCTAATTCTGGAGTAAGAGCACCCCCGGGGACCTCTTCTGCTACAGCTGCGCTGTGTCATGCTCCAGAATCTCGTGTGTCTCGGGCCCGAAACGTGACTGTGTGGAAGACAGAAATTCAGGCTTCTGCACCACACCAGCGCTTGTCAGCAAAGTCCTTGCGGCGGCGGACAAAGGTTGCCAAAAGGCACCAGAATCTGGGAACAGCGGTGAGGCGTGGGATTGGAGAGGGGCCCAAAGTCCCGCACGCTTCCAAGTGCTTTATATGGCTCCAGGTTACTGGAGCAAAGGCTCGCAGTAGAGTTTTATACCAGCAGCGTAAAGAGTAGCAGCTTTATAATACACCTGGCTTATTGCTTTGCTGTGGCTGAATCTCTTTGCTGCCAAGATAAAACCCCACATTATGACTTAGCTCTTTGCTGCTACGATAAAACCAGCTGTGAAGATAAAATGCCTGGTCCTTGCAGGCAGGCATGGGTTCTCCACCAACCTTGTAATTTGAAGGGCAAAACATGACCATCAACCTGCTCTACTGGGTGGGAACCTGTTATATTTTCAGCGTGTCATCTGGTGGGTGCGAACCTCTACTACATGTGGTTGCAGCTGACTTTTCTTCGTTACATTAGGTTTTCAGTGTTCTTACTGATAATTGTTTACCAAACTTCATGTGGACAAAGCCAGCTGTTGTCTTCACCTTGCTCCATCGATAATAATCCGTTTGCAAATGAGAAATAAAACCCTTTAGTCCCTGAAGGTCCCTCGTGAGGGCTGCCATCGCTGCAGCAATAGGAAGGATGTTTGCATCGGTTCCATGAGGTGGCCCATTTTCCCCCACGCTGACAGATTGTGCTGGTGGGACAGTGCAGGAGACACCAAAAGCTTGCTACATGGTGGAGGCAACCTGGTGGAGACAGGCTTCAGCTGGGGTTTGGTTTGGAGAGGGAATTGTCTCAGTGCTGGAGAGAGGTCTCCACTGTCTTCTGCTGTGCTGCATCACACAGCAACATCTTGGGTCACTGGTACAGTTTGAGAAACCCACAACAATTTATTGTCATTTAGACAATTATTCTCTCACCCGATGACTCCTCCCCACCCAGGAAGGGGAATCGGGAAAAAATAAAGAAACCAGAGCGTTGAAATAAAACAGAATTAGTAGAATAAGACTAAATAATTAACATTAATACTACTAAAGAACTAATATTGATTCCAATACCAGTATCAAATACACAGGGACTATACTCAGGAAGCCGTGCACTCCCAGCAGGGGACAACAAATGTGGGACACTGCGAGCGATGGGGCCTCGGGAGGAAGCGAAGGGCTCAGGGGTCTGGCACTGGGGCAAGAAGTTCTTTGGATCACAGCCATCAAGGGATAGAGAGCACTACACAGCAAACTCTGTAACTTATATTGAATGCGATGGTCATGGTATGAAATAATCCTGTTGGCCAGCTTGGGTCAAGGGCCTGGGTCTTGCTTCTCCTCATCCCTGCACCTGGTGAGCTCGACAACACCGAGACCTTGAAACCCGCATACCATAGCTGGCTATAAAGTAAATATTTTCACAAATTTAGACACTGGAGTCTTCTAAAAGTGTAATTTTCCCAAGCATTAGGCGAGAAATGAGTCCCATGTCACTCAAACCAGGGCAGTCACGCAGATGGACATCTGACGTTTGGGATTGTGCAAGAAGGACCCATGCCAGATGATTGTGGGGAAGGGCCCTTGTGCTCACTTGCAGGCGGGGATGGTTCTGGAGCACTTGGTGTTGAGCACGTCCCAGCACCGTAAGCTGGTGGCAGGTCCAGCAGATGGGGAGCAGGAAGGAGGGAGAAACATGCAGGGCAGCCTTGCTGCAGGGCAGCGTGCTGGTGGCTGCTGGATGCACCTTCTGCTCCATGTTTCCATCTCAGGCCTGCACGAGGAAGCGCAGAACAGTTAAATGCCAACCACACGGGCCCTGGTGTCTCCTGGCCAGCAGACTTGCTGGTGCAGATGTTGGCAGGTGCCAGCAGTTGCATGTTGCTGGGGGCTGCTCACTGACTTGTGACTCTGAGAAGCTGCGGGGGTGAGCATCACTCATCTGGCCAGTGCCTCTTTACCAAAGAGGTTTGGTTATTATTGCCATTGTGCTGGTTTTTATTATTATTTTATGTAAGGATGACCTTAGCAGTACAAACTAGCCGTTCATGTAGCCCAGCTCCTTTCAGCTCCGGGGATTTCTGAGCCAGTTTGTGTTTGTCTGTATTATAATTCCCAATTTACCCTGTATAACCAGAGCTTGGGTTTTTGAGTTTGAAAACTGCCTGCACTCACACCATCTGTCAGCGGGGAGTTCCTCAGGTCTGTTTCCCACTGTATGAAAAAAACACCTCTTTTGGTTTGCTTTGAATCTGTTTCCTGACCTCTTTGGTGGCCCCTGGCTCTGGTGTTGAAAGTGGCTGTGAACAATCGGTTTCTGTCCACCTCTTCAGAGTGTCCCTGCAGGCACAGCACCATGTCCGTGAGTTCGTGGGACTTAGCCAGCCACAGCCAGAGCTGGTGGGACCTTCTGTTGGCTGTAGTCCTGCTCTGAGCCAGAGGCTGGACTAAGGTCCTCCAGATGCCACCTCCCACCAACACTTCAGTGATTTTTAAGGCTTGCTTGACAGGAGCTGGGCAGGGAGCCCTTGGTTTGTGCTGCTCTGTACCCAGCAGGCACCAAGAGGTGAAAATTCCCCACATTTCTCCCTTCCTTCAGCCACTCCCTGTGCTTCGAGGGCTTGGGTTCATGCTCAGCAACACTTCCACACATGCATATCTGCGTGTTGTGAGCTGCCGCTTCTCCAGTCACACCCCGAAATAGTAACGAGCTCTCTTTCTGTGACAGCACCAAGATGGCTGTTCTCTCAAAGGAGTATGGCTATGTCATCCTGACGGGGGCTGCCAGCTTCGTCTTGGTCACCCACCTGGCGGTGAAAGTGGCCAAGGCCCGCAAAAAGTACAACGTGGAGGTGAGTGCTCAGGCTGAGGGAATGGGAAGGTCAGGGCTGGTCTGCAGGGGATGCTGCAGACAAGCAAGGTAGCACCTTGCTTATTTTTGGGTGACTTGCTGACATTTTCTGCCCCACCAAACGGATGCAGAGGGGATGGAGCTGCCATTCTGGCTTTCCACACAGGAGCAGATGGCACGACAGAGCTTGGGGTTTGAGCTCGGAAACACTGATGAGCAAGAAACCACACAGCCCTTTTTCCCTGTAAAGAAGGTTGATGCAGCACTGGGGACAAAGGGTGGTGGAACAAAAGTGACAGGAGGGTTTTCTCAAGCTCAGAGGGAGCATGTGAGCCCTATCACCAGTAGTCTTTCAAAGTGACCTTCCCTCTGCATCCATGGAGGAGCCCGCAAGCCAGGCAGGGCTGTGGGCTGGGTGGGGACAGATGATCCTGCCCCTGAGTCAGGGCGATGGCATGTGGAGGCTGCTGTGCCACTTGGCTCCAACACTCCTTTGCTCTTCCCCCAGGTCACTCGGGGAAGTGGCAAGAAGGTGTGGGAGCGAAGACAGCCCTGGGTGCTTGTTGGGGTGATCCCATTCCTACTGCATGAAGTCAGGATTATAGAAAATGTGCCCAGAGCACTGGATTTCGTGCTGGGAGAAGCCTCTGCAGCCAAGTGGCAGGTCCGGCTGGCTGCTCAGCTCTGCAGCAGTGAGGACGGCAGCATCCTTCCAGCCTGTTCTGGGTGATGTCCACTGCCCCACAGGAGACATAGGAGCATGCCCTCAGTTATGGTGCTTTGCTCTTCCCTCCAGAGAGATGGGATTTAAACAAGGAGGTCACCCAGTACCTGGCTACCTGCTGTTCAAAGCAGGGCCACCTCCAGGGTAGTCAGGTTGCTCAGGGAGGTCAGGAACTGGCCTGGGACAAGCAGCAATTTCAACAAAACACTTGTGGGCCACGGGGCAGAAGACAGGCTCTAACTGGCCAATGCAAGTCAGTCTCTGGAGCACTCATGCAGCACTGGGCTCCCTGAAGAGGTGCTGCAGGGCACGCTCCTTTTTGCTGGAGAACACCAGGTTCCCAAGCCCAGACTGCGCTTGCTTATGTTTTGCTGCTGGGTGTTTTTTTTTGGCAGTATCCAACCATGTACAGCACAGACCCTGAACACGGGCACGTATTCAACTGCATCCAGCGTGCGCACCAGAACACGTGAGTACCATGCATGAATGCCGACCTTGAAAATACACAAGGCTGTGGAGCAGGGCCTACAGCTAGAGACTTGTTGCTGCAAAGTGCTTGGGTTCAGGCTCAGAGCTTGAGGAAAACACACAGCCAGGAGATGCTTAGTAGTAATGCTGTGCTGGCTCCTTACCATGCCTTAAACCATGCGATGGGGCTGTGAAGCAGCTTCCTCTTCCCCAGTGCTCAGCTCTTTGCCTCCATGAGTGGACCTTAAGACACTAGAAGTCTTGTTTCCAGAAGAGCCTGCTCATCTGTTGTGCTGCCCAGATCTCCCTGGGGAGAGGCCTAAGTCCACGCAGCTACTGTGGACCAGGCTGCAACAGCATATCAGTGAAGTGCTGGGAGGAACAACTCCTCGTGGATTAGGTGGTGTTCAGTAGTATTTAGCAGTGGCTTAGGGCACAAAACGGAAAGAGTGGGTGTCCCTGGGGAGAGGCACAGAGGGGAAGAAGTCCCTAAAAGATGCTTGGATTCCCTCTTTCCTCTTATCTGTGGCCATAGCATCGAGCACAGCTCTCCTCAGCACAGACTCCTAACAGTCAGGCCCAACAGAGACCTTGGCAGGGGATGCTGGCAGCTTCTGCATTTCTAGAGCTTGCTCTTTGTAAGCAACTTGAGCACAAACATAACCGCCTCGCTTTAATTTTCAGGTTGGAAGTTTACCCTGCCTTCCTGTTCTTCTTAGGCACCAGTGGAATCTACCACCCGGTAAGTGATGCTACGTTGCAGGTCTGCAGGACTGCACTCTGCTCTTGCTCCTGGACTTGGGAAAGGTGGGGGGCAGTAAGCCAAGCTAGCCCCTCTGGAGGCAGCAGGCTGCTTCACTAGCCCCATTGTACTTCACAGCTGTGCCCCTTCTGAAAATGTAGTTGTAGAAGGTCTTGTGCAGGGGAACCACAAGTATTTAATAAACTCATTATTCCTGCTTCAGCTTTAGACCCCCTTCCTTCCCATAAGGGTGCCTTGTTGCACAAACCAAAGCATTCACAGCCTCCAGTCCGTAAGTGAGAAGGGTCCCTCCAACCCTGCCTGGTTCTTCCAAGCCCTGCAGCATCCTGCTGGGCTTACAGCAGTGCTACTCAGCAGCTGGTTGCATGGAGGACAGGAACCCTTTCCCCCCCTTCTAAGCACACTTTGATGAAGAGTTTATCTGATAAGAATAGAATGGGAACATGGTGATCTTTCCACTCACTTCCACCACCAAAGGAGGTGTGCAAAGGATCAAAAAAAAGCTTAGATTATTTTTAATTGAAAGATATAGACAACTCATGAGGAGGCAGGCATATAGGAGAGATCAAAACCAGTAGCTCTTTGCCACCAATAGACAAATCTGGTCCTTCTCGAATATTCCTTTTCAGAGAGGGAAGGAAGCAGCACAGGCAAATCTGGCAAACTGGAGGCATGCTGCAGCAAGCTCTAAATTAAGAGGCAAAGTGGAAGTTTGTAACACCTGCAACAGGAAATCCTGTACACTTGCTGGAGGCAGTGGAGTGGGGCTTGGGGCAACAGCAGCCTCCAAGATCATGGCACATGGCTTAGCTCACTAACTGGGTAGTGGTGAAATGAGATTCTTGCTTGGGAAGAGCTGTGCTGCAAAACAGCAAGGCTCTTGCAGCACATCACATGATCACTCCCCAGAGGTGTCATGAAAGTGACTCCTCCTGTAGAAAACTCACCCTAGCAAGCTGCATCGGTCATCCACCTCCACCGGGTTGTCCTAACAAGGTCAGGACCCAGACTGTAGTTGGTGGTCACTTCTTTGAAGCAAAGCTGCTGTAACAGTTAAGCACATGCAAGTGGCAAGTCTCCAAAACCTTTAATGCTTCTCCTTTCTCTCTAGCGAACTGCCACAGGGCTTGGCATCACTTGGATCATTGGGAGAATCCTTTATGCCTATGGCTACTACACAGGAGGTAGGTCTTCACCCTGTGGCACAGAAGGTGCTTGGAAACTTGAAGTCTGTAGTGGCCTCAGGGCTCTTTTCTCCAGCTCATGTTGAGAAGTGTCATGTTTTGGGCCGGACTGGCCACTGAGATGAACAACAGATACTATACTCGATCACTTGAAGCAGCATAAAGCTCCCAGACAGGGTGTGGAGAAAAAGGGTGCAGGTCCACAGGCTGCTAACTCTGCAGTATGCTTTTCCTACCGATGGGAAGAGCACTAGTCTAATAACAACACACATTGAGGGTAGGTACGTGGCCCAAGCTGGTGCCTGCTGTTCTGCCTTATCACTAGTTCCTGCTCCCCCTTTAATTTTCAGGATGGGCTAGTCTTTCAGTGCTGGGCTGCTGAACTGAGAAAACATGTCTTTTTTTCCAGATCCAAAAAACCGAAGGAGAGGAGCCATTGGTTCAGTTGCGCTCATTGGGCTGGTGGGCACAGGAGTGTATTCAGCTTGCCAGCACCTTGGCTGGATCTGCCAGGGCTAAGTGACCATCATGATGGCTGTCTAGGAAACTAAAGGAATTTTTCTGTTAGAACATTTCATTTCCTGTTTGTTTTTTTTTTTCCCCTCCTCATTCAATAAAATGAAGTTGTCAATCCTGTATTTTCATTCTAAAGTTATAGACGGTATTCTTAAGAAGTTTTGCAGAATGCTAGAATGACTCTGGTTTTGTAAGGACTACAGAAGTCTGCCCATCAGGCAGAGATGTCCTAGCTTTTACGATTTTGGTGACAAAAAAGCCTTCTCTCAACCTGTTAAAACATAAGCAGCCACCTTATTTCTGGACCCCTCAATTCACGTCACTGCAATAAGATGTTCCAGAGTTAGTATTTATTTGATTGCTAAAAAAAAAATGTAGGCAAACATTTAAAGTTGTTGCTTCATCACATTTATAAAGAACAGTAGACCTATAAGAAGGAAGACAAATAGCTTTCGCTTAAGAGAGGCAGCGCTCTATCCTATGCTGGAGCTTGCTACTGCTGTGGTTCTGCTCCATACTCTGTGTGGACATGATTCTCAGGGACATGCCTGTTCCAGGCAGCATCAGCTCACCATCCCCACAATATTTTGTCCCACCTTGGAAGTGAGGTACGGATAGAAAAGACAAAACTAGTTTTACAAGAGGGCTAGAGGGAATAAACACTCTTACCCTTAAGGCTTTTATGTAGTCAGAGAATAGACAGAGCCTATAGCTACACGATATCAATGTATCCAAGAGCTTTTATGTTCACTGAGTAGGGTCATACCTGTTAAGAAGCCAAAACCAAAGTTGACTGAGGGTGGAAGGCAATGGGGTTCAAGGCATGCAGCAGAGGAAGCAGCCTGGGCCCAGCCTCTGCCACTGACAAGCCTCTGGTAGCACCTACATAGCTGCACGAGCTGCTGCTGAAAGCCACATTGCCGCCTCCTACTCTGAGGTTCCCATCTTCCACCAGACAGGACAGAGCAGGCCCACAGGCTGAGCCCCTGTGTGTACATTCCCCCTTGCAGGAGCAGGGTGGCTAAATGCTGCTCCAGCAACATTCCCCCCCAGGCACTTACAATTTTAGAGCACTTTATTGCTGGGTACATGATCCACATCTCTGGCTGACAGGCAAGAACTGGCTGATGCTCCCTTGAGCAAGCCCCAGAGCCACTAAAACACAGATTCCACATCACCCATCTCCACGCAGACAGTCTTCAGCTGCGAGTAGTACTCGATGGCTGCCCGCCCGTTCTCTCTGCCAAATCCTGCAGGGACAAGGCAGAAGTGAGAACGCAGCTCCAGGCAGTGCCAGGTACCACTCATACCCCCTGGAACCAGCACGTAGTCATACCAGGGAGAACATAAGCCCCACACTCAAGTGCAAGTGCCACCTCACAGTAGCACTTCTGATCAAGCCCAGAGTAATAACTGGATGAGCTCAGCTGCAAAGCAAGGCCATGAATATTAAAGCTCTCCTCCTTGCTTTCTCCGTACAAAGTTGCAATCCATTCCCCAGCTTCCCTTTCATCTCCCCGTGTGGCATTCACTTCTTAGGGCACAGCTGACCCAGCAAGAGAGCACTCACATCTGCCATCACAGAAACAGGCTCATACTCACCTGTATGCAGGAGGGCTGAGCCCAGGGGAAGCCAAACAGAGCTCACCTGATGCCTTGTATCCTCCAAAAGGCAGCTCCACAGGGCTGATGTTGTAGTTGTTAATGAAGCACATCCCAGCCTTGAGAGCAGCCACTACCCTGTGAGCCTTCTGGATATCCCTGCAGGAAAAGGGCAATTCAGCTGGATCCCTTCCCATTCATCCCCTCCTTCCCTGCCAGCTGATGTCCCACTAGAGAAAGGCCAGCAGGTCACAGCGGTTTTTGCAGCCCAACCTGCCCTATGCTGTCTTTGCCTGCACTTATTCCCAAGGACGCTCAAAACTAGATTTCATTTGAGAGGGCATGACAAGGACACCAGAGACACAGACTGCGGCAAGTCGCCAAGAGCCATCTATGCATGCTTTCAGCAGCATGGCAGGCTCCTGGTACACATCTCCCAGAGATGCAGGAAGGCAGGCAGCAGGCCAAGCCCAGCCTGGAAGGAGTCTCAAGGACAGCTGGGCCCACCTAACCCCTCAGGAAAAATCAGGAGGAGATGCGCAGTCATGTACAAAGTTCCCTTTTGGCAATCCCTTGCTCCAGCTTTTCTGGAAGAGGATATCCATGTCCATGCCAGGCACCGCAAAAGGAGCATCAAGTTGCTGCAGTATTTCCCTTCTCCTCTCCTCCCTTTCCTAGACTGCTTCCACACCAGCCACAATACCCAGACATATACCTGGTGAAGACACCACCTGCCAGGCCGAATTTGGTGTTGTTGGCTCTCTCCACAACCTCCTCCTCTGTGTCAAATGGCAGAATGGACATGACAGGCCCAAAGATCTCTTCCTTCACACACGTCATGTCATCTGTGCAGTTCCCTGGAAGCAGAGCACATGTGCTTCAGAAAGGAAGAGTCAGCAGAACAGCCTGTGCATTCAGCAACCCACACAGCCTTCATGACAGCACTCGGCATGGCACAGCCCTCCCACCCCGGCTTGGATAGCAGAGGAGCAAGTCCCACCCTACATCTCAAGGCAACAAAGGCACTAACTGCACACGTCCTGTCAGACCCTCCAACAGCAGAGATTTCTCTGGACACAGTTCCTAGGTGCCTCAGCTCTCTCTGGTACACCCATCCCAGTGCCTGTCCACACTGTGAATGTGCACAGAGACAGGTTATGCCGGACATATCTTTCTCAAGAAGAAACTCAGCAACATCCATGTAGAAGGCTGCAGTACCATGAATAGGAAGGCTCATACCTAGCACGCAGGGTCGCATGTAGTAGCCATTCTTCAGCTTCAGGTCATCTGGCACGTACAAGTCCCCACCACACAGCACTTGTGCTCCCTGAAAGAGAGCCAAGCAGGAGGTAGGCAGACATGTTCAGCAGCATCCTGCCCAGCTGCCGCAGCTCTGGCTGGTCAATAGGTTTACAGCCCTATCAGAGAAACCGTGCCTGTGCCCCTCCCTGGTGTCTCTCCAGGTCAGGACTGCTCACTGATAGATCAGGATCAGGGAGCGAGACCCATCCTAAAAGTCCAAACAATGCTGATTTGGGGTGCAAGTGCCACAGGAGCCAGTGCAGGTTGGAGGGAAGCAACTACAACTAGGAACAGATCCTCAGCTGCCATCACATTAGCTTCCACATCTTCACATGGTGTGAATTCCCTTGTTAGTGAGCCAACCTTAGCACTCCACCTGGCAAGAAACACCTACCTCCATCAAATGCCCCACTTCAGAGATGGGGATTTCTCCCCTCCTTCCCCATCCCTCTTCCTGTTTCCAAATCCTTATCTAGCTCTCCTGGCTTTCACTCACAGTTCCCCTTCTCCAGCACATCCCCAAATTGGCTACACCTAGTCATATATGTAGCACTGACATTTAAAACTTCTTAACACTTTACAATAAAACCTGGAGAAAAAACAAAAAAGCCTGGATAAATCTTATTGCTATTACAAAGATTGTTTCCAGCAGGCTGCAAATTTGGCCTTTGATCCTTAGTAAGCTCTTTCTCCAACCAACAAAACTGGAACCCAAATGAGATAACAGACAAGTGCACAAGGTGTCACCACAACTTAGAACCAGCCCAGACATTACAGATTATCCCGTTTTACACACTGCCATGCTGGGTACCTCACAGTCTCTAAAACTTGGCAACCCCAGGATATTAAAACCCATGTCACCTTCAATGCTGATTCAGAAACATACACTGGGTCACTTTTAATCTAGCAGCCAAAGACACCTATCAAGTAATTCAACCACAATAAAAAAAAACAGCTTACCTGGGAAGGCATAGGGCAGGAAAGTAGCTACCTGCCTGTTTGCCTAACAAGAGAGACACATTTCAGGGCAGTCACAAGGCAGCATCACAATCTCACCTGCTCCTTTGCCTGCTTAATAAAGCCCTGGACACGATCCAGGTGGGGCCGGTTGATGAGAGCTCCCATCCGTGTGTCTTCCAGAAGAGGGTCTCCAACTTTGATTTTCTGGGTGCGTTTCACCACCTCCTTTGTGAAGACATCCAGTATCTTCCTCTCCACAAACACTCGTGTGCCGTTACAGCATACCTGGGATACAGGACAGGCTGCTCAAAACAAGACACACAGCATTCTGCAGGCCTTCCCTGCTTGAGTCCTGCTACAGAGGCTCTCAGAAAAACCCCTCCACAGCTGGTAAAACAGCTAATTTATGCCCAGGGAGAAAGATTACTAGATTACCCTGCTGCTCCTGACAGCAATGAACAGTTCATGCTGAACATAGTGGTACTGATGCCACCATATGGCAAAAACGCATCAAGTCACAAGCAGGAGAGAATTTGAGATTACCTCAGTAAGACAATTTGCCAGAAGGACTACACAAAACCAGCAGCATGTGTGAAGATCTCAAATTTCGGTTGGACAGACCCCCCCACAGGGCTGTTGCTCAGCACACCAGACTGGAACCTGCTGCCCCTCGAGAGGAAACCAGCACAGCTTCTTCTCACCTCTGTGCACCGGATTGGAGCCCAGGGCACAAGAGCAGCTGCTCTTAGCTGGGTATCAAGTGCTAAAGAGGTTCCACTTCTGGGAAGAACAGGGCATCGGCTAAGACATGCTTTGCTGGAATGCCCTGCACTGGCTTCTGCAAGGGCATCCCTTCTGATCCCTTGTGACACTGCACAGGGAAATAGGTGGCAAGACTGGAGCTTCAGGGCATCACGCAAGGTCACAGGCTGGCTCTGCCACCTGGTTCTCAAACCGCCCTGCCACAGCAAGGACGACTGCTCCTGCCCTGTAGACACACACCTCGCCCTGCGTAAGGAAGTTGGCCATGAGGGCTCCATTCACAGCATTCTCCAAGGCACAGTCCGAAAAGATGATAAGGGGGGATTTGCCCCCCAGCTCCAGGGTGATTGGTTTGATCCCTTTAGCTGCCATCTCCATGATCTGAGGGAAACAAGAGACAAGTGACCCACTAGTAAATGGGAGGCTGGTGGAAGGAGGTAAGAGACACCCAACAAGGAGAATTCCCACATGGCCCTTTATGAATAACAGAAGCAGCACAAAGAGCAAGCTGGGTTTCCTAGATGTCCTGGGGACAGCCTCAGAAGGTTTGGGGTTTGCTTTTTTTAAAGATAAAATCAACAAAACCTGAGGAGTCATTTGCAGGAAGTCTTGTGCTCAGCAAAAGCTGAGGACAGCTGTAACTGCATCTGTGTCACTGCACACCACAGGTACACACATGTAATTCAAGGGGCAACATTTCTCCTTTTTCAAATCAGAATTTATTTTTAAAAGTCTTTTTAGGAACTTTTAATTTTTTGAAGAATAAATTGAGGGTAAGAAATTCACAGAAACTAACCTCTTGCTTAAAAATGGTAGGTTATATGCAGCTAAACCGAACTATTACTGCCAGAAATGCTCGCACATTTTCCCAGTGCTACTCTGTTTTACGTACCCTCCTCCCCACATAGATAGAGACTTCATTGCAACCAGGGGCCAAACAAGTAATGACCAAGGGGCTCCTCTGAAAGCACTGAGTGCCCAAACCCATGCCCAATGGGTTAACTGGAATCCCAGAGTAACCTTGTATGTGTAAGCTCCTTGCTCAGACCCAAAAATGCCATCTTGCACCCCATCTTTACAAGCCCCATGCACAAAAGCTCAAGGAGGTATCGACATCCACAGCACACCAGGAAGGCTGGCACAACAGATCTCTTGTGTCCCTGAGTGAGAAGGTGCCTTTACCTTGATGCCAGTTGGCACACTGCCAGTGAAAGAGATTTTGGCCACATCTGGGTGATGACAGAGGAACTGGCCTGTGGCCACTCCACCCTGCACCACGTTGAAGAGCCCCTTGGGCACACCAGCCTCTGTGAAGATCTCTGCCAACCTCACCACCGAAACGGGGGTGAAGGGAGAGGGCTTGAAGACCATCGCGTTGCCTAGGGGAACCCAGACAGAGGCAAGGTGGGGTTAACAGCCAAACTGCTTTAGGGAAAAGAACAACAAACAAGCAAACCACGAACACAAACAGTTTGTCTCAACAGATCCCAGAAGATCCCATCAAGAGAGGGGGAAACAGTTTCAGCTGAACACTGCACCAGTGAAAGGGAGGAACTGCACCTTCCCGCTGGGAAGGACTGGGGGAGATGGGGCTGCTGGTCCTGCACTGCAGACATTTCCAAAGACATTCCTTGCCCAGTACAAAGCCAGGCGACCTGCCTTTTTCCTGATGTACTCCTGTCCTCTTAGCATCTACTGTGTTCCCACTTCCATTTCCTTTTCCTTTCTGCAAAGTAACACCCTAAAGGTTCTGCTAATCCTTCAACACCTCCTTCAAGGTAATCCTAGACTTTATCCCCCAAATCACTCTCCCCCACAGGATCATGTGGCTTCAAAGAGAAGCTTGAGCGGGCAGAGTGTCTCCATTACCGCAAGCCAAGGCTGGGGCAGACTTCCAGCAGGCAATCTGGAAAGGGTAATTCCAGGCTCCAATCCCAACACACACTCCAAGGGGCTCTCTCCGAGTGTACCCAAAGGATCCCCCAGGAAGTTGGATGTGTTCACCTGCAAAGAAGAAAAACATCCAGAAGGTAGAATAAAGCAAAGCCCCTTCCTGTCTTACCAGAGACTCAGGGACCAGATCTTGCTTTGATTGAGAAGAAGAGTTACACACAGCTTTACCCCAGCAAGCTCACAGAAGGTGTATAAGTGCCCACAGAGCATGGCAGTACTAGGCAGAGATCTCTGAAAATCCTTCCAAGATCTTCAGAAAAAAAGAACAGTCCATCTTTTACAGAAATAAACAGCAAAGATAGCCTTGTGCCATGGAAATTACCAGAGAATGAGAGTGGCAGGACAGAGAGTAAAGAGCAAACTCCAGTAACGTTCTCACCGGCTAGAGATCCTGCTAGTCCTGCATAATACTCCAGGCACTGCCAGGATATGTCGATGTCCACTCTAGCTTCAAAGATGGATTTCCCATTGTTGATGGTTTCCAAGGTGGCAATTTCTTCTCTTTGCTCCTGTGAGAGTCACAGGACAGTGGCAACATGTTAGAGAAGCCTGTAGTAGAACTCCACAAGGAGACAGATGCTTCTCAAGCATGCAACTCCCAAACAAGGCAGGCTCTGCCATCAGTAAGCCAGGCTCTGCCGTGAGAAATTGTCATCTCCAACAGTTATAGTCCCAATTGCTATTTATCAGCTTCCCAGTGTCAACCGATCACAGCGTAATGTCAAACAGACAGCCACTGGGGTTCACTGCTAGTCCAGTCTTGCGTAACACCTCTGTTTATCTAAAAGATGAGCAAATCTGAACTTAGAAGGCAGCTGGCAAACAATGGTTAAGATTCACAGAACTGAACCAGGAGGAACAGCAAACAGCAAGTTCAAAATGGATCCAGAGGACTTAGTAAAGGATGGACAAAGCAACGCAGCTGGGACGCACCCCTTAACAGACCATCTCCCAGGCAGAAGTATTACCCTGCTGCAGAAGTCTGGCAAAAGCAGAAGTCTTGCAGAAAGAAAAGTTTTCTCATCACATATGCACACTGGGGAAAGAAAGTCTGGTTTCTTACAGATCCGTGCCTTGATGGGAATTAACTTTAGTGTCCAAGAACACCTTATCTCACAAAGCAATCTGTGATAAAACTTATTTGTATCCTCTCTCTCCCATGTATATTATCTGGTGTCTAAGATAAAAACCAACATTCCTGCATTTTTTTATTGCTAAAACAAGACACACTCCAGTCATGTGATAACATTGTCTGACAAGCTGAAAGTTTAACAGTATTACAGTTACGCAATTTCAGCTTTGAAATCACATGCAGTGAAGCTTAATGTTTGGAGTTGTGAAAAGAAGTACGAGTCCTGCAAGATTTTGACTGGATGGCTTCAGTTTTATGTCTTCTAACAGAATTAAGCAGAGAAGGTACACACTGGCCTTGAATAGAGCGATAAGACTAAAGCCCTGCCCATGGTAACCTACTGTCTCTTCTGGTCAAAGGTAGATTTAACTCCTGCGCTCCTCCTGGAGCTCTGGAAGTCCTCCTGGAAGCCCCCAACAGCCACATTAACCTACAAGAAAGCTCAGAGACAGAACAACCCCTCTCCAAAAGAGGAGGTGAGCTCCCACAACATACCCGAATAATTCTGGCAGCCTCCAGCAGCACTCTGCTCCGCTCCATGCCAGACATCTGACTCCATATTTTAAAGGCAGCCTTTGCACTCTGCACAGCCAGATCAACCTCCTTCTCCCCAGAGCAGAGCACCTTGCATATCACACGACCTGGGCACATTTTAAACAGGAAATAAATAAGATGGAAACCTCAGAAAAGGGGCACAAAAAAGTACTCTTTATCTCACATCAAACCCCAAAGACTTCAGTCCAGCCACCTATCCCAAGCTACAAAACTTCATGGTATGGTTTCCACTGATTTGTAACTGGCTACAGAAGATGTGCTGCAGTTCAGCTGGTCTGAATTAAAAGAGATGCCATTCTCCACAGTTGTTCTAGTTACTAATTAGCTCTAATTGCTACAAAGTTCCTCTGTTTCCCACTGGAGTTTGTTATACTTCTACCAATAGCTTCAGGACTCTGTTACACATTCCTCAGAATAGTTAAAACTCTCTCTTTCTTAAAGTGATTCTACTGAAACCTTGGTATCTCCAATTAAAAATGATAAAAACAGTAATTTGGAAATGTTTAAATCGTGTCCTTTGCCAAGATCGGGCACCACTCGGTTTTTTTGCTTGACTGAGAGTCAAGAGATGATTTCCGCTAAGAATTCAGATGATGGACCTGCATTCTAGGAGGCAAAACGCAGCCACCCAAACACCACGGCGTTCGGGTGGCCTGACCGGGCGGCACCCGATGCGGGCGAGCAGAAAGAAGCCGAAGGCACCCGGCCCTCGAAGACAAGCAACAGGGAGGCAAGAGCCGGGGAACCGGCCCCGCAGTGCGGGTCGAACCCCCCACCCCGATCAGGCGGCGGGTCGGTACCTGTGGCCGGCTCATACACCTCTTCGGCCTGCCCGCCATCGGCGGGCTGAACGCGGGTCCCCGCCCGGTAGTTGAGGGGCTCCTGGACGGTGACGGTGCCGGTAACGCTGCTCATGGCGCGGCTGGGAGGGAAGGAGCAGAGCCGGGGCAGGAGGTTCGACAACAGCGATCGCGCCAGCATCCGGCGAGGGGGCAAGCGGTGAGCTGGGGAAGATCCCACGGGAAAGAAGGCGATTTTCCCCGTCGATCCGCCCCCGACAGACACCGCCTCCACCGGCGCTTTTTTACCTCAGGGCCCCGCCCCGGCGCGGGACCTCAGGCCCCTCCCAGCGCACGGGCGCCCCCTAGCGACTCGGAGGTAGCACTGGAAGCATTATTAGCGAGAATCCTTGGATTAGAACAATTGATGCCCCTGATAAGTGGTATCTATTGTAAAAGGGTTTTACGGAAAGCGTATGGCAAGATGCCGAGCGAGATACTCCAATTTTGAAGGCCAGGTTCGTTCGGGTAATTGAGCAGTTCCAACCCAGCAAGTGACTTTTAGAGAAGCCATATAACGCCGCAGAAATCTCTCTGGGGTTCTACTCAGGACAACACAGTATGGTCCAGAAATCCTTGCAATCTCCAAAAAGACAGGTTCCAGTGCCTCCAGTCACCTGAGCCAACAAAAAAAGAAAAAACCTCACCCTCCATGGTGGAAGTTTTGCAAAGGGAGAACTAAGCACACCCACTTGCCCAGCTCCCTACTACACAAGGCTATAGCCAGGACATCTAAGACAAGAGGGTCACTTCACAGCATGATTGTTCTGAATTTTCCAAATTATCTACTTTGCAGATCTTACTCTTACCCCCCAAGTTGATTTCTATGCTGTGGACTAAATCAACCACACCACATCAAGGTATTTCTGCTTGTCCTACAGCACAATTAAGAGACATCTAAATCAACATGCCCATGCCATTTATTTCTCAGAAACAAAAGGTCCAGTTATCTTCTGAGAACTTTCTTGGTTTGATGAGCAAACAACAGCTGGTAGAATACTCCATATGGAAGATGTTTCCAAGACTGTGGCCAATACTGCATAGGCTGGTTTTGCACACGTGAAGCCTGGTGCAGAATCCCATCTTGTTACCTCCCAAAGGCAGTCTTGTGCACTGGTCAGACCTTCAGTGAAGGCTGAACTGTGCTTTAGGAGAACTTCCCTGCCTGAGGTGGTGGGCCAAGGAAGCCCCCTGCTTGCTTGGTGGCAGCCCGGGAAGGAGCAAGACCGAGCATCTTCTGGATGTTCTGCGAAAACAAGAAGAGAAGAGCAGGATATTGTCAGACCATGACGAGAGCAACACCAAAAGAGGGGGGAAAAAAAAAATCTCAGCTCTCCTTACAAGTACACCCTTCCCACTAGTTCCAACAGATTCAGGTTCTCGCCCACATAGCCTTACCAATTTGGCTACTATATATTGGACCTCTATCCCTATACATTCAAAAAAGCTTAGCACAGAGCCAGATAATCATCCACAGTGGCTACAATTAGAGCTGGGCAACTCTCCCCAACCTCAGCAAAAGCCTTCGGACCATTTTGGTCAAGGATTCTTTTCCACCTCCAGCTACACACTACACAGCCAGCTGGTGAGTACCTCGTTAATGTCTACACACATGAGTTGGTTTAAAAAAAAAAACAATCAACCTACAATAGTCATCTTTGCAATTTAACTGCAGTGCACACACAGCAGCAGGTTCCTAACATCTGCTCACAGGCAGAACCAAAGCAGCCCTCAGTTTTCACAAGCTCCAGAAACCCTCATTGATGGTGGCCGTGGGAGCCTGAGGGTCTGCAAGCTGGTGAGGAAGGCTCTCTCCTAATGCAGACGGAATTTGGGTCAGCAACATGGCAACCAGAGTGTGTGCCAAGTTCAACTCGGGAGCTTAGGCACAGAATTAACATGAATGCTAATCATGCAGACAGAACAATTGTTCAGTGGAGACACGCAGTATAACAGGACATATGTAGCAAAACCCAAAACCTGACTACTGAGATGACCTCATCTGCATCTGAGCAGGGTGTTTCAGTGGAAAACAACAAACAAGGAAAGAATTAAGTAGCAGAGCCAGGCATTAGCTAAAAATCTCACAGCAGAATGTTTAGAAGTTTGATGTTTCTCTTGATTTTTGTGAAATTCCTTTTAAGTTTTGCAACTACGCAACTACAAAGGGCTACCGGTTCTTTCAGTTTCATCCTTCAGTGTAGGTAACTACAACTTAAGATGCTGCTCGTGCAATGCTGGCAAGGTAGGGACATCTGACATGAGGGAAAGAAGAAAAATGTCATGTCACCAGCTGACTCCTGGCTATCAAGACAACAAAAGGAGGAAGGAGGATTCTCTTCAAACTTGAGCGTCCTCTCCAAAATAACTGTCAGGATAGGTCAGATAGCAAGGTCATAGAATTCTTGACCTTTTGGATCATGGAAGGAGAACAAAAAAAAGGCACACGAAGCTTCAAAATTCCAGAGTAACTAAGTTAAAAAAACTGGAAAACAATTCCTATGGAAAGGAAGGTTTCAGCCCACACACAAGCATGAAAGTAGTGTAGGGGAACACTTGAAAAGGAATTACATCAGCTTTAGTTCGTGGCCTACATAGATCACTCACTGGCTGATACTCTGGAACTGAATATATATGAGAGCATTTCACTGTGGGAGACTCCTTTGTGTGGTTCCTCTTCATAGAATCAATTAGGTTGGAAAAGACCCTTGGGATCATCGAGTCCAACCATCAACCCCACTCTACAAAGTTCTCCCCTACACCATATCCCCTACCACCACATCTAAACGACTCTTAAACACATTCAGGGATGGTGACTCCACCAGCTCCCCGGGCAGCCTATTTCAGGGTCTGACCACTCTTTCTGTGAAGAATTTTTTCCTAGTGTCCAGTCTAAACCTACCCTGTTGCAGCTTAAAGCCATTCCCTCTTGTTCTATCGCTAATTACCTGTGAGAAGAGACCAGCACCAACCTCTCTACAATGTCCTTTCAAGTAGTTGTAGAGAGTGATGAGGTCTCCCCTCAGCCTCCTCTTCCTCAAACTAAACAGTCCCAGCTCCTTCAATCGCTCCTCATAAGATTTATTCTGCAGACCATTTATTCTTCTCAGAGCTTCCTTAGTCAAGAGGTGGACAGAAGGCAGAAGCAGCTAATAGACAGATTCAGCAACACCAGAGGGTGCTGCAGAGTCAGCAGTGGGCAGGATGGGGATCCTACCGGCTTTGTAGTGGCTTACCCATGAAACAGAGCATCCGTGGAAGCAAAAGAAGCGTGCAGTGCTTCCACACTGTTCCTTTAAGTATCAAAAGGAGAACTGTGGTGCTAAAGTTCACTCCATCTGTTTGAACAGTTCCAAGAGGAAGAGAGATGACAGCTTGTCTGTATGTGGATTCAAGACTACAGTCACTCTCCAGCATTACCCTTCCACAGGAGTCCCCTCCTTGCTGTGGAAGGCAGCCAGCCTCCTGCACTAGCTGCAAATCAAGTTCTGCTGGACTGAAATCCACACAGCTGGAAACACCAGGGCTTGGGCAAGGTCCAGCAGAAACCTGACCTGTCTGCTGTCCACCACATTGCACAAGGAAGCCTGCAGAATCTACTTCCGATGTAAAAAAGGCCATCGGCTTCAGGAGCAGGGAGGGAAAACTGAAAGACTTAAGGATTCAAATTCCTCATCTGAGCTTTTCTGAACTCTCCTCAAATGACTGCAGGAAGGACAGGAGCTTCTCCTGCTTTTATCTCCAAACCCAGAACGGACCTCAAAGACAAGTCAGCAAGTGGTTCCTTGCGCCAAGATCAGGCCATGTGGGAAAGTGCATTCCTGGCAGTAGGAATAATTGCTGGCTCCCCTTCCCACTGGGAACACATTTCAGAGAGAAGCAGCCTAATCTGCAGTTCAGGCATGTGTGAAAAGGAAGCAAAGACCAGCAAATGCCTGAGGAACAGCAGCATATTCCTTTTCACAAAGAGCACAGGTGAAGGCTGGGAGCTCAGAAACAGGAGCAGGGACAGAGGATGTAACCCTGACATTCTGCCTCCTGCCCAGCCCAGCAGCAGACTTTCCCAGCTGAAACCCAACAGCTCAAGGACCCTTGGAAGGCCTCTCCCAGCAACCTTCCCCTCTCCAAACAGGAAGGCAGGAGGAACTAGGGGACAGGATTTACGTGCCAGGGAGAGCTGGGAACAGCGCAAAGGAAGTTACTCACTGCAAGTTGACTATTTTGGGAGACGCTGGCCAGGTCACAGGCAGCGAGCTTCCCAGTGTTTGAAGAGTTTATCACCCCCACATGCCTGAGGACCACATGAAGAGACTGCCTGATGCTGCTACTGCCCATCCCACTAATGTCAGTTTAATCACTGTGCAAGTTAAGTCTCCCCACCCTCACGTACTCCCCTGCATTTCCCTCCAGGTCACTGTTTTCACACATACACACACAAGTTCCTCTACTTTAAGGCTCCACAGGGACATCTCTCTTCCCTGCCTTTGATCCTTTCACAGGCAACTCCAGGATTTAAGGGAAAGCTGCGGAATGTATAGTCTCCTGAGTTTGTTCACAACCTGTTCCCCGACTTTTGGTACACCTCCACTCCTCCTCCTCTTGTGTTGGCAGCATCAAGCCAGACGCTAACTCCCACATCACCTCTCCTCCCTTGGGCACACAGCTGTTTTGAAGCAGACCTGTCGAGATTTCCCCTTTTGCACACAGTGAAACACAAAGGGTCACAAAGCTTTCACCTCCAAGGTCATTGAAAAGCATGGAAGGCAAGACTTTGGCACCATTTTAAGCCCTTAATTACTTTCTTCCCCTCTCCCTGGCCTCTCGCAGCACTTCAAAGTTCTCTCCCCAATGCTGTTATCACCTAAGTTCCTTCAAACAGTAATAAAGCCAAGAGCAGGGTGCCAGCACTTTAGTTCCTAGCTGTTGCACAAACTAATGTGGCCGGTCTCTGCCCTTCCCTCCATGTAGCAAGGAGGAAGAAACTGAGCTGCCTAACAGCTGGAGAACTGCAGGTCTAGTTAACCACCATCACGTAGATAAGGCAGTACTGTGAAGACTGCAATCTAACACTTCAGAGCAAAAACACCCTTCTCCAAAGCAATAAAGTAACTTCTGTCCTCCACAGGGTCATCAGCATGAACTCTCAAGCACAAAGGCAATTTTTTCCCGGAATGTCTCTTGAAAGCCCAACCCACTGCAAACAGCTCGGCATTTCTGCCTAGAGACAGACTGGACCACCACTCAGTTCATGCCATCTACTGATTTCACGATAGGAAACATCAGGAAATGACCAGGAGTAGAAGTAACCACAGGAATTATATTTTTGGACAAAAAAAATGCATGGGGGATTTTTCAGCAAGGGAGTTCCCCAATCAACCCAATGGGTGCAGAAAAGGCAAGCTCACTTTATTTAGCTTCAAGATAATAATCCGCAGCATTAGAAAGAAGGGATTTTCCATGTAATAAGCGAGTAACACAGAACAGCACCAGACAAGATTGCCTGAAGGAACAGGTTGCCCAGAGAAGCTGTGGCTGCCCCATCCCTGGAGGTGTTCAAGGCCAGGCTGGATGGGGCTTTGAGCAGCCTGGTCTAGTGGGAGGTGCTCCTGCCCATGGCAGAGGGGTTGGAACTAACTTGATGATCTTGAAGGTGCCTTCCAACCTAAACCATTCTATGATCCCAGGAATTCAGGAAGACGATCCGAAGAGCTAAAACGGTTTCATTTTGTTCAAAGCAGCAAACACTGCTCCAGTTCCTGGGAAGTGAAACAAGGTTTGCCTTGCAGCAAACAGAATGAGGAAGCCCCCAAACTTTGGTACTCTGAAGCTGGCCCTGCTTGGAGTGAGGGGTGGGCCTGATGACCTCCAGGTGACCCTTTCAACATGAAACTTATTCTACAGCTCATTATCTGTTTTCATATAGGTCAAGACACAGACACATTTCAATACAAGCATCCAATACGGAGGACTACGCAGAATTCAATTCACTAGCATGCACTTTGTGACTAAAGGAACTCTATTATTAAGCTGCTCCACCAAGCTCATCCAAACTTCTGACAGCAGCTGGCATAACACGCCACTTCCCTTTGCTGATCTACTTTAAATCTTTCTAAGTCCCTTGACACCCCTTGAGGAAAAGCAACAAGTCGGTCAAGGAGAAAAGCTGCAAGAATTCAGGAAGTGAATCAAAGAAAAAGGAAATATAAATACATAAGAGAAGATCATTTGCAGCTAGTTGCACCAGCATTCATGCAGCCCCCAGAGACTATTAACTTAACCCCAGCACTCTCTGGGGAAATCTGGAAAACAAAGTAGACTTCTGGTTGCACTGAGAAGACACACTTGCCCCCACCAGCCATTCTGCCACTTGAGCTGCTAGCGAACCTTCCTGAACAGGAATTTCCCTTATCCTCACTGATGCTTCTCTTTTGAAAAGATAGGACTAAGTAGCTTTGCTGGAGAGCTATGCGTAGCCTACTCTTGGCTTATTATACCAGACCCCTTTCTGTGTCACATCTCTAACACTAGAGACTTTACACCAAAAGGTAAAATTCTTAAGACTCTGGAGAAAAAGAAGTAAAAGTCAGGCAGTCAGCAAAACCAGGAAGGACTAACCCAAAAAGAACAGGTTTAACCCTTTCCTCACTTTTCTAGCAAATGTATGGACTGATTGAACCTTTGTAGAACCTCAAGCCACCAAGAAAGTTTCCCCTGAAGATGCTACACTTCCCTTTTCTCATATTACTGTAAGTCATAGTTACTAAGAAGCAGTACTTAGATTGGCTTCTGACGGAGACAATCTCTTGGTTTGGCAATCCACAAAGTTATCAGACACACAAACACAAGGAAGGAACCCATGTCTGCCACCTCTGTCCTAGCACCCTGGTGCAAGTCTCCAGTCAAGTCTTCCACACCAGTCCAGGATAGTGGCCATTTTTATGATCCCAACGTAGAATTGCTTTCAACATGAAGCGTAGGAATGAAGGCAAACACAGAAATCACAACAGATTAAAGTTTATACATGCAAAACTGGACAGGAGTAATAGACTCCTCTTTATGGATGGAGAGGTGCTTTCCCTGCTCCAGACATGCAAGGGACATAGCAATGTACTCACCTGTCTGATCGACATCGTGCAGAGAATGTAGAGGAAGATGAAGGAGCAGTCAGTATAATCCTCACCCAGAAGGTTGCGGTGGGAGAGACCTTGGATGTACGAGAGGGGGATAAACGGAAGCTTTGCCACTACTCGGCCATCAAATCTAGAAAAGAGAGCACTGGATTACAACTGGGGACAGTAAAAGAGTCTTCAACTATAGAAAGAAGAAGTGAGCATCTTCAACAGGCCACATGGAAGGCTAAAAGGCCATGCTGCCTTCTCCAGCTCACCTCTATATACACTACACCAAGGAGGCTAAATCCACTTCTGCCACAAAGCCCTCCACACCCAATCATCCACAAGGCAAGGAGGCTTCCCTCAAGAACAGTTTTGCCACAGTCAGAGCCAAAGTGTTTCATAGTGATTTAAGTGATCAGTTGGACAAACTGTTGGTTCATAAAGCCTTGGTTGGTGTTTTGCAGTTTACTGGTGCATTTTATTTAAAAGCCAGTTTAGCAGATAACTTCCCAGAACACAGTAACACAGTCAGCACTTGAATAAAAGATGGATGACTATCACCCACTGTATTACAGTTCATACAAGAAGATGGACTCTTTGCTTTAAGCAAAAGAGCATCTTTTTAAGCAGAGCATAAACCAAAGACGCCTTTTCTTTTCCTAGAGCAACTATACTTCTCAGCACAAGAAGGATGCTTATGAGAGACATCAAAAGAATGCTTTTTAATACCAACAGTCTTCCTTGCATTAGCTCTGAACATGAAGGCAGTGCAGAGGCATGATGCTACCACATATTCCAAAAGGCCTGTCCTGCTCCTGGAACTCCTCCAGGTCCACATTCCAGGGTATCAGGCAGAGTGTGAATTCTGGCCAGTTCGCAAAGATTTTTCCCAACCCAGACAGTTGGCCCAGTCTTTTGAAGTATGTGTGTACGATGCCTCATCAGCGTGTGCATATTTGGATGTTATTTTCTCTGCATGTGCTGATTTTCTAACAGGTGTTTCTTGTTTCAAGAGATCCTAAATGAGCGTTCTTTCCTGTGGAGATGCATTCACACAGTTACAGCTCAAACACACACCAACTTTGTTTACATCTCACAGGCAGTTTGGCAAAAGAGCTAGGAACGGATGTTTATCTCCCCATAACATCCCCCAGTGGCTTAAAATTCAGCGTTATTCCTGCTGTGAGAGTGACAAGTACTTCAGCAGTAGCACCCTGAGGTACCTGCTTTTAATTCCAGCAGGTTTTCACAGTTATCATGATGGGGTTTTGAAATGCAAAACTCCCAGAGTAAGACAGAGAACTGATTGCATTAAAAAGTTTCTGACAAGAGAAAATTGAGACACACAGAAGCTAATTCCTCTCCCAGGACAAATCCCATCTGCTTGGAGGCCACCACTGCTACAGATCTCGCTGCCCTAGCGTACTTTTAAGTCACAACAGTCATTCAGGTGCTCATCTTCAGCACAACATTCTGCTCTTTGGGTTTAAACCAGCCTTCTTGACACTTACATATCCTTCCAGCTGCCCCATTACTACTGACACTCTAAGGAAAAGAGCCAGTCATCACAGTCATTTCCATTTTGGCTAAGCTGGCACTTGGCAAAGGTGAGGCACCCAGCCACATAGCAGCAGTGTCTGCATAGTACTTGTCCAAAGGGCAGCACATCATACTACTTCCATGCAATTCCTGCTCCTTTTGTCCCCCGAGAGCAATGAACTCATTCAAGAACAGGAAAGGCAAGCAAGTAAGGCTACAGCCATTGCAGGTGTCAGCCACCCTTTTCCTCCGTTTCATACCACACCCACAGAGCCTCCATGGATGACCTGGCAGCAGCAGCTTCCCAGAGGGAGCCTAAGAGCCTCCTAAATTCATAACTGAAGCACTCTCCTCCCGAGACAAGCAGCTGCTCTTTATGCTATATCAAGAGAATGACAGTATGTAAACGAGAACCAGCTTCATCAAACCATTCTATCAGCTTCCAACAATGCAAGTATAACCCATCAAAGCTGCTGTACAAATGCAGGTATAAATGCACTAGCTACCTTGTAGCGAGACCAGGAGCAAAAATTTAACTATCTAGCCCCAAAGGCAAGACAGACAAGTCTTCAGATTTTAATTCAATAGCCTAAGCTATTAGCAAGAAAGCTATTTCAGTTCAAACAATCAGTGAGTTCTCTGGATGCTCCTGCTGTTCACGTTCAGATTCCCTCTAAAGAAAAAGACGGCTAAAGGAAAGATATGCCCAAAAGCTTCATGTCAATTCTGTGGCTTATAGCATGGTCTCTGTGGGCAGGAATCCTCAAAAGAGGAACAAGACAAGTGAACTTGGTGGTCTTAAAGGAGAAGAAACCAATGAACTGATTTTTTTTAGGTTAATATCTATGGAAGGAGGAACGACACAGGATTTAACCCAAATTAATTCCTTCCTAAAGCTCTTCATGAACTTACAGTCCTGTAAGACTTTTCAGTCACAGCATACTCTGAACTGTCTCTTCCCACCCTAGGAAAGTGGGCAGAGTAGGGCGGGTTTTTTTAGTTTGTTTTTCAGTCTGTTTTAGGGGCAGGGGTAGTGGCAGTGTTTGTATTGCACCCAAATAGCTAGGGAAGCAGCTGAAGACCTCAGGTGCAGCACTCCAAGTTCCCCACAGGCAGTATGCTGCTGGGCACATGACTCACAATGCACCTCCATCCCCACACAGGGCTGCAGTTAAATGAGACACCAGTGACTCAAGATTGTACCCAAATTTTGAAGTCCTTTAGTGCTGTGTTCCTCTGCTCAGTTTCACAGCATTCCAGAGAATGCTAGATGCTGAAGTCTGACTAAGCTGAACAAATAAAGAGTCCACACAGTGGCACTTCTGTTTTTATGTTACCCCCTGTTTGCAATTTATCCACTCACAGATCTGCAGTAAAATAACAATTGACTATATCCTTGGGATTGTCAGCACAGAGGCCAAAGGTTTTGGTTCCCAAGAAACTTCCTGTTTGCGGGACAAGTATATTGCCCAGATATTAAGCAGCCTCCTGAAGGTTATACTAACCACATTCACATTATCTTCAGATTTAACAGACAATGAGAAGTTCATATTTCAAGACCAAATCAAGTTTTAGAAGTCAAGCACAGTCTTTCAGTTTTGCATGTCTGAAACAAAGCTCTCTATAACCATGCAAAACAGTTTTGTCTTTTTTTTTTTTGAAATAGACTTATCCCAGGTCATTTCTAAAGCAAAGGAAGATTACAGTCCATGCCTCAACCTCTAAGTGTCTTGACTCTGATCACCCTAAGTAAGGCAACAACAAACTCTGCAAGTACAGCTCACTTCTAATAGCAAGGGAGCTGACCCAGTTTTGCTTGCAAGAGCGTTCTTTGGTCACGCTATTATAGCAAAGCCAGGGAAGCTGAAGACCGTAGCTGCTTACCTGACATCTACCAAACTTGCCCTTATCAAGATGTTCCCAGCAAAAGGATATTAGAGTTGAGTCTAGACTGAATGCAATTTGCTCAATTTGATTGCATTCAGCATGCAGTGTTCCCTCTTGAGCAGAACATACATGTGGTGGCCAAACAACCACATCTTCATATGAAATATGGATCCATTTTATACAGATTAGTTAGGATGGACTCTTTCACAGTAACACTTCAGGTAATAGAGGGAAGGTAGAGAATGTATTCACCATGAAAATCTAAGAAAAATCCAGAAAGTTGATACTTACATGGAGTTAAACATTCCCATCAAGGCAGTGAAGCAGAAGCCAATGGCAAACATGGATTTCATCCGAACCTGCAAGCAGAAAGATCAGAGATAATCAAAACAGGCCTACACTGAGGGACTATGGGCTCACACCCTTAAGAACAGACTTTGTACAGCATCACTGGAATTTAGAAGGAAAAAAGACAACCCAGAAGGCCAAAGAGATTGTAAAAGTGACTGCAGAACTCCCAAAGAGAAGTCTGGTCAACAGCTGCGTACAAAGGCAGCTACAGAGTGGATCACTGACACGAAGAGCTGCTTTGGGGGGCAAGGGAGGAAGTGCTCAAGAACTGTCCTGTTACCTTCCACAGGTTGGTGTGGTTTTTTTTTCCTTAAGCCTATACAATCAATCAGCAGGGGATCATTATGAAGACAGAACATACAAGCGGAAGTCAGACAAATTAATTCTACTTTGAAAACATCATGGAGACCTACAAAGATGAAAATAGCTAAGGTTGAGCATGAGATATGGCAGTAATTGGTGGAGAACTCCATGGCTCATAGTAAAATCTGTAGCTATTAGAGATAATCCAGAAGGACCTTTCAGGAGAAAAAGACGCTATGTCTGCCAATTGAACAAAGTCTTTCTGTTGGAAAGCCAACTGAAATCTTCAGCAGCTAGGAACCGCCTTTAATTTTCTTACCATTGACAAGTCTCTGTTGTTATTCTTCAGTTTCTCTTCTTGTCTCTCTGGAAAGACAAAAACAACAACAGTTATAATCAGTTATACCAACCTAGAAACCAGAGTGTTTTTATTTCCAGGAAGACTTAACCTTCCTGGCTCTCCAAACAAATAACACTCACAAAACCAACTCCAGCTCTCTACGCCAGACAGTAGAAAGTGAAAAACTGTACATAGCCAACTGCTTCTCCATCACAGCAACGTGCAGCAAAGCAGCCACAAAAGAAGAGGAGGCTAGAATCACATACTCAGCACTTTCAAAAGAAATGCACAGAATGTCAAATTTGCTAACTCAATCAACTAACACAGCAGCACAAACAATGTTGCCAGAAAACAGAGACAGTGCCTCTGTACCACACTTCCAAAAGACAGCAGTCTCAGTTTGCTGCACCCCAGGGTCACTATTATAAATACTTTATATAAGAAACGATTTCATTCTGGAGGTACCAGAAGGGACTCTGAAACCCTACACAGAACCAGGAGCTGCACCTCAGCAAGACTAACATCCTGCTGGTCTTAGTAATGAGTTTTGGACCCTTGTCACAGCTAAAAGATTCTCCAAAGAGGAAAGATATTTTTTACATGAATTTCAGTAAGCTGTGTATTAGCATGCTTTGCAGAGAACAGTATAAAATACTACTTTGGAGATTTAGTCTGTCCTGAAGTCACCACAAACTTCAGAAGATGCCCAGCTTTCTGGGAGGGCATTTTCCATGCCCCTCATTGGAGGGCTGCTCTGGCCTCCAGTATTATCCATCACCTGTCACGTTTCTTGTCCCACTTCCCCATCGCCCCTTGCCCACTGCACTCATCTCAGACTGAGTATCCAGAGGGGCAGCAGCCAGGGTTTGGAAGCAACACCTAGCTGAAGTAAAGATCTGGAGGATGAAGAAATATCCAAAGTGTAAGCGAAGAGAGGGTGGGATGCGTTTAAGGACTGTCAAGGGCTATGCAGGATACAAGGTGTCCAGTGGATCCCTGATGAAGTTTCAGCACAGGAAGCCCACAGCACTGAACCTCAGTTACCTTTCAAGCCCAAATTGAAAGCCACTAAATACAGGGACTCTCAATAAGTGTTATGCAAAGCAATAGCAACACCCCTATACAATTTGTTAGAATCCTCATTGATATTTTCAACTGCTCCCAACTACAAACCATCCCCTCTGGCAGGAACTTTCCAGACACCTGCTTCCTGACCCAGGTGGAGAGTTTTGTTCTGGGACATTTCAGCAACCACAGGCCAACTCTTTAGGAATCACATTTGGCACAAATACTTGTTTTTTCCCTCTGATGCATAACTAACCATCTATTTACATGGGCTAAAGGTTACATAGGGATAAAGAATACAGCCTCAATCCCCTGATACACCTGACCTGTTTCTCACCCATTTCTACAAATTCAAGACAAACAGGCTCTGGGTGTCCTACCACCTTACATAAATGGTCTATTCTTGCCCAAGTCATACAAAAGCAGCATTTAAGTACTTTGCTATACAGCTGAGTAGAGGCACAGAGAAAGAGGACTGGGTCAACAAGCAGCACCCTGGAGTCCAAAATCATCTCATTCTGCTCATTGGAACACAAACCACGATGATACAGTGATACAGCAATAATATTACTTGCCAGCATTAGTTTTTTTTGGTTTAGTTTTATTGTCTACCCAGCACTTGAGTAGACTCCTAGGAACATTACTGTCTTTTCTTCTGGGGGCATATGGATGCAGAAAGCAGTAGCAAAGTTTAAGCTAACAAATGCACTCCCTAAGTTGAAGTGACAGAAGGCTGTGGCATGATGTTAAAGGTGTCCTGTTCCAGCAGTGTGAAAGGTGATTTAGACACAATGTGACTGAAGTTGGTTCACTTTACACTTAAGTTTGATAAGTAGGAAGCACCAAATTAAGCCTTCCCATGCAACTTTCACCTTACCTCCTTGTGCATGTGCATGATTCATCCCTTACATAACCAAGTAATATCATACACACATCTCCTGCCTTATTCTGTGCACAAAACAGATGGCAACTGAGGCAGGTCTGTACCATGGCTGTGACTTATCTGTAAAGACTAAGCTTTTTTTTTTAACTAGAATGGTAGAATTTGAAGGCACTCCAGCACAAGTAAATTTGCTGCTACAACAATGCTACATCTTGTAGAATGATTTGACATCCAGTAAATTACTTGGATCAGAGATTTCAAAAGCAGTTAACAGTTGTGAGTCATCTTCTGGATGTCCAGCTTGACATTTAGGGACGAATTTTTCAAAAACACTAAGAATTCAGCTTCGCCTGAAAACAAATGCGACAAGTTATGCAGCACTTGCAAAAAAAAAAGTCTCAGTATCTCAGGCTTGGCCAGCAAGCATCACAGCAAACAAAATCAGTGGTCATTTCCTAAGTTCTGTTCTTAGTCCCTTTGTGCTTTGTTTTTCATTTGCAAAACAAGATTATTTCAGCATTAAAAAAAAATTGGTGGAGCATCTGAATTCCTCAGATTCTACTGTTTATTAGTTTAGTCCAAGCACAAGTGAAATATTCTCTGCTAGGAACATAGCTTGGATAGCGCCCTGCAAAAAAGTCATTGCTACACATTTAAAAGTGACCATGTGTAACAGCACACAACATTAAAAAGTTGCCTTATCCGCTAAGCAGTGTTCATCCCATGCATGGATTATTCAAGACTAAGAACAGAAAATGCACAAGAGGAAGAACTTTAGCTCCTGTCCCTTCAAGAGTCTAGGGATAACAGGTTTTATACCTAGGAAGAACTGTTTGAAGATATGTTTATAATTATTCCCAAGCTTTGTACAGATCAAATGACTAATCCAGCTACCTGGTGTTACAGAGGAATAAGGAAACCAACTCCCAGGAGCTCTCAGAAGTGTTCCTGCCACAGTTTCTGTAATAATTTAACTGAGCTTTGCTGCACGTTTTAGAGCCCTGCAGAAAACAGAACTTTCTAAAGCCCATGTCCATTAAACATCTACCACATTGCTCTGGCATAGTTCAGTACTCTACTCAGAAAGACTTAAGTTTATTGACAGTGAAAAAGAATGGAAAAGTAAATCACTACCTAAAATTAAGCAAAACTAATTTATCAAACTTAAACCTAAGCATAGTTACAGTTAACATGCAAACACCTTCAGCTCTGAAGTTTTTAAGCGAGGAAAAAAAAGCCAAAAAAGTCACAATCATACAGTCATCTAGCTATTGCAAGCTCACAGTGCACTGCAGCAAAGAGCTTCGACAACAGAAGTTAATGTCATGCATATAAAGGCTCAAATCAGAGATAAAGGCAACCAGTTCAGCAAGAAGTGCTGCTCAGCTCAGTGATGCTGCCCTTCTCTGCATTTGACTAAAGCCATCAGGAGGCTAGATGTCTCCCGACTTGGAAGAGAAAGGCAAAAGTGTTCATATTCCAATCTTCAGGCCAAGAACCAGCTCTAGTACCACTTTAAATAAATAGTTTTGAAAGGAAGGAAAGGATAATTGCTTCCATGAGTGACTTCTCAAGTTCCCCCCCCTTCTTGGGGCACCACACTCCTCTCCCAAGCTTACCTATTTTCTTTTTCTGCTGTCGGCCTGCTGATTCAGTTATTGTTTCCTTCTTCTTTTCCACTGCCAAGTGAAAAGAAAGACGTTCTATCATTTCTCCATACCACCACCCCTTTTCCATACACCAAACAAAACGCTATTCCTTTAGAGAACAGGGTCACAGAAGGAAGCTAGAACATATTGAGAATCAACAAGTTTTAAACCACCAAGGCTGACTCCACCAAACACCTAGAAATAACTTAAAAAGTTCAAAACCCTGGATGAGACATCAGAAAAGGGTTAATTTTAAACTCTGACAAGAGCCCATTACATTGTTAACTGAGCAGTCTGGGGTCAATTTTGGCTCAAATGACCCTTGCTGATTTGTCATTAGTACTAGACAGTACTTTTGATTCAGCAAGTGTAATGAAAAGAGCTTTGTAGCAAGCTCTGCTCCTGATTATCTGCAGTGGGAAGCAGAATACAGGAAAGCCTGTGTTCTCATACATCCCTTCTTCACAGGCAGGCATTCTCAGGGGAAACGCTGTCCAAGCAGTCGGCCACAGCCTCTCCATTATTCAATTAATTAGTACTGAAGCATTTCCAATATTTTAAAGTGGGAGCCTAAGCAAAAAGTTCCTAAAACCCCAAATCAGACACTCACCAAACATCTGCAAACAACTGGCAAAAAAGGCTAACATAAAGCCAGCATAGTGAACTTGTAACACAGTAAATGGGCTGCTCATCTGCAAGTGCTCATCTGCTGACAGCAAGAGGGGCTTTTCCAGGAAGTTAGAGACATTTTAAGACCTATAAGAAGAGTACTACAAGAAGTGAGGATGAGAAGGCACGGCTATGGTCTAACAACAGAGAGCAGCCCTTTTTAACTCTAAAGTTAAACTCTACAACACATCTACTCTACCAATGAACGGACTTGGCTCCTTCTTAGCTCGCAGAATCAGCTTAGAGACCTGAGCATTAGGATTCTTCTCCCGTATGAAGTATTAACTCAGCACAGATCTTCTAGCCTTGATTTCAAACTACAGGTGAACTAAAGACAGCCAGCCTTCCAAGTCAGATAAGGATTTGTAGTGCTGCCTTCTGAAATGCCTGTGATACGCGAGTCAGTCACAACTTCCAAGAAAAGCACAGTAGCCCGGACAAGATACCTAAACATCACCTCTTCTGTGGTAAAACATAGTAAGACACAATTGTTTTTTTCCAAAGAACATGCATATACGTGATGGGCAGGCTAGCACAAGGGGGAAAAAAACAGAGAAGTCTACTCAGAGGGAATGCCAGAGAGAGGTGCCAGATGACTCAACACACCCAGAGCTCACAGAATACTCACTCCATAACCTTCCTTATGCCAAATCCAGCTGGGGCATCCCAATCAGTCCATCCTAAACCTAGTCCTCATAATTCCATGGCCCCCAACTCTAAACCCAAGTGGAGAACGCTGACTCTTTTCAGGCCTACCTATTGCTCTCAGTCCTAATGAGTGGGCTCCTCTAGACCCCAGTTTCACTCTAGACAGTGCTATTGAGCCTTATGCCAGCCCTGAAGAATTCTACAGCCCTAATTCACTTCTGTTTTGAACAGAACAAGTAACTGTCAGGCAGTCCCGCAGCAAGCCTGTCCATGGGAACATACATGACACAACACAGAAGGAATTCTAGAGAGGGCCTTCAGCCTTACAAATTTACCACTACATTTACCTTAGAACACTTACTATAATCTCTGTAGCAGCCTTAGACAATGCTGTGCCTCTCAACAGAAAGGAAAGGATGGGAAGAGATGAAACTAAGGACTGAGAGGAACAATGTCTGCTCAAGCACACGACTTGGACGGTTTGTTTTTGCAAATCCTAAGGACTGCTAGGACTCTCATGGGAGAGCTTAACGATCTCAAATGTGTTTTTTCCTGTTTCAGATGTGTTAGATAACAGTTGAAAGGTGTGGCTCAAGTAGTCTACTTTGCAAGTAAGCCATCAGGTCAGCCAGCTGGCCTTAGCACAGGAGGGGGGAAAAAAAAAACAAACACAAAAAGCAAAGCTGAATTTTTAGTGACTCCTTATTCTGTTTTACTTTTTTTTTTGTTGGGAATTGGGGAATCAAACAAGGAGGTCAGAAACTAATTGAGATGCATGAACCTCACATCTTTCCCTTCACAGATTACAGCCTAGATATCAGTAGAGCTATAAAAAACAAAGAGCATTGAACTCGTAAAGCAATCATTAAGCCCTAGAGATTAAGCCCTGCTAACTGCTTTTGGAGCTCCACAGCACAAACACACTAGAACATTAACTCTAACTTTTCAGCTGTGCTTCACCTACTTCTCTAACTTGGTCTTCTGGGGCTAATTCTACCCTACACATTTTTGTCAGCCAAGTGGGATTGAAGTGAGGCAGGCAGAGATGCAATCCCCATCTGATACTGCTCTGATGACAAAAGCCCCTAATTTAGGGGCTATGACACAAGCATGACTATACTTCAGTTCTTCAGTTTATTTTGCCCAGGGGAAGGCTTGAATAAACTAGACTGGAAACTGCCTGCTTTGATAATATTGTTCTCTCACACACTGAGAGCACTGACACCATGGTGAAATATTTTTAAGGTAAAACCAGTTCAGGTTTGGCTCCAGTTGCTGAATTTCTCCTCTGCTCCTTGCCTTCTAATACAGACAGGTCCATTGAAACACTCCACCTCAGAACCCCCTGTTTACCATTCCTCTTAATACCTGATGTATGTCTTCTGACTGCTCACCCTCTTCTCTCTTTTCCCTTCCTCCCTCGTTTAACCCCTCCCAGACCTCTCAGATCTCCTCTCTATGGAAGTAACCTGGAATTTTTTTTTTTTCAATCAATTCTATTTGTTTCCTGTTTACGCTAGTCTAATTTATTTTTCTATCAGCTGATAGCTCAGACCTTTCTATCATGACTTTATCTTTACTCATCCCCCACCATTAATCATCACTTTTACTCTTTACATATTATGTTTTCCCCTCAAAGTATTCACTATTCAACCCTAGTTCTTTCTTACTGCAGATCTTAAATCCTCCACCGCCCTTGAAAAGCAGAAACTGCACCTTTGAACTTATTTCAGGTATCTAAAGGAATCTATATATACAGACACTGCCTACTTGTGTTCAGAAAAAAAGATGCCAGTACCCATCTCTTACTCCCTCCTGTCCTCCATCAAGAGGAGGGGCAATTCGCAATTCAGACAACGCAACAGGTTTTTGTACTAACTTTCCCTCCAGCAAAAGACAAGAATTAAGAACAGAAGTAAGTCCTGTCAGTATGAATTTGGGTAATTTGTATAATTAGGCTCCTATGAAATCCAAGCTGAAGAAAGTTCTCTCCCTTAGCAGTAGTAGTAGCAGGAATTTCCCAGAGCATTGACTCTATTCCATTTGACATCTGATAAAGCAGGATGTAACAGGAGCAGCGAGACACATTCTCTAATGCCTGAAAGGTACTTACATTTTTTGCTCTGTTTTTCCACTTCAGCCTTTAATCTCTTGTATTTGTCTGTTCGGTATACCAGCACCCAAGTTATACCTGAAACAAATATTCAGCAAGTAACTAGATACGTCAAGGCCTCTTGCAATAACAGGGGTACAAGTTAGCAAATACATATGCAAAATACAAACATCAGGTCTACAAAAACACATTATAATATGGCAAAAGTACCACAAATTACCAGAAAGCTGTATCATCACTTCCCTTCAATTCCCTTCTCAAGTTCCATGTACCAATAGGGCCTATAAAATGAGTGTCTTCAGAAGTTACTGGCTATCTTACTGAGCATTGCTGTTTTGTGGGATTCACTCAGTTCTTTCATGCTCATATTGACCAGCTGTTGCTCACCTTAAAACCAGGAGTTGATTAAGGTAATCAACATCTTTGTGTTCTGCATTTTCATAGCACCTAATTAAGGCCTGAGGAATAATTCCTGCTCCTACCAGGACCTTCCCATTAGTAGAAGCACATTTTGAAAAGGCAAATAGAGATATTAGGCTAGAAGAGACATCAAGAGATTCTCCAGTCTAAGTCCTTGCACTCAAACACGACCAAAACAAGTTGTGCAGAACCAGTGGTCTGGAGTTTATTCTGAGCTCCTACACAAAGCTTTTGGTCTTTTTCTTGTCTTTGGTTTGACAACAGATTCCGAGACCCAGGGATCACCAGCTGCAGAGAAGGGAACCCTGTAGATGCTTCTGAGGTCAACACAGCTTTGTGCTGTGAAAGGCAACAGGTGTGTACACTATCTAACACCAAATGCAATGCAGTAGGGCTCCTAAAAAGCAATTATCTTTTATCTGGGACTCTTCCTTCTTCCTGCCCTTGTATGCCCAAAGACAGTGTCTTGGGGCTCTGGTACAAAGGAGAATTTGGGATATAGCTCAGTGCCAGGAGAGAAGCCTCTGACTACTCCAAAAGGTATCTATCCAACCTGTCTTTAAAAGCTGCACCTATTTCAACACCATGCCATTTAAAAAAGCCTTTTCAGGCAACCAGTCTAAGTCACCATCATTGCAAGTTCAGGGGATTTCTTCACATCCTTCACAGAAGAGCTACAGAAACCACCAGCGTCCACTTTCAGGCGCACTGAAAGCCATCAGCCCATCCTCCCATAGCCTTCTGCCTTCTAGATCAAACAAACCCAATTCCCACCACTTCACACCAGAGCTCAGTTTTGCTCGAGAGTTATTCACTGCTGTCCTCCGGGGTGCCTATACGGCCTTTCCAAGGGCCAGACCTCAGGTGGCCCCGAGTAACCGAACCTCGTTTCATACCCTCACTGTCCTGCTTTTCCTCGCCCACCCTCCCCAGTGACCCCAATCCCGCCCTTTAACCCGCTCCCTCCCGGCCCTCAGGGGCGGCATGGCACAGGCGAGGAGCAGCCTCCTACCAGCTCCCTCCTGGCCCAGAACCGGCCCCAAGGCCTCCCCGCTCCGCCACAGCCCAGCCGGGACAGGCCCCACCGACCCGCTGAGTGGGCGGGGTAACGCCGCAAACCGCCCCGCGGCGGCCTGACACTCACCCTCGGCCAGCAGAGCGGTACAGACGGAGATGAAGACGATGAGAAGGGTGTCAGCGAACATGGTGCTCATGATGATGACACCCCTACCCACCCCCTCCTTACCCCGGTAACGCCGCCGCGCTCCCGGAAATAGACCCCGCTACCCGGAAGCTACCNGAGGGGCGGGGAAAGCGCTAGCAGGCGCTGCTCTGATTGGACGAGGCGGCTGTCAATGCTGCCGGCGGGGCCTGTCATGGCGGCGATGAAGGGGGTTGCCGTGAATGGCACTCCTTGGGGGGAGCAGCCGGGACTAGACGCCATCCCTGCGGCCGAGGGGGCCGTGCTACTGCTGCAGCACCCCCCGAGTCCCGCACACCTGGGGCTGGTGGTGCCCAGGGCCTGCGGTGGGGTCCCTGTTGCCAGCACTGTGTCTTGCCAGGCCGTGGTGCCCCCCACGGCTCCCTCAGAGCTGCTCCCAGGCTGTTTCCAGGAGAAGACGCACAAGGTGGTTGCTTTTGTTGAGTGTAGCCCTCACAGTCACAAAGAGGTTGGCTTGGAGCAGCCTTCCTGGATTCTAAAATTGTGCTCTGGGTTAATTTGCCAATGGCACAAACAGCCTGTTAGTGCATAGCAGCAGGAAGTGTTGTCTGGGATCAAATATTTACAAATACTGCATTCATTGCTGGCTTGCGCACTCCTTGTGCAGCCAGCAGCAGAGTACTGCGTTCAGTGATTCAAAGGGCTGGAAGCAAGGAAGTGAATCTCACGTTGCTCTGTGAGTGTAAAACGTTCACGGATGGGATGCGACTAAGAACACTAACGAGGACAGTGAAATAATGGCAAGGATTTAGCAGACACTAATTGACTTTATTGGGGCTCTGGCGGTTGCACCTGGAGCAACATAACTAGACTAAATCTACAAGTTGTAATGGGGTAGGGAGACCTAGAAAGCAGAAATACAGAAAAGGAAGCAGGGCAGGCAGGGAAGGGCAGTTTGTGCCTGTCCTTACGTAACGGAGGAGTTCGCCATCAGTGAAGAGCGATGCACTGTGGGATTACATGTGCAGAGATGCAGGAAAAATAAGGAAGGTAAAAAGCCCCACCATCGCCCTTAAATTAAACATGCCATTCAGAAAGAGTGACAGAACAGTAGTTCGGAGAAGGCAGCGCAAGTAATATGAGAGGGTGTGAGATTAGACAGCAAAGAAATCCTCTGGAGCCTGGTGACATTTGCATACAAGGAAACACGAAAGCCACATGTGTGCAGGTGGTGACACAAAGAGTCAGGTATCACTGAAAGTTGCAGCTAAGCACCCTCTGTGTCCCGAGGAAAGTCCCGGTGCTGCCTGGGGCACAGGGAGGTTCTGCAAGATCAGGGGAGAGCTGAGAGCAGAACGTGGCCATGAGCAATGGGAATCCCATGGTAGTGAGCACCATCAGGGAGACGGGGATGAAATTAAGGCTGGATATTTCAGTGTAGGGTGAGCAGCAGGAAGATATTAATGGCTGATGGTGTGGCAGGATCCACGGGAATATTTTGTGCCCAGCTCTGTGCCACCTCACGCACTTGGCTGTGCTGTATGCTGTCCTCCGCCCTCTCTCCCTCTCTTTAGAGCTCCCTGGCTTTCCTGGCTGTGAGGTGTATGGGTGTCAATCAAGGCAATATTTGGAAATAGTTTATCTTATACCACTATGGGAAATGATTCACACAATATCACTTATCACTATGGAACATGGTCTCTCTCTGCGGCAGAATCCAGGCCAGGAGGAGACAGTCAATGACATGAACGTCTTTCCTCTCTAGTGTCCGTGCTTTGAACTGGAGGTAGAGGTGAAATGGGCTCTTTGTAATTTCATCCTGTCATTTTGAATCACACCAGGATCCTTATCAGCAGGTTTTTTTCAGACAACAGAAGGCATATTACTCTCAATGGCATTTCCTTTTTAAAACAGCATTATGTGCTTTGATCAACATATAAAGGACAGATGAGAAGTTGGGTGCGGTCTGGTTCAATCTAAGAAGCCTGGGACAGGAGAAAAAGGAAAGCATTTGCATAATACATAGCTCAGGGCGCAGGAGTTAGGGACCAGTGCAGTCTACAAACATTCTAGCTACAGCAGAGGCAATATTTATGGAGGTACCTCAAAACTAGATCAGAGAGAGACATGACTGAACAGATTTCATATGCTGAAGTCTCCGGACTTAAAACTGAACAAAAGATGAAGTTGCTTTGCACAGCATGTTAGTGATTGGCAGCTAGGAAGAAGAGTGTGTAAAATTCTCCGGTAAGTTTTGAGGAAAGATGCCATCTAAAATGAACTGGGACTTCGATTTGATTCACTACCAGTTTACAGCCCTGGCCTGGTTTTGAAAGAGCCGTTAATCTGATCTTTACAAGTTCTCCTTGTGTTCCGTATACATAAGCCTTGAATATCCTTAGCTCGTACCCCTCGAGGGCCCATCAAGAGGCGTTTACTTATCCTTCCCTCAGGTGTGTCTGCTTTTGCCACGTGTCAAGCGTCTGGTTTAGAAGGGGAACTGGAGATGATGGGCATCCTGCAGAGATGCTCAGCTCTGTGGTGAACAGACAGCGCAGTCTGAAACAGCTTCAGCAGAGCAGAGGTTTTGATCTGTCCCCAGGCAGGGCAGCAGAGAGGTCAGGCAGGAGGAGAACCAAATAACCCATAGGACGGAGGTGCTGAGGGGGTTTTGCCATTCAGATATGGGTATGTCGCTGTGGGGGTAAGAAAGCAGACCTGTGAAGACGGTGTGTGCAGGAGCCGTGCCCTCAGTTAGTGCTTGGAAACTGGCATGAGGCCGTGGGAATCCACTGGAATTCATCCCCACAGGAAGTCCTCATTCGCATATGGCACTTCCTCCCCTGGCACCGGCCGCGCACGGTGCCATGTTGCTGTGCCACAAGCCGCAGTCTGCGGGGGCATGGTTGGAGGGGAACTGGGAGCGGCGGGCAGAGAGGGACCGCACCTTCCCAGGAGGTCCTCTCTCATGTTCCGCATGATGAGATCCGGGACGTGGGACCCTATCTGGCAAACCTTTCCATACCTGTTTCACTGTATTGAAGTCGGAAGTTAAAAACCTCACTGAAATTTACGGTCCTATGAACAGGGCTGGGAGGAACCTTAGGGCATCGCTTAGGCCATCCCCTGCCCCAACGCAGGATCAGCTCTACTAAAAACTTTCTATACAGGAGCTGGCCTAGTGCATTTTTTTTTACATCTTCAGCAGTGGAGAGTCCTTACTCTCCCTAAACAATCTATTACCAGGACTTAACCATTCTCACACTTAGCAAATGTCCCTGAGCGTCTACCCTGAATTGCGCTTGTTGCAATTTGAGCTGGCAACATTTTGTTGTAATCCCCATGGGTAAGAGAAACGTATTCCCTTCCTGTCCATGGAAGCCTTTCATGTATTTGGACACAGTTATTATGTGTCCCTAGCAGTCATCTCTTCCCCAGACTAAACCTGCACCGTTCCTGTGGTCCTTCTGCAAAGCCAGACCCCTAGCTGTTCCCAAGACCCTGCTGGAGTCTCTCCATCAGCCCTCACCTTTCTCGAAATACGGTGCCCTGCCGCATTTGTACCCAGCAGAGGGTTAGCCGCCGCGTCCTGACTACGTTTATATGTCCCAGGTGGTTGTTTGCATTGACTCTGATCCACTGTACTCCCAGATCTTTGTCTGGAAAAGGGTTGGCTAGCCAGCAGGTTCCCACCTTGCATTTTCACGGATGATTACTCCTATCTAAGTGCAGGACTTGGCACTTGCCCGCATGGACTTGCACCCTAAATTTTGCTGAGCCTTTTTCCATTTTGTCAAGAGCATTTTGACTTTGAATCCTGGCCTCCAGAGTGCCTGCAGCTCCTCTTAGATGTGTCCTGTTTGCCAAAGGCGTAATTTTTATTCTTGGTCTTGGGTTGTTAATAAGCGTTCCTAAGTGCTGGGAGGATCAGGGTGGGGTGGGAGAGGGAGGGTGAGGGGTATATAATGGGGGTGCTGCTGGGGACCCCCTTGGTGTGGTGCTGGAGGTTGATGGCGAGCGAGCAGAGGGACAAACCAGCCCGGCGGGGAGAGGGAGCCCGGCCGCATCGCCTTTGTCCCCGGGCGGGCGGGCTAGCGGCGGGGGCGAGGTGCGGGCCCATGTGGCCACCGCGCCGTGCCGCGTCGCGTCGTGCCGCCCGCCGGAGCATGTGCAGCTGCGGCAGGCACCTGGCAGGGAGCCGCAGCGGCGGGGATGTGAACCAGGCGGGGAGGAAGGCCCTTGACTCATCAGATAAATCCAGCCCCGCACGGAGAGCGAAGGCGGGGAGGTGGCGGCGCTGCTGCTGCTAGCAGGGGAGGATGGCGGGGGACAGCGAGCAGAGGCTGGAGGAGCACGGGCAGCCCAGCGGCGGCGAGCCCTTCCTCATCGGGGTCAGCGGCGGCACGGCCAGCGGAAAGGTGCGGGGGGCTTTCGCGGCGG
>VWZL01002123.1:254962-283667 GCA_013396915.1 Stercorarius parasiticus | reverse complement strand
CGCTCCTCTCCGCCGCGCCGGGGGGGGCAGCGGGTAGGGCTGGGGGCTGCGCGGGGCGTGGGCGGCCCCGGCCCGGCCGGGATGGAGGCGGCATTTCCCCCTCCCGCCCCACAAAATCCTCCCTCCCGTGGCTTTAAGAAGCGCTTTCCCTCCGTCATCCTTTCACTCGCAGTGTCCCCCAAGGCCTGCTGGCCCCGCGGCGGTGCAAGGCAATTGTTTAATATCTTTTTAAATGGTGTCGGTCGTGCATTGTGGGGAGGGGTGTGTGTACCCTTTTCTGGCCAACTTTGGGGTAAGCGGGAGGGGAAATCCTGCAGTAAATGCTGACTCACAGCGGCAGAACGACCTCCGCGCTGCGCCCGGGAGGGGACGGTCCTTGGCAGCGGCAGGTAGGAGCGGGGCGGGGGGCTGCGGGCCCGGCCGCGCCGGGGGCAGCCGCGCCGGCCGCCCTTAATGCGGGCTTTCTCTGAAGGGCTGCTACACCCAAACTGCAGCGCAGGGCAGCTCTGGCAACGCTACGGCTATTTATTTTTAATGTTTTTATTTAGTTATTTCATACAGTAGGTTTTTCTTTAGGTAGGTTGCTTTCTATCCTAATATGAAAAGAAAAATACTTTTTTTTTTCTCTTTTCTTATTTAAGATCAGTAAAACCAGATCCATGGCTACTCAGCCCCCCTATGCAGGGTAGTACAGACATTCTACCTGCATTTTTAAGAGGCATGGAGATTTGGAGAGCATGAATAGATTTGGAAGTAGCAATATTTTTGAAATATTGCTTGCTAAGGAAACTGAATGTGGGGCATCACAGGAGGAAGACAGAGCCTATATCTCTGGGTTGATTGGTGTTTGGAGGGGGGCCCTTTTTCTTTTGAGGGATGGCATAACCCAGCTGCTGTACCTCAGCCTGTAATAACAGTGTTTTAAGAATGTGTCTCTAAGTAGCCTATTGATTCTTGGATCACTGTTGCTACTGCAAGGGGGAAAAAATCCAGATAAAACAGGGGAAGGACGGTGAGAGAGGATGCAGTCTCCTCCACTGGGAACCAAAGCTGGATCGTTCCTGCAGTACAGCTCCTGGTGACTCAAACACACTGGGTTTGTTGGCTCTCTGATGCCTGGGTCTGCCTCTCTGTAGCTGTCCCAATAACATTGTGTCTGACGCTGCTGAACTGTTATGTCTCTAAACACTCCGTCTCTGGCCCGAAAGGTAAAAGCAGTGATTACAGTACAACATGCCACAGTTGTTCTCAACTTCAAAGTGAAAACGCTTAGTAGCAGCAGGCTGCCTTAGTAAAAAAAATAGGGAAATGGTTCTTTCTAGCAAAGGAGATGCACTAACTGGCTTTTCCTGTCTCTCAGCTTTGATTTCCCCCCCTCCAGTGATAGGTGGCTGCTAAAAACCTCTGTGCAGTGCTGCCCGTTGAAGGGAATTCAGCAGATCAGTACAAAGTTTGTGGGGAAAGGCTGCAAGAAATATGCTGTCCAAAAAAAAAAGCTTCCTCAAGGTGAAGCAACAGGGAAAAAAAAGGACCTGGGGCTTGTGCACACAGACCCTCAAATCCACATTTGATGCAGCTGCAAGGCTGGGGTGCAATGGGGCTGTCCCCCATCTGGCTAGTGAGAATGCCCTGAGCCAGGCGATACCGAGTGCCGCAGCATGCTCTGGGAAAGCAGCAATGGGGCTGGCGTGGTTTGCTCAGCTAAAGGCTTGCCTGCAGCTAAAATCCAGCCCAGGGACTGCTGCACCGGTGTGCTGGCTCTGGGTGAAAACAAAATGCTCCTAGAGGGAAAGCGAAGCAGGCACCTTTCCCACTGGGAAAGCAGCAAATCCATCCGACTCGCCTTCACACCAATTGAGGGTTGTTGTCATAACACACCCCTTTGGCAGGACACCAGCCCGAAGATAACGGAGGGCACTTGCCTTCCAAGGCCCCCCCGGCTCCTCCCACTGCTGCTTTTGTTGAGTCTAAGATGGGGAAAAAGGCTCCACATCCCCCCATCCCTCTCGATGTACCAGCACAGTCAGGCTGTGGCAGGATGGGATCCTGTTTGTAGCGTGCCACAACTTGTTGTGTCGCATGGTGCCCTGGGGAAGCTGGCATCTGGAGCAGACAGCCTTCCCCAAGGAGCTGGGGGGGGGGTGTTTGGCTGGTATTCCTTAAAGGCAAATTGGTGAGAACTCAAATTCAAAGGCTGACTGCTGTTCCCTAGTGAGCAAAAGAGGCTTGAGCAACTTTCAGTACTCAAATAGGAGGTGGAAACATGAGCGCTGTCCTGGTTTTGGCTCTTAAAAGAAATCCGGGCTGTGTTGGGAGCAAAACTGGGAGCCGCAGAGGTCCTGGGCAGGCTGTGATGCTGCAGCCTCTAGAAGGGCAGTGCCAGCCTCATGGTGTCTGTTTTGTGTCGGCTCAGCTGGGGCAGGCTCTTCACAAAAGCTTGCTGGGAGGCAGCATTTCTCCCACTGTCCCCCAAAATCCAAGCACTGTGCAGCCTGAGCAAAGCTTGCTGCCATCTCCTGATGTGGAGGAGATGACATAGCATTAAGACCCTCTCCTGTGCCAAAGCCGGAGAGAATTGCAACCACCTCGTTTCCTCAGAGGGATTCCCAAGGCTGGTTGTAGCACTTTCTTTAATCCTATATGCTTTCAAGTGCTCTGCTAAAGCTCTTGTTTCCTTCTTATACCCATGGTCTTTGTGCTAACAGCTTCTTCCCTCCTCCTTGCAAGAGATTCCTGACTACCAAGGACTGCAGCATGCAAGGCAGGTGGCCAGGCTGTGGGCTGGAGGAAAGTTCAGCAAACTGACTACTGGGATGAGCTGGGAAGTGTTGGGATACCTCCTTAAGCTTCTCATGTATCCTTACTTCAGCTTAGCTCCTGGGATCCCTCATCTCTGCCGGCACTGCTGGAGTGGCTCGCTCCCAGCAGCAGTGGAAGCATCTGGTGCTGGAGTGGTTGCAGGGGTGGGGAGAGCTCTTCAAGCATTTATTGCTTGTCCCTACGTGCCGCAAAGTGAGGTGCTGATTGCTACCTTCCAAGGGGAGGTTGTAAGAAAAGACAGATTTACAAAGGGCTGAACGCTTTCTTTGGATGTCTGGCTAATGAGGGATGAATACGGGTGCCACCGTGGCCGGGTGGCTGCACCTTCTGGATCTTGAGTTGGCACGCAAAGTTGGAAATGTCTGTTTGAACAGGCAGCCTGAGAATTTCCAGATTGCAGAGCACCAAGATTGCAGCGTGTGTTCGGCCAGGTGTATTCTTCACTGTTAATCCCTTAGGCACTTCTGCTTTAAACACCAAAAATGCTGTCTGAGGCTGAGCTGGCTGCCTAGAAGAGTGAGCTAGCCAGGAGGCTGAAGAAGGCCACCCACCAGCCAGGGTGGGACAGCTAGCATGTTGGTCCCCAGGGCAGCAGTGGCCCCAGCTGCAGCACATCTCTGCATAAGGCAGTTTCCTCCCGACACGGGGCTTCTTGTGTTACAGAGCTCAATCCCCTACAGTAGCAAGGGCTGAGGTCCCCCACAGCAGCCTGAGGGGTCATTGCCACCATGTCACCACCTGGGTGCCAGACAAAGAATCCTGGGGGAGACCCAGGGGGAGTAGCAGGGATTGCAGCAGTCCTGTGTCGGTTCAGCACCATTTCCTGGTGACGTTCGTTCCATGGCTGGCAGGAGCCCTAAATCACAAGGTTTGACTTGTTAAACACTGGTGTCAATGTGCGCTAGAGACTCGTCAAACTTTCTGGTTGAACATTATTCTGTGCCAGCTCCTGATCAGACTGATACACAGGACGTTTTGATGGGTCAGCCCTTTCCTGTAACTGACTGAATATATGCGAGTGTGTTATGGAGCCTGCTTACCAAAGTCCCATGGGCTCAGCCAGCTCCAGGCTATGGAGTTTGCAGCAGGGGCTCGAGAAAAATATCCTGCGTCTAAAACCAGTGGATTGGGAGGGATTGTGCTAAGGGGTTTGTTTTCTTCTGCACACGTAATCTGTGTTCAGATCCTCTGTGTTTGTGCGTGCCTGTTTATATTCCAGCCCAAGACTGCTGATCACATGCCCAGTATTCCAGGGTAAGTGAACAGAAACCTGGCTATCCCAGTCCCAAACTGGTTAGCCCACCTCTCACAAAGGGAAAGGCAGGAATGGTGAACCTGCCTGGGAAAGCTCTGGGTGGAGGCCCAGGCTTTTGGTACAAGAATAGCAAGTTTCCAGTCCCAGTGCTGCTGTACGGATGTGCTCCATTAGGACTGGAAAGGATTGCGTGGGTCATGAACTAGGTCTCTGCAGTCGCAGGCAGACATTTAATAGATGCTCTGGGACCCTTCCCAATTTGGTATCTGTTCTGTGTGTCACCCTAGTCCAGCAAGCATTTCCTCATACTCTGTAATTACCATAACCTTACAAGAAGAGACCAAAATCCACAAGTAGTGTGCTGCTGGAGATGAGCTGGAGAGAAGGACAGCAGTGCTACAGTTCCTGATTTCAAAGACCCAATTGAGTAAAAGTCCCATGCGATGCCTGGAAAGGGAACCATGCTACAGGGACATCAGAGAAACGCAACAAGTAATCCCGGTGGCCCTTGATGTGATCTTAGGGAAAATCCTGCCAGATCCCAAAACTGGAGACTATTTTATCCACAAGCATGTGATGAGGACAGCTCGGCCAGGCTCCTGTGGACGCGAAGCTCTCGACAGCCCCTGCCAAGCCTGTTCGCATCCAGATCCTACAGGAAGGGGGTTGTGGCAGCCATGTCCGTGGATATAATCTCTGTGCTTCTCTCCTTGGTGGGAGGTGGGATGTGAGTGCTGCAGTCTGTCCTTGCTCCTGGCTGTAGCATTTCTTGTGGGCCAAGGGCATTGCTCTGCTGGGCAGGACTGTCCTCAGGGTGAGCAGCATCTTGGCTCAGGGTGAGCAGCCTGCAGCAGTGGCAGGAGTCTGTACCTCTCTTCCTTCCACACTAGAGCCCAGCACATGTCTCTCCTAGTTGGTCTTGCTTCTGGCACAGCCCTTCTCCCTTTACCTGCTCCTGAGCAGACTGGCAGCTTCAGTACTTCTTTAGGGATGAAATCACTTTATCTGGCGTAAGTCACTTTTGCTAGGTGTCTAGTCTAGGGTCCTTGGGAGGATGGGAGGTCCTCCCTGCTGCTGTATTGGGAGCCTAATGAGCAGCTCGGTGTAGAGATCCCTCTGTAGTGCCAGGCTCCCTGGGGATGGATGGGCTGCTCTGAGCGAGTGGGTTTTAGCATACCCACATGCACAAGGCTTATGGTTTCCTCCTAGCCCAGGACAGAAGTACCTGTACTGCCCTATCTGCCACAGCAAACCCGGGGCTGAAAGCATCCTGGTGTCCTTCAGATGCCTGGTACCTTCAGATGGTGGTTGTCCATCAGCTTCCTCTCTAATACCCATCCGAAGTCGTAGATCACTGGCTGATCAGAGCTGCCCAAGAGGGATTGTGGGATAATCTGCATAATAATATTGGGGAATTAGGCAACTCCTAAAGAATATCTGAGCAGCCAGCTATAGGCCATGACTGAATATGAATTAAATATGTAATGTAATTAATATCTTTCAAATAAATGTCAGGGGTAGAGCTCTGAACACCCGTCTGTTGAGTTTCTTCCCCGGTGCACCACCTCTTTCCTTTTGGGAAAATATGCTGGAGTTCTTCCCTAGGTGCCCTCTGCGTCTTCCCCTCCCACCAGAATAAAGCTGTACTTCTTCCTTAAACACTGGTTATTTGTGTGCTGGGTTCAGAGGAGGAATCCTGCAAGGGGAGCTGCCGCTGTTTCTGTGCGGCAATAACATCTCTCTGAGCTCCTTCCTTGCGCTGTGGTGTGTGGATGCCTCCCTCCCAGCCGTCTCCGTGTGGTGTGGGTTGGTTTGCGCAGCTTTCCCAGGGAGCAGTTCAAGCACAAAGCCTGGGGGAATGCACTCAGTGGGTCGCAGCCAGTTTGCTCCAACCTGCAGCCGAGTTCCCCTCGCTGCAGCGTGTGGAAAGTCATGAACGACGGCAGAGAGGCTGGGGCTCCCTGCCTGCACGCTCAGAAAGTCCCGCACTGCTTTCATGTGGCTAACATGGGAAAGGTCCGCTTGGCAACCATGGAGGCTTGGAGGCTGCTGTCTCTTATCTATATTTAGTTTTAAACAAGTTCTGGAGGAGGGTAAGGCTCTTGCTTGAGAAAGCATCCTGTTGCCAGCAGTGCACTGCGGCTGAATCACCATCAGCTTTCGCTTTGGGTCGTGGTGAGGTGTGCACGGACAATGTGGATCTGGGGAAGGGGCTGAGCGGAGGTGAGAAGCCCTGTCATGCCTCTCACCTTCCCATAGATGGGACATATCACACAGGGCAGACCTAGTGATGGGGCCCAAATCCCAGAGTTTCTGTACTGGGATTCATCTCTAGTATCATGTCATCTTCCTCAAGTCATCCTCCATTTGCCTCTGCAGCCCTGGGCTTCTCAGAGAAGAAACAATTGTCGTCTTCTCCCCTGGGAGAAGCAGTTAGGAATTGGCAAAGGAAGGAATCTGAGCCCATGTTGTACCTTCAAGTGGGTGCTGAGTGTGTGTGTCAGTACCACGCGTCCCTTGGGTTACCGTGCATCCAGGCTGGTCGCACCCTGGCACGGTACTTCGCAGTCGTGCTTTGGTCTTGGTCTGTCTGGGTATCTGGGCAGGCCTCCCCAGAGCCTAACTGCTATCGTTTCCAGTTGATAGCGTATTTTTCGCACTTCAGATTAACACCAGTCACATGTATGTATACAGTGCTGGTTTGGGAGAAAGGGGTTTAAGCAGGGGACATGCGTCATTCATTTGGACAATGCTTCCTGAGGCTGGGAGTTTCTGTTCCCACTGCGTAGGGGAATTTGTAACCTCCATGTTTCTGGTTTTTCTTCCTCCTTAACATAGGGTGTTTATTGACCAAGGGGAAAAACTGCCTGTCCAGCTGTAGGAGGTATTCAGACAGGCATCAGGGAATGCCCCTCGTGAACCATTCTTTTTTCCATCACAAATGATTGTGAGGAAAGGGAAAAACCTTCTTCACTTAGACCTTGCTGAGGTTTGTTGCCCCATTAAGGCAAACTGAATGCAACCCTCGGGTTGGAGGAACATGCCATGTCACCTGATGTCCTTATGTCCCGCTGCACTTATGCAGGTATAATGTGTGAGCAGTGCCCTGGCCCACACCTTCTGCCTTCTGTGGGACCAAGGTGACACATGTGCCTCTTACCAGAGCCCAGAGGTGACATCCCTGCCCACCTGGGCAACATGGTATGCTGAACCTGAGCTCGGTCCTGAGAGCAAGATGTCCTTGTGATCATCTTTCTCCATCGCTTCTGATAGCTCTCCAAAGCCCACCAGAGAAAAGGGAAGGGTCTGTAGCATCTGCCTGGATGCCTTCGCAAGAGGCATTTGCCACCCCAGAGCACTGGATAGTAAATGCAGCCAGGATACGCTCCGATCCTTGTCCTGGGCCCCAGTGGGAGGACGTGTTCCTGTCTCCAGCTGACGAGGGCTACTTTCTCCTTGGGATTTTCTCACCATTGGGTGTCTCGAGTTGTGGGGTATGGAACAGGAAGGTGATTTTCAGAGCTGATGAGGACTCTTTTCTCCACTTTTCAGGATCAGTAGACCAGAGATTAGTGTGCATAAGGCAGAAGAAATATTGGCAGGAACTATGTGATGCCCTCAAATGATTTTATTGTCCATCCATGTGCTGAGGTCCAAGGGGAGAGTGTGAGTGCAATTGGTGTGCTGCTTCCATTGATCCAAAATAAAGGAGCCCTGCTCCCTCCCCTGCGCTGGGGAAAGCAGTTTCTGATGCAGATCCGTATGGAGCTGTTGATCTCAGGCTGGGGATCTGTCTGGGTGGCTGTGCTGGAAGGTGGTTTGTTCCTAATTGCAAAGGACCTGGGAAGCTTGGTGTCCCCGGCAGCTGTGGCCAAGGCTGAACCCTTCTGTACTGCGTCTCCTCACTGCACGGGCAGCACAGAAAGGCAGCAGCGTCCAGGGGAGAGAGCAGGGAGGAAAAGTGGAGGAGAGGCTGTGCACACCCTGTTTTTGCGAAACCTATGGGATACAGCTGGATAAGCAACAGGGCTGACGCAGGCTGGAGAAGGATGTGGGGAGTGGGAAAACAGAGGAAATGGAGAATGGGCTCCAGGTTTGTGTTTGCACGTGCCGAAGGGCGAGTGACTGGCACCGACTTGCAGTGCTTTGTTCTGGGTGGTAGCAGCTTGCTGCAGGGCAGGGCTGCCGATGTGGCTCGGGAAGCACAACTTGCCAGCTGTGAGAGGCAGGAGAAGAAGGTGGGATGCTCAGCGAGACCCCATCCCTGACCCAAAAACCCAAACTTGTGCCCGGGGCCACAAGGACTGCTGCTGGGCAGCCTGAGCCGGTTTGCTCTGCAGCAGTGCTGTGTGCGGAGGCTTTCCAGCCGGGCTGGGACTGACTCACAGCGCAGTGGCCACAGCCAAGTCAGGTCAGCCTGGCCTGAAGGGGAAGAGACAGTCTCTGGGGACAGGAATGCCGTCAAATCTTCCAGCTTCTCAGGCAAACAGCCTTGCCCTCTGCCTGCTGGGGTGACCTCCTCTGCCAGGCATGCCTTCCCCTCCCTGTTCCCTTCACCACTGCTGTCTTCAGCTCTGCGTCTCTAGGTTGCCAGCCAGGTATGGAGCAGATGGTTGAGCCAGCAGGGAGCTGGGAACATGCAAAGAGCCACAGGCAGGCTGGGGCAAGCAAACCTCTCTTTGCAAAACAGAGGGCTCAGCAGAGAATATTTGTGGTGACCGAGGCCAGGAGTGGCTCAGCTGGCCATCTGCAGCAAGCGTGATTCACAGGAGGCGAAGCAGCTTAGTTTGGCACCAGGAGCATCCCCTTTCCCCCCAAACAGTGGATGTCGTGGGGCTGATGCGCAGGGCTCCTGCAGGCAGCAGAGCACTCCCCCGCCGGCCTGACCTTGGCTCTCGCTGGCCGGAGCAGGCATGTTGGCTGCCAGTTAGTGATGCAGTTGACACCGCTGTGCTGCGCAGCAGCCAAGGGCTCTTATATATAACTAAGGAGAAGGGACTGAAGCAGGCTTTGGGATTTGCCCCCCAAGCTGTGCTCTGATTTGTGTCGCAATGGCGGGGTCCAGTGTGACCCTTGGCCATGCAGCCAGTACCTGCTGCGGTGCCAGCAGAGTTGATGCCGGCCACCAGCACCCAGCCCGCTCCACGCGGTGTGTGAGGTGCCGGTCCCTGTGCCAGCAGTGCTCGTGGGGATCTTGCACTGGCAGTCAGAGCCACGTGACTCTTCAGCCGCTGGCTCCGCAGTGCCCTCAGCCTCGCTGTGCCAAGAGGCACCAGGATATGCTCACAGCTGCTCCTCCCAGCCCTGGCAGTTGTGGCAGAAATCCCTGATAAAGTCCCAGGGCTCTCTTCCCAGTGTCCTTTCATCCCGGGCTTTGTTTAGGGCATGAAAGCAACCTGGCTCTCCCTCTCTGAGGACTCTGTCCCTCCTTGCCCGTGCTGTGGTGGGGTTTCTGGGCTGCAGCAGGGCTGGAGGAACCAAGGCACTGAGGCTGCCGCCCAGGGAGGAGGCTCAGCCCTGGTGCCACACGCAGCTCTGCTCCCTAGGGAGCTGCTGGGCAGGCTGGAGCTGGCTGTGGGGGCCCTGGGGGTGCGGCTGAACCCAGGCAGCAGCCGGCTGGTTTCCTGCTGCCATTTGTGCCCAGAATAGGAGCTGTGGGCAGGCCATAGGGACGGAGGAGAGGGAAGCAGGGAGCAAGCTTGGTGCTGCTTTCACACTGAAGGGCCCCACTGCAATGCCTCTGGAGCGCTTTTCCCTCAGTGGCTTTGGGCTGTGCCTTTGAGGGGACCACGAATTCTCGGCTGGAGGTCCAGCAAGCAGTGCCCCATGCACCCAGGAATGGCTGTTACCTGAAGACACTACCTGTGTGGCTCAGACACCACTTGCTGCTGACTTGCCTCTTTTGCTGTTCCTTTCCCAGTCCTCAGTATGCTCCAAGATCGTCCAGCTGCTGGGCCAGAACGAGGTGGACTACCGCCAGAAGCAGGTGGTGATTGTGAGCCAAGACAGCTTCTACAGGGTCCTCACCTCAGAGCAGAAATCCAAAGCACTCAAAGGCCAGTTCAATTTTGACCACCCAGGTGAATGGAGAACAGAATGGGGGCTCTGCCACACAGTGGGGGGGTGAGGGCTGGAGTGGGACCCCCTGCTCCACCAGCAAAGAGCCTTGCGTGGACTTTGGGACTCTTGGGGCAGGAATGAGTGGCTTAGTTAAGCTCTTGTAGAGCTCGGTGCATCCCTGGCAGGGTGGCTGGGGGCCACCTGTGTCCCCTGCACTATGACCCCTGCCTCTCTTGGGAAAGAAACTGCCTTTGGGGTGGAGTATTTGGGGTAAGAAAGGGCAGGTTGTGAACTCTCAAACTCCTTAAGACTGCAAAAACATCCCCCAGTTTGAAAACCTTTCCGGTGCAGATGGATCGGGACCAGGGAGATCTGGCCTGGCACAGCCTCCTGAAGCCAGCAGGTCTGTCTCCCTCCTTCAAGGAGGGAACCGTCTTGTGCAGCTGCTCTGAAAACCCCTCCACCAAGGGGGCCATGCCCTGTTGCTACAACAGTGCCTCTTTGAACCATCTCTGGCCTTGGTGGGAAAATTCCAGAGCAGCTGTCCCTTCATCCCCCACTAGGACAATGGCCAGAGGCAGTGAGCACCAAGCAAACAGAGCCCTGTCTGTCCGTTGACTTGAGCCTGAAACACTGCTCCAGTCTGCAAGGGTTGGAGCCCTGGAGGAGATGCCTTCCCAAGCCCGGGCTGTCAGCGCCACCGTACAAGGGTGGTATTGATCTCTGCGGGTCAGATCCCAGGCTGGTGCGAAGCAGTGAAGACCCGAGGGCTGCGGGAGATCTAGGCCTTGCTACACCCATGGGAATGTGCAGGGCTTTCTTCCCAAGCCTGTGCATCTGTGTGTCCCCAGTGTGGGGTGCCAGTGTCTCTGACTAGGTTAAGCTCAGTATCTGGTGGGTGGGAGAGGTTGCAAAGCTGCTTTGGGTAACATTTCCTCTCTCCTCAGATGCCTTTGACAACGAGCTGATCGTGAAAACACTCAAAGAGATCACGGAAGGGAAGACGGTCCAGATTCCTGTCTATGACTTTGTCTCCCACTCCAGGTCTAACAGCCGCTCCTGCCTTGCTGTGCCTCTGCTAACGCCCTGTGGCACAGCATGCAGCCCTGCCAGCCCAAACCGCCTGCCCCTCCACTTGCACCCACTCTTAGGCACCTAACGTGACAACAGAAAGTTTCAATCCTAACTACTCCAGACCCCTTGGTTAGAGGATCCAAGGCAGATACAGGCGCAGTCTGAGGGTCTGGAAAGCTGCGCGGCCATACAGTGGCATCCAGCAACATACAGGCATCAGTGGAGGGCGGTAATGGCCCCCCTTTTCTTCCCCCATCCACGCTTTCTATCACCATAAAGTCTATGTTTGCAGCTTTAACGAGTATTCCAGGCTCAAACAGCCCAGCACTGCCAGGAAAGGAGGAGGAGGACAGTTCTTGCTTCCGTAACTCTTCCCTTGCACGTGTTCAGCTTGTTTTTGCATGCCTGTGCTGGTCATGGATGGTGTGACCCTGCTCCATTTCCCACAAAAGCGCTGTGGTGTCAGGGGGGGTGCTGCCTAGTTCCCAGGGGAGCAGAAATGGCCCTTGCAGGTTCCTGTGGATCAAGCCCTCTGCATAGGCTTTCTGGGCTTTACGGCTTGGCACATAACGCTTGCAAGCAGCAGCTGGCCAAGGTGGGGGGAGAAGGGTTAGTCTGCTTCCTGCTCTGCCGTTTGTCCTTCTAGGAAGCGTACGTATGCCTTGGATTCCCTCCACCATGGTGGGGTAGGTCTGCCCTCTCCTTGGTCGCCCCCCTGGTGCAGCAGTGATGTCCCAGGGTTGGAGCAGTGCCTAGGAGCACCGCTGTTTCCCCCCACCTCTCTTAGCTTGTTTCCCCCCACCAGCATGTTTTGACTCTTCTTCCCTCTGCTAGGAAAGAGGAGACGGTGACTGTCTACCCTGCCGACGTGGTACTCTTTGAAGGCATCCTGGCCTTCTACAGCCAGGAGGTGCGGGATCTCTTCCGCATGAAGCTCTTTGTGGACACGGATGCAGACACTCGGCTGTCCCGCAGAGGTGAGGCCTGAATACGTCTTGTGCAGCAGGGACAGAAAAGTCACTTAACTGATCTGAGCAGCTGGTTGCAGAGGCAGGTGACAGTGACCGGAACTGGAATTGGCACAAAGCTGTGCTGCTGCTAGCAAACAGCCAGGGAGCTTTTCCTCCCCAGTACAGAATGTCACGTAGGGCAACTTATGGCAGTGGAGAGCACCTTGCTCCACGTCCCTCGGGATTCAGTGGGGGTTTTGCTGCCTTGTCTGGGATTCCTCCTTTGATGCATGCAGCAGTGTGACTACTGAGCGTGCTGTGTCCTCGCATGGCCCTGTGGCCTCAGTCCTGTGCCATCAGCTGAATGGCAGCTACCGCTGGTCAGCAGGTGCCAGCAGGGAAGGGTGCAATGGGCAAGGCAAAGCATCTCCAGTGCTCCGAGGATGGCATTTGGGGGTGCGGTTATCCATCGTGGATGATGCAGACGGGGAGTCTGGGTTTACATCTTGGTTTGTGTAAGCACAGCCAGTGCAGCGTGGAGCCCCTGTGGTACTTGGCACTGGGGTGATGGCTTTGGGGGCAAAGAGCCCTAGAAACCAGAATATTCCTCTCTAGGACTCCCCATGTCCAGCTGGCTTCGCTGTGGGTTGCCAGCTCACATAGGAGGGGCTCCAGCTCTGCAGGGTCTGCATGGTTTGAGATGCAGTTCATTTCAAAGCAGCCTTTAGGAGTGGGGTCACTGATGTAGCACCTGAGTCTCCTGGATGACTAAGAAAGCATCTTGGGACTCCCGAGGCAGAATTCAGTTCTGTTTGAGCTGTCCCTACCCCTGCCTGGCTCTGGCAGCCTTCACAGGGTGTCTGGGGATGCAGAAGATGACTTAGAGTAGAGGTCCCGTCCACACCTCTATGCTGTGACGAGAGGAGCGTGTCTCAGTGCGTCAGCCTGGGACTGCTTGTGAACATGGGACTGTTCCACTAAGCGATGGAACTGGTCTTGCCTGCCCTCCTGCTGTCAGACAGATACACAGCCTCCTCCGCTGTTGGGATGTCATCAGTGTTGATGAAGATTACGCATCCTTCTTGACCCTACACACTGTTCTTGCATGACTCATCCAGGGAGGTGACAGCACAGTCATTGCAGGGAGACGTATTAGCAGGTTACAGATACGCATTTGCAAGATCCCGCAATGTGAGCCTTATCCCTTAAGCAGATTGTGCTTTACACCCAGCCACGGGGTAGCACATGTTTTTGGCAGTGCCCTGTGCCACACTCTGGAGTGTGCGGTTCAGTCACTTCGTAGTTGGTACATAATTGTGAGATCAGGGTTTGAGAAGTGGTTGAGATCCCATTAACTAAGAACCAAGAGCATCCAGCTGCCAAGTACAGCACAGAGCTAAATCCTGTTGTGCTGCAGCTGTTGGACGGGGTCCTGAGCCACATGGGCCCAGGCCATTCTTGGGGTATTTCTCCCACTCCCCCATCAATCGCTAAATCCTTGCCAAGGGGCAGCTAGGCTGGTTGAGGTGCTGGTGTCTCCTAGTTAGGGCAACTTGTTGTCCTCTTGATAGGGAACTGACCATTTGGCAGCCTCCTGGCCTGCCGTCAGCCATCGGTAGGACCACTGCAGCAGCAAATGTGTTTACTGTATGTCTCCCTGTCATTTCTGGGAAAGACGAGCCTGCATGTGAGGTGCTGAAGGTATAATCATGGCCCTGGAACATAGCTGGAGGCATATTATAGCAAAAGTTGGGATCTTGCATTGCGACACGGCTCTGAGTCATCTTGGTCTCCCAGAAGTCCTGAAGAGTTGCAGCAATGGGTTTTTCAGCTGGGCAACAGCGGGAGATGAGGTTCCTGGAATTGTAGCTGACAGCTCAGCTAATCAATAGTGCTGGGGTTCAGTACATGCAACTCGCACTGTCCCCTTCTCAGCGCCTTTCCCGAGAATAACGCTGCTACCGGAGCGCAAGGGGCAAGGTCTGTCGGGTGCCTCAAACAGCCTGATCTGTGCAAAGCTGATTCTGGCTGAGGTCCCTCGCTGCCCTATTCTTGATCAGCTTCCGTAAAACAAAGACCAAGTCAGGTGCCACGTGTATGTTTCAGGCCTGATTTGAGTGATGTCTACCTGCTGGCTCTGGACGGGTGCCTATCCGTCCTTGGGACATTTGCCTGCCCTGCAAGTAGAGTATGATACCTCTAGATAGGGTGTGTGGTCTTAGTCTGGGTTGCTTTGGGGCCAGGTACAAGACAATAGGGGCTTGACTCGTGTTTGTGTGTGGGGCAAGTGTCCTGCTGTGGTCTGCCGTGAGAGCGGGCAGGAGTTTTGCCCTGTTGGGACCAGCCCCTGCAGCCTGGGCACTCGCCCTGTGCAGCTTGCAGGCCTCCCGCACGCCGTCCTAGGCTGGGCGTGCTGCAAATACACCCTCAGTGTGCTTCTTCCATGCCCCAGAGCGGCCAACAAACAGGGTGTGGGACCTGGGAAACAAAAGTCTCTCTGTTTTATTTTCCTTGCCTGTTTTTCTGTATTGTTTGAGCTGGGGCTTGCTCCCGCTCTCTGGAGAAGGCAAGGAGCTGGCTAGAGCAGCCTGGGCTGGGCTGAGCTGTTCCTAGAGCAGGCAGGGAGCTGGCACACATCTTGCTGCCAGCCCTTTCTTCCCCCCATCACCTCCCCTGCGCGGGGCTGCGAAAGGGCATGCTGTGAAGCTGCTGGCCAAGGGCAAACAGAGCCGCGGGGATGGTGCCAAACCAGCACTGGGAGAACAGCACTGTCCTGGCCCTGCAAGCATTTGGGCAACGGCTGCTGAGCAGGTCACGCAGGCTGGCAGTGCCGTGCCTTGGCTCTGCTTGGCACATGGAGAAGGCTCGCTCCGAACCCAGTGCCAGGTGCTAACATGCTGGGGAGAAGCCAGCCAACCCCTTGGGGAGAGCCAAGAGCCGTCTGCTCAGCCACAGGGCTATTTTGGCTTTTACCCGTGGATTGAATTCCTGCTGAACTGGGGCACTTGTCCACGCTGAAGTGGCTTCAGACCAGAGATGGCAATAACCCAAATACCTCGTGCAAACAGGGTGTAAGGCCCAAATGGCAGAACAAGCAGGAGGCCAGCTTGCTCTCCTGCCTCCTGGCTTTCTCCTGAGCTGATGTCCTCCAAGCACCCTCTCAGCCACTGCTTGTGGGAGTCTGCTTCGCCTTCCTGTCCCACTCAGCTGGGGACAGCACAAGGAGCCTGGCAGAGCTGGGTAGGTGGGTGAGTTTTAGTCTCCTCACCTCTGCAGACCGGAGTTTAATTGCGCCTTAATGTGTGTATGGGTGAGCTCCCCTGCTTTTCTATTCTTTGGGCACCTCTGCATGGGGATGACTGGGAAAATGCCCCATCCTTAGGCCAAGGGCAGGACAGAGTGACAGGAGGGATCAAGGGCTGAGTCTGGGAACAGTCAGGACTGGGGTAGCAGTAGTTACAGCTGGAATGTGCTTGCAGAGCTGAGAAGGGAGGGAGGCCAAGAAAAGCCCTTGGTCAGGTCGGCCAGCCCTTGGCTCCCGGGAAAGCCTGGAAGTGGGTTAAAAGCATGTAGCTGGGCTGGGGTGTGCTCGGACATGTGGGCAGCAGTGTCCAGGAACAGAGACCTCGGGCAAAATACCCTGGTGGCTGGCCACAGGCTGTACTGAAGGGAAGGGGGATGGAGTGATTCATGTCTCAGGTCCTGACTGTGCTTTACGTCTTCCCCGCAGTGCTACGAGACATCAGTGAACGAGGCAGGGACCTTGAGCAGATCTTATCTCAGTACATCACCTTCGTTAAGCCTGCCTTCGAGGAGTTCTGTTTGCCAGTAAGTAAGGGGAGTGACACCCGCTGGAGTCTGCCAAACATGCCTCATACCCTGCCCAGCTCCTCAGACAGGAGCATTTTGTGTCCCAGAGCTCAGGTCAGCCTGCCTTGCCTTGCTCCCTCCCTGCGGGCGATGGCAAAAATGGGGGTGCCAGTGCTGGCCGGGCAGTGTGAGATGGGGACTATTTTTACAGCCACCGCCTTCCTGGTGAGATCACCCTCCCCTATGGGAAGGCTGACACGGCAAGAGAAACCCCTCCCTGCATAGGGTCTGACAAACCAACACCAGGCAGCTCAGCCAGCCCAAGAGGGAAGATCCTTGGCTGCATCTAGGTGGGGAAGGGGAGATCCCTGCCTCCAGGCAGTGTTTGCTGTGTCTGCCTCCTGTTTTGGGTTGTCGTGCCTGCCCTTTTTCACCCTGCAGTGCCACTGGCTTCTTGCTGGCTGGATGCTTGGGAGAGCAGGGGAGCTCCTTCCTTCACTCTGTGCTGTGGGATGTGGCCTTGCAGGTTGCATTTCCTGGCTGGTGAGAGGCCAAGGTGCAGAGCAGACAGATCTCGCTTGGGGACAGTGTTGCAAGGTTTGCCTGGAGAAAGGCAGGTACTTTGGAAGCTGATAGCCAAGACTCCACTCCCCAGCAGACAGGGACTTTGCATGTGTGAGACCACTGCAGTCCTGCAGAACTTGCAGTTGAAATAGCTTGTGTACAGGACTAGCCATTGCACACCTCTTCTGCCTCTCATGGAGAGGAGCCTGTGCCTTGGTTCTCAAGGCTTTTCCAGCAGATGTGGTAGCTATATGAGGAATTTCTTTTTATTCTGGAGGAACTGGGCCAGCAGAGTCCTGAAACCTGGGAACTTCTGGACAGCACCACAGGCAGGAATTGAACCTATGCCTCCAGCCTCAGGAACATCTTTGTGCCTGTCTATGTGGCCAGCTTTGCCCTTTCCTGTAAGAGAGGCTGATTCTTTCTGTGCTACAAGATCTTTTCCTGGTTCCTGGGCGGCGCCCTTTTCTCTGTCTCACTGAGTTGTGGCTCTAAGGACCAAGGTCCAGTTCCAGTGTAATCTCTGAAAGGCTTTTCCCAAGAGGCAGGTCCAGCTTCGTGGCTCCCCTCCTTGCAAATCCCCCACAGCTTTGCAAAGCAGCAGATGCTGCATCAGTCTCTTCTGTTGAAAAGTCTGTAGGAGGATGAAATGTGAAACAAGGAGGGTAGAAAACAACCGCTTCGTCCCTACCCACCAGCTTTGCAGCGGTCTGCTCCCACTTCCAACCTGGTGGTGGGCTCAGCTGCAGAGCAATTGCATGTGGATGTCAAGCAGACTCAGTAGTCACTGTTACTCGACTCCTAAACCAGCTCTGGGCCAGGTGGTCCAGCACTGAAACGGTCCAGCATGTCCTGGTGACTTTTGATATGGCTGGAGACACCTGGAGTTGTCAGATGACACCCTTCGCCAGCGTGGGCTGGCTTGTTTACTGATGGTAGAGCTTGGCTGTCAGGAAGCTGATCAGCTGTAAAAGCTGACACAAATAGGTGAAGAAACTGAGACTGGCACCTGCAGGTGAAAATAGGTCAGGACTGGTGTCCCAAATCAGACCTTTTTTGCAAGCAATGCTGGTAGAAAATTCTCCCCACATCCCAAGCAGATCATACAGCTGTGCCCTGCATGTCCACACAGCCCAGGCATGTCAGCTCTTGCTCTGGTACTAAGTCTGTCTGGATTCAGTGGGGAGGTTTTTCCCAAAAGCATCAGCTACTGGAGTCTTGCAGTCGGTGAGGCACTTTAATTTCAGGTTTTGTTGGGGTGCCTCTTATTGCCTCTTAGTGGAATCTGTAAGAGCTCATGGAAGTGGAGTCATGGCGCCAAGCATGGCCCTCAAAACACAGAGCAGAAGACAAAGAAGAGCATCCAAAATGTATTATCAGCAACGACATACCTCCCAGTGGGTTTGGGTTTGGAAAGGGGAGGGGAAAGACCTTCCCAAGGGAGCAGGGACAATGCCCCAAGCCTGGCAGCTCTCCACTTTTCCTGTAACGCAGTGCTCTCTGTCTCCTCCCAGACCAAGAAGTATGCTGACGTGATCATTCCCAGAGGAGCAGATAATGAAGGTGAGTGGTGGACCCAGACCCTTTATGTCCTGTCAGCTGGCTTTGGGCTGCTGCTGTTGCAGCAGAGTTAGGTAGGAGGTAGCAAGGCCTGCCATGGAAGTTGACTCAGGCCACTGCCATCCCAGAGTGCTGTTACCACACACACGCTGACATAAGCCTCTCCCCTTTGCTGCTGCCTGGAGCATTAGTGACTGGGAGTTTGTGCTCCTCTGATAGAGCCTCAGAACCCATCTATGTGCAGTGCCTCCAGGTAAACACCTGGTTCATCCCAAACAAAGGGAAATGTGCGTCTCCAAGGCCAGACGTGCAACTGGGACAGCCGGGTCTCCGCCTGGCTGGAATCAGCCTGACCATACTGGCTTACGTATGCAGTTCAGCCTGGGCAGAGGGATGAAGTCCCAGTGGGGCAGCTCCTCCCGGCAGGGTTGCAGTTCCCCAGTACGCGATAGGAGGGGATAGGAGCAGGGGAGACAGCAGGGTCATCGGCCCTGGCTTGGCTCTAGTTTATCTGCAGTGATCCTAATGCAATCTCTCCCCTATGTCTTTCCCTCCTTTTCGCTCACAGTGGCCATAAACCTGATAGTGCAGCATATCCAGGACATTCTTAACGGAGGACTCAGCAAACGCCAGAGCAACGGCTACCTGAATGGCTACACTCCTCCCCGCCAGCGGCAGCCCTCAGAATCCAGCAGCCGGCCTCACTGACCCCGGGCGGCAGGCGTGAGGCTGAGGGCGGAGGGCGCTCGGGCCGTGCCACTGCCCCTCTGTACATACTGTCTGTTCATTTCCCCCCTTATCTATTTAAGAAACCAGACGGAGATGAATGCCTTTAATTTTGTATGTTGGAAATGCCGAATGAGAAGCAGCCGGCTGCTCGGGAGCCTGGACCGCCCACAGCTCCTGGCCTTGCTCAATAACTTCTCCAGCACAGAACCGGCTATAAATCTCTATAAATATAGAATTGCTCTATTTTTGTGTAAATGCAGAATAACGTAAAATTACTTGCCATAAGGTATTTGCCAGGCTCAGTGTTGCTGGGAGAGGGCTGCAAAGAGAGTCCTGGGAGATACCGGTGTCAGGCACCTCAAAGGCGATGAGGAAGGAAGAGCATTTTACAACTGCTTTATTGCAGTGGTCTCCATCCCAGGGAAACAGATGGGCTGTGGTGGAGGTGGCAGCTTGATGGTGGCATGGATTTTGCAACTGGGCTGGCGTTGCTGCCTCCTGCAGCCTGATTTTGGCTGGCAGGCACTGCACAATGCCACTGGGAGTTGGGAGAATGATACCTCCCTTGACTGCGTCTGCACCTCCAGGTCTCAGTCCCTCAACAGCATCCCTTTTTGTGTCTGACACCCCTTTCCACCACAGATGTGGGTCTGCTTTCACACCCTCCAGCAAGGACCTGGTAGGTGATGCTGGGTATGTGATCGTATGAACATGGCAGCTTGCGTCTTTAGCAGTCTCACTGCCTAGCTTGGGTGGGGATGGCACGTGGATACCTTCAGCCCCTCTGGAGCTCTGTAGCCACATGTGTGGTAGGACTCCTAGCTGAGACCTAGGTTCAACCCTCAGCCTGGAGGTTGGCTTGCAGAAGGTCAGAGCTGCGTCTGTCATTCCTCACTTGGAACAGTTTTGCTCTTGGATGGGGGATTTTGGGTCTGTAAGATACAGTTAAGGGAGAACTAGCTTATTCTGAAAGAAAGGGGCAATAGATGATGAAAGGCAGCTGCTGAGCAGCCTGTCTGAGGCGGGGCAGCAGTGTGTAGCAGTCCCTGGGCTGCCTAGCATCCCCATATGGGACATCCACAGGTCCCAGCTGGGTAGCATGACACTGGATGTCCAGGAGTCCTCTGCTCCCCTTTTTCAGAGCATGCTCTTCCCTGGCCTGTGTCCCTTTCATTGCGTCCTGGTGGAGGACACTTATGTCCCTGCCGTATGTTGTCCCCAGGGAGTGCCCTCACTTGCCCAGGGTGAGAATTAGTCTCCCCTAACCTGGTAGTCCTGCAACAGCGGTGTCCCAGGAGAGCCTGGTGGGTTGTACTGCAGATCTGGGGATGCCTGGAGAGAACGCTGGGGCAGCTGGGCTGGGGCAGGGACTTGGTGGGAGCCGGAAAGGGGATGTGGTGGAATGCTAGCCAGGAAAGATCCTTTGGCCCATGCTGCTGGGACTAACTCGACCCACTGAAAACAGTTTAATAGGCATCCCACGAAGCCTGGACCAGGGACCCTTAGCCTTGCTCACTCTGATGATTTTTAAGTCTTTCCAGAGCAGTGGCTTTGCTCTGCACGGTTAAAAGCTTAAGAGCTTAGAGACTCGATGCTCCATCGCTCTCCAGCCCCATGTGAGCTGAGACAAGCTTTGATTTTTAACAAAGAGAACAAGAAAGGAAACACCTTCCCCAGTGACCACTGCTGGGGCAAACTCATTCCCTCTTGATCTGTGATGAGGGCACACGGCAGCCCTTTATCCCCCTCCCTGTCTGCGGACACTCCCTGAGGCATGTCAGCTTTGCCAAAATCAAGGGCTGTCACTGGCTAATTCTAGGTACAGCCATAGGCAGCAGGGACCAAAGCCCTGCAGAACTGGTGAGGCTTCTCAGGGCTTAAGCAGCCAAGAAAGCTCTCAAGATGAAATACTGGCCTCTGCTCCCCTGTAAATAAAGACAGAACAACTGGATGCTGGTGTTTCTTGTCTCCTGTTTGGTGCTGCATGTCGCTGGCTGCAGTCCCAGTGTGGAAGCAGACTTGGCCAACATTGTCTTAGTTCTCCAAGTCAAAGCCAGACCTGGAGCAAAGCTCCTGGCACAGACTTTTGGTGAAGAAGGAGGAGCTGAATGCAGTGGCTCTGGCTTCTGGATGGCCAGCCAGCTCTCGGCAAGTCCTGGTGTACACATGGCTTAGGGTGCTTTTGTGAAATCCCTCTGTGTTGTCAGAACAGCAGAGAGATGGACAAGTTCAGCCCTTCCCAGTAAGTCTCTTGAACAGATGGCAGTCACGGGAATTTCATCAAAAGACCTTACAGGCAGGGTGGCATTAGCACTAGTGGGGTATCAGGCAAGGGTAAGACTGCTTTTAGCAAAGGGGTAGACCACTTTGTGGGAAATCACTTGATATCAGCATGGTTTCACGAAAGGGAATTCATGCTTAAACAATCTGATAACCCTCTATGATGAAATAACTGGCCTGGTAGATGAGGGAAGAGCAGTGCATATTGTCTACCTTGATTTCTGTCAGGCTTTTGATACGGTCTCCCATAAGATCCTCATAGCGAAGCTGATGATTTACGGGCTGGATGAGCAGACAGTGAGATAGACTGAAAACTGGCTGAATGGCTGGGCCCAAGAGTGTGGTGATCCGTGGTATGAAATCTGGTTGAAGACCAGTAACTAGTGGTGTAGCCCATGGGTCTATGTTAGGTCTAATCCTGTTCAACATCTTCATTAAAGATCTGGATGATGGGGCAGAGTGTACCTTCAGTAAGTCCACTGATGACACAAAACTGGGAGGAGTAGTTGATACACCAGAGAGTTGTCCTGCCATCCAGAGGGACCTTGACAAGCTGGAGAAATGGGCTAACAGAAACCTTATGACGTTCAACAAAGGGAAGTGCAAAGTCCTGCACTCGGGGAAGAACAACCCTATGCACCAGTACATGCTGGGGGACACCAATCTGGAAAGCAGCTTTGCAGAAAAGACCTTGAGGGTCCTGGTTAACCACGAGCCAGCAATGTGCCCTTGCAGCAAAGAGGGCTAATGGTATCCTGGGCTGCACTAGGGGGAGTGTTGCCAACAGGTCAAGCGAGGTGATCCTTCCCTTCTGCTCAGGTGAGGCCACACCTGAGTACTGTGCCCAGTCCTGGTGTCTCCAATACAAGAGATGCTACTGGTGAGAGTCCAGTGAAGGGTTACGAAGATGGTGAATGAAAGGACTGGAGCATCTCTCCTATGAGAAAAGACTGAGAGAGCTGGGACTGTTCAGGCCGGAGAAGAGAAGGCTGAGGATGAATCCTATGAATGTATAGAAATTCCAGAAGGGAGGGTGAAAAGAGGACAGAGCCAGTGACAGGACATGAGGCAATGGGCACAAACTGAAACACGGGAGGTTCCCTCTGAACATCAGAAAACACTTTTTTGCTGTGAAGGTAACTGAGCACTGGCACAGGTTGCCCAGACATGTTGTGCAGTCTCCATCCTTGGAGATACTCAAAAGCCATCTGGCACAAGGTCCTTGGCAACTGGCTCTAGGCAGCCCTGCCTGAGCAGGGTGTGTTGGACAATCTGCCTTCCAGTGGTGCCTTCCAACCTGAGCCATTCTGTGAATTTTGAAGTATTTTCAGCATTGAGAAATGCAAAGGTTTTCCTGTGGTGAGCCTCCTAAGTCACAAGCCACGACCCTTCAGTGCCTACATCAGGCTCCTGGAAGGCCTTGGTAGATGGCACTGGTAGGCCACTGTGTTCCACGTTCAGCTGGGAGATGAGTTGCTGCCAGCTTTATCCCTTCCCCCTGTGTCCCTGAGCTTGGTTATGAGCTGTGTCCCTATCCCTCCTCACGGGGACTCCCACCACCGCTGCCCGTCGAATTCCACCTCAGGCTGGCCTTGAGGTTTTCAATATGGCGGCAGAAGAGTACCGGGCGGGGTGGGGCGGGGCAGGCCCTGGTGTGAGGGAGCGCGTGCTGGAGGGCGCGCCCAAACCGTCTGGAACCGGCTTTGAGGGAGGCTGCCACCGGCTGGCGGCCGGCGGAACTGCCGGGCATGGCCCTCGGGAGGGCACCGAGGCATGGCAGGTTGGTGGCTACTAGCGAGTAGCTAAATGGCGGGATAGGGGCGGGTGGCCGTCTTCAGCCGTCCTCTGCGCCCAGATCTGCACCACCGCTGGTCTGTGGGCAGAGAGGGGTTCCTTTGCCTGAGCTGCTGCCCCTCCACAGGGAGAGTGAACTGCTGCAGCGCGCCTTGAGGGTGGACTGTGGGATGGGAGGTGAAGGCCATACCTAGGGCCAAGTTTGGGGGCATACAGAAGGACTGGGAGAGCTGGAGCTGACACTGATGCACACTGCCCAGGACTGTGGGGAGCCTGGGGTTCCCCTCAGCATGTGTCAGTGCCATATGTGAGCATATGGGTCTCTCGTGCCAACTGGAGGTATCTGTGCAAGAGATGGTGATGCTGAGTGGGCAAATTACACGTCATAGAATCATTGAATGTGTTGGGTTGGAAGGGACTGCTAAAGGTCATCTAGTCCAACCCCCCTGCAGTAAGCAGGGACTTTTTAACTAGGATCATGTTGCTCAAAGCCTCATCAAGCCTGACCTTGAATGTCTCCAGGGATGGGCCTCCACCACCTCTCTGGGCAACCTGTGCCAGTGTCTCACCACCCTTAGTGTAAAGAAATTCTTCTTAATGTCTAATCTAAACCGACCCTGCTCTAGTTTAAAGCCATTGCCCCTCATCCTATGGCTACATGCCCTTGCAAACAGCTCCTCCCCAGCTTTCTTGCAGGCCCCCTTCAGGTACTGGAAGGAGCTATAAGGTCTCCTCGGAGCCTTCTCTTCTCCAGGTCCCAGATCTCTGAAGGTTTTACAGCATTATAGACCACAGCAGGCAGGCATGCTTTCATGAGAGACTACCACTGCCCTTCCTCAAGTTAACCAGAGTAATGGCTGCCCTAGGCTGGCTGTAGGTTCTTTCCTCAAAATCTGCATTTTCCTTCACGGCTACAGAAGAGAGGTGCATCAGGCCTTGGCCGGTCTCTCCTCTCCTAGTTGTGCTGCTGCCAAGGCAGGGACAGGATTGCTCTGGTGAAGAACTTGCCTCTGGCTGTGGCCATAGCTAGGATCAGCAACCCCCACTCCCTCTCCTAAGCCTCACTTGTCTTGCTGCATCCTTGTGAGCTACTGCTGCCTCTGTCTTAGAGAAAAGAGATGGATGCTGTTGCGCCTGGGACAGATATTATCTATTGTTCATCTTTGGAGGCGAATATTTAAATGCTACTCAGATCTGACTGTTGTAGGGGATTAAAGCTGAGACCAGCATCCACAGGGCTCCCTGCCTGTCCTTACAAGGCTGGCTTTCTCCCCTGGTCACCTGGCTGCCATCCAGCTGTCAGATCACAGAACAATGTGCATCTGCAGCTGCAGTCACTTCTGCTGAAAAGAGAGAATTGCATGGTCCAAAACGCATGCTTTGCAGAAGGCATTTCATTCTTTCATGATTGATGCAACTTAACTTTCACCCTGTAGAGGCCTGCTGTTTTCTCCCTTGTGTTACTGCTGGGTACTGAGGCAGAAATGGTTGTGTGCCTCACCAGCCAGGAATCTTAAAAGAAAGCCCAGCACCTTCCTTACCCAGAGGTGGGCAGTATGTGAGTCAGCAGTAAAACATCTCACTTTTCATGTGGCACATGCTAAAGGAATGATACATTTTGTTGATATGGAGCATGCTAGAAAATGAAGATGGTAGGTTGGTCTTAAGCAGGAGCTTTGATGTGTTTCCCAGGCAGTGCTGTTGCATGAAGGTTCTCTTAACCATTGAGAATGAGTGCAATTTGTCCAGAATTATTCCTGGAGGGACATGATCCATGGGGTCCTGGGCATGCAGCGGCCACTGCCACCTCACTGGGACATGGGCACTCCCTGGGAACCTCACTGGGACATGGGCAGGTACCCTGCCGGGATGCAGGGTCCTCCTCCTGGAACATGGGCACCTGTGGGGCAGCTCACAGCCATGGATGCCCGTTCTCTCCCGCTACAGCTCTCCCACTTCTCCCAGAGCACATGCTCTGCAAGCCCACAAACAGCAGCCTAGCTTGCAGCACTGCCTTTCGTGTTGCCACTTCCCTGAATCCCCTCGGTACTGAAATGACATGTGCTACAGGAACAATACACCTTATTGATCTGAACAGCACTAGGAGATTGAGAAAATAGGCTCCTCCCAGCAGGAGTTTTGCTGAGTTTCCCAGATGTCTCTGCTGCACAGGCATGCTCTGGCTGTCACCTTCGGAGAGACAGAGATGAGCCCTGGCCTCTGGGATGCCAGTGTGCCCTGGCAGTACCTTTCAGAGGGTGGAAAAGGGGACCCTCTCCAGACATCCTCATCAGAGCTGCCAAATGCCCATCGGCTGTTGTGCTGGGTGAGCACAGGCAACCCACCCTGCAGGAACACGATCATCAGGGCAATAATGGCCTCCAGACAGCAGAAGAGGTTGTAGTCACTGTAGATGCCCTCACCTCAGGACCTTTCGGTGGGCTGAGGCCTGCCCTGACGTACCAGCTGGCTATCACCCTGAAGAGAATTCACTGTTAGCTGGATGAAAATGGAAAACTGGACTTGTTACCCACCCACTTCCTAAAATCTGCCCCTCTTCGTGGTGTGAAGAGGCCTTCGTGGCCAAGGCTTTTGTGGTTCCCTGCTCCCCACAACTTGGTCCCTTCCTGTGTGACTGACCCGAATTGCTCACTTGCCCCTGGAGTCTCTTCACAATTTTCCAGAGGCCAAGGGCAACCAAGCCATGCAGAGCAGCCACATGGTTTGCCAGGCCCTGCAAAGCAGCCGGGTCATGTCCTGTGCTCCATCTGGGCAGCTGTGTCATGGTTCCTGGGGACAAAGTGGCAGCCCATGTTAAGAGGAAAGCCAAAAATTCACTCACTTCAACAAAAATCTTAACGGTCGAGAATGAGGAGTGCGATTAGTCTAGAATTATTCCTGGAGGGACATGATCCACAGGGTCCTGGGACATGGGCGTCTCCCAGGGAACCTCAGTGGGACATGGGCACCCTGCTGGGATGTGGGCTGCTCCTCTTGGGACATCGCACCCACGGGGCACCTCACAGCCATGACCCAGCCAGTGTGGCTGCGAAGGCAAGGTGGAAGCCTGCCGCTCTGTGCCAGCAGGTAATTGTCTCAGCTGTGCCCCCTACCCCTAACTCCTAGTGTGCCGTATTGTGGGGCAGGTGGCCACTAGATATAGGCAAGCTTGTCGGGTACCCACTTTTCCTTTAAAGGGGGACTTAGGTGGGATTTAGACCAGAGCTGCTGCTACTGGATGGCAGGCCCATGATCTGCCGGTTGTTGGTGTCGCCTTCACTGTTGGCTGCTTCCTCCAAGGCTTGAGTGAGTTTTGTGTGTGTACTTTGAGCTCAAGTTATGTTTAATTTGTTAAAACGCCCCGATCTGCAGAGGGTCTCCAATACTAATTTTGTAAAAGGACCCAAACTGCAGAGGGTCCAGGTTAAAATAAAGTTTTGATTGTAACAACAACTTTCTGTGTCATCGTTCTACCAAGGATCCACAACAAATCTGACTGTCCCCATAGTGTTGGGTGACAGAATTAATTGGTGTAGTAGGCAGGATCCTTGGGTTAGAATGACAACTGATTCCCCTGATAAATGGTACCTATTGCAAAAGGGTTTTATGGAAAATTAATAAAATGGATGGCAAGATCTTAAGTGAGATAAGGAGTGACCGAGGGCAGTAAGCAATGATCTGAAAGCCATATGGAATTAATTCGGTAATTGGAAGGATTTGTGTAAAATAGAGACAGAGGGAAGGGATGTGCTGGCTGTTAGCTGCGATAGGGAAAGTTGAGAACTAACGGACTGAGAAGTTAGAAGAAGAAATTAGAAAGTGGAAGAGTGAATTTTCAACAAAGGATTGAGAAGTAAAGCTCAATTAAAGGCTGGCAGCGAGTCTGGGAAAAGGGCACATCTCAAAAAACAACTAGTGCCACAGGTTATAGAGAAAGCAGGGAAACACCGTGAAAAGCTACTACAAAGTGGAGAACTAGAGCCCATAAAAGTCTGCACAGCTGTGTATGAGAGTGACTGGGATGGAGACGTTTGGAATTGGCCAGATGGGTCTGATGAGGAACTGAGTAAATGACAGTCCCTGATTAAACAAGAAGTCACTACTGATGACCCACATGGAGATGAATTGCAGAGATGGCATACCACTAAAGTTCACGATTTTAATACAGATGATCTGCGAAAAATATAGAGAACGTATCAAAGACAACCTGGGGAATTAACAGCTGAACGGTTGTACCGACTTTAGTGTGACAGGGTCTACTTGCGAGAGAAGCAGCAGATTTAGACTTAGGCCCTTGAATTTTCCCCACCCTCCAAGAAGGTGCTGCTTGGACCTTATGGACTCTTAATTATTAGATGGGCAAAAGGGGTCCATTATCAAGATGGGGGTGAGGAGTCCATATTCTCTCAGCGGGGCCCAGCTGAATCGCAGGGAGCGTTGTTACAAGTGGCTGCTCTAACATTGCATAGAGCCGAAGGCCAAGGTGATGAACTTTGTCCTTGGGACATTCCTGCTACATCCCCTGAATTGAGATCTGTTGGGAAGGGGGCCATGGGGACAGGAAAATTAGTTTTTATGCAGAGAGGACAGGGGCAACCTATGGAAATGCCTTTTCCACAAGACAGACCGTTTTGCAAATGCAAGAACTAAACCCTGACAATTAAGACTCCGAGAAGCATCGTCTTAATTGTCTCGACCTGATCTGGAAGTCGAATGAGTGCCCCACGATACCAACAGACTAACGCAATCAAATACAATAAGACCGTTAGCAGATTTACTAGTCCAACTGAGAATTGACCGAGCCACACGAAACAAGCGGTGGCACGCTGTCTAGATTGAGGGTACAATCACAGATCACTTCATGTTTATAAGTGATAGGATGAGAGGAAATGGCCTCAAGTTGCGCCAGGGGAAGTTTAGATTAGATATTAGGAAAAAATTCTTCACTGAAAGGGTTATCAATCATTGGAACAGGCTGCCCAGGGAAGTGGTGGAGTCACCATCCCTGGACGTATTTAAAAGATGCGTAGATGTGGCGCTGAGGGACATGGTTTAGTGGTGGACTTGGCAGTGTGAGGTTAACGGTTGGACTTGATGATCTTAAGGGTCTTTTCCAACCAAAATGATTCTATGATTCATTTTATTAGTTCACCAAGGAGAGGCACCACCATCTCCAAATCCTGACTTCCTTCAGCTATCATGGAGGCTTGGGTAATTTTCAAGATTGGATTTTTTGTCCCAGTAGGTAAGGAATTGTACGTGATGGATTCTGTAGCTTGGACTGCCATGGAGTGCACTCAGGGAATCATTGCTTTCATCTGAGTCATACTCATCTTCACCATTTCATTCTCTGTGGAAACCTTGACTGTGATGGACAATCTACTGTACTGGCCTTATTTTGATTTGTATCTTTGTGGCTCCTTATCTCGTCAATTGAGCAACCACCGTGTCATCAACTCATGAATATCATTTCACAAAGAGGCAATAGAACAAACCATTGGTATTTTTTACACTGTCCTCAATTTGCCCGTGCTGACCTTACATGGTCACCTCGCAGGGACATGGGCTCCTACTGAGAACCTGTCCAGGCCACGGCCGCGCCATGGGACACGGGTCACCCCGCGGGACAGGCTCATCCTACAGTGGCCGCCGCCTGGCGGGGACAGGTGGGCCCGGCCGTCGCGCACACCCGGGCTGACACGGGCCCTCCGGGGACCGGCCCATCTCCCGGGACAGGCCGCGGGGCCGCCACCGTTGCCGCGGGAGGGCGGTGCGGGGCGGGGGCGGAAGGGGCGGGCGCGGCCCGGCG